>CM021731.1:68828608-68881124 GCA_011075105.1 Heteronetta atricapilla | reverse complement strand
TTTTTTTTTTTTTTTTTTTTTTTTTTTTTTTTTTTTTTTTTTTTTGTAGCCATTTCCACCCTCTCCAGTTCCCCCAAAGAACTCTGTTGGTATATACAAAGCAGGGAGAAGCTGTGAAGTACAAGAAGAATTCAGAGGGAACTCTGGACTTCCAGACTTCATCCAACAGAGACCAGATGCAATGCATTTGGCCTCCATGGCAAAAAGGAGACTGAGAAACATGTTTCCCTTCAAACTGAATTTTATTCAAACACCTCTGCACACTCATTTTGCAGAGCATGAAGCTAATCAGCCTCAGGTAAGTCACACATCTGAAGAAGGGAAGGTTAGATGTGACAGAAGAAGAAAACAGCAATGATTCTTCACCTCACTCAATCTGGTAGTTTAATTGCATCAAGTACAGTCAACAAGATATAGTTCACCCAAGAGGAACAGCTCTCACGCTTTCCCTAACTAGCATTAGTTAGCTTACAGCATTACTGTAATTCCTAGCATTACTGTAATTTCCTAGCATTACTGCTTACAGCATTACTGCTTTCCAAAATGACCAAAAAATAAAAAATAAATGCAAAAGTAGAGGATGGGTAGAGACATTTCAGCAGTCTTGAAATTTTACCAAAAGTTAATAAAAAGAACTATGACACCTTAGAACTATGCCTACAGAGATGTACTGCAACCCTTCAAATCAGAACACAGGAGCTCAGAGCTATCAAATGAGAGTGAGCAACTTCAGTGCCCACCTTCTACCCACACCCTCAGGCCAGCAAGAACTTACACTAGCTTCTACAACTTTTCCACAACAATGTTTAATATGAAAACTGACATGGGATTAATCTGTTCCCAATTTCATTCTTACTACCCAGCAAGTTCAGCACAAGCTGAATGCACCTCTTAAGGCTACGCCAGAATTCTATAGTTTTCTAAAAGGTGAAAAGAACAGTAAAAACACTAGGTAAAATTAGCAGAAGGAACACCAATTTGCTGTTTTATATTCAAATATCAAAGGAATAACAGATTTCAGTACTTGTAGCTCTGTATTGAAGCATCTGACAAAGCAACTTAAAACCTACTGGCCACAAAATGTGTTTTCTTACAGCATTGCTGCTTTCCAAAAAGACAAACAAAATCCAAAATAGAGGATGGATAGAGACAGCAGTCCTGAAATTTTACCAAGAGTTAATAAAAAGAACTATGCCATCTTAGGAACTTAGGAACTACCATCACAGGAGCACAGTCGTGGAACTTCAGATATGAGATAAGAATTTGACCTCCTGGCCAACAAGCCATCTGCAGGATATCAATCCCACCTACAGCTGGGCAATCCATAGTGTCACCAGATGAGCAAAAGGGGCCAATGACCATCCCATGTGAGCTGTCTCTCCAGGTCCATAAGCAACAGCTCATGGTGGAGATTTCTATAAGATACAATCTTCTCATCCAGATAAGGATTCTTACCTGTTTTCTTCTTGGCTTGGTTGTTGCTTCCTCTGAAATAGTAACAATTTCAAAGGCAGTGCTAAGAACAGGACTAAAAACTACACACCTTCAGGAGTAGAAGTAAGCAAATAAAGAATAAGATCTTCCTCCTAAGCCAGCTATAAAAGCTATTTCATTGCTTCCTATTTCAAATCAGTATGTGCTCACATCAGGAGTGAGCTCAGCGTACCCTTCTCACTGGGAAAAACAATACACATATGGAAAAAGTACAAGATGCTCACTGGTATACGGATCAGCGAGCAATGCAATGCAATGTCTTGACTAGTTACATGCCTAGCTCATCAAAGTAACAATTTAAAGGAAACCAGGAATTGTTTCAATTACATATGCAACAGGAACAGGGAAGAAATAATGTTCATAATATTAGAAAACATTTACACAGTGAAAAGCTCTACCCACACGCAGAGAACACATGCAGGTATTTCATTTATAAAAGACTTTTGCCTGAACATACTATTATTAAAAAAAAAAAAAAAAAAAAATCTCTATTTTTACTAAGTAGAAAACTTTACTGCAGCAGCATAGACAAGCACATGAAGCTCAGCATGTACCAGGCATCACAGGCAACTCTCCCAAGGCTGATATCAAAACCACTATTAAGAACCATTCAGATAACTGCTGGCAACTCTTTCCCAACGGGCACTGAGCTTGCTCCATTGTCGCACACACATTTCAATATTCACCACCAACTGGGCTGAACTGAATTAAAACCTAAAGGAGGTTTTCTCTCCAGCAGTACGATAGAGGGATTTCTGCTGCCAACAGCAAATGTGAAATAACCATGCTGTGTGCGTGCCAAATTGGGCATTCTTCTTCAGAACCTTGACATTAACATCAAGGGAGTCAATGAGATTCCCAGAGCTACAGACTGTCTAAAATGAATATACACACAGGACAGAACAAGCAAACAAATCTCAATTAGTTGGTACCTTTTTGTTTTCATTGAGTTGTATCAAAAAGTGACTAAGCTAGAACCTCCTACCATAACGTTTGGAACCACAAATCCCACAATGAACAGATGGACCTCTGCTATGAAGTCTAGTGCCCCCCTCTTTACTCTCAAAAAGTCTGCATAAGTTTAGATCCAAGTACCAAAAAAATTGATTTGTGATTTCCCATCCCTGCTACAGTTTCTTTCCAGCCATCAAATTCTGTAGCTGAGAACAACAACAAAAAAATCCCCTTTTTTGTAAATCACTGATTATGAGAACAATATATAACATCTAGGGACATTTAGCGGCAGTGAAAGATTTCACAGCAAAGCTATGGTTAAATCTTTGCTGAGAAACAAGGCAAGACATCTGTTTTATATTGTCTTTGAAATAATTAACTGATTTGTGCATTACCAAAGTGAAAATTGATTTTATTCTACTGTGAGAAAGTTTGAGAAAAGTGGAAGTCTTTAGTAATCTTTAAAAATGAAAAATAAAAAATAAAAAAATAAAAATCAAGATTAGGCCAGACAAAGAGCCAGTTCCCACAAAAGGCATGATGGAGCAGTGCCAACTGTTTCTAAGAACAGAGAATTTTTTGGTTATTTGGAGCCAAATTTCTTATGCCTTCTTTCTCTCTTTTAGGGGTATTAATAAGATTTCCACATAAATCTGTCTCTGCTTAGTCATCTTCACCACTGTCAGACTTTAGAGTCCATCATCAGGAGAATGCCAATAAAAATGTTTTTGATGTCACAAGAGCCATGCTATCACTCCAACCATTGCCCAGAACAAACAGTCCCCAAAAGGTGAAAGGTCACTACAGTATGGAAAGCAAAATATTTTAAAAGTATAGTGTTAAAAATAAGAGACTCTGGAAAGAGGGGGAGAGGTGAAACAACAGTGGTTATCAACTAAATGTATTTCTTGGTTTGGTGTTAACAAATGAAAAACCTAAAAGTATATTTCTCCAATTAATATACATTCTTAAGCCAGACATCAAATAATAATTGGAAATTTTACTTGCACTTTTCTGAAACTGCCTTTTTTAAAAAATCTATTATTCTTCTATTTACAAGCCCTTCACATTCATATCACATATTGTAACAAGAGCATGCCTGTCATTGATGTATGGAAATTTCCTCCCAGGCACCAATGAATTCTTGGATTCAAGCCTTTGCATTTAGAGCAAGATAACTATCGTTTCTTAAAATCTGTGATTGTATCTCCTTACATTCAAAATCAGGGGTGGGTATCTCTGGTACAGCAAACAAACAAACAAAAAATCAGATGCTCTTGAATGAAGTTGAAAGGAAAGAAGTGAGATAAACTAAGAAAAAGTTATCACCAGGCAGAACAGTAGTGTTTCTTCAGTGTCAGTCACAGACTGAAACAAGTTTAACCAACTTTCTTACATGTGAATGCAGAATTAAGTGTCCAAAGCCCACCCTCAACTTGCTTGGTTTGCATTTAATGAGGGGAAATACGTTTCAGATTTTCTGAGCTAGAAGACAGAGAATAATAAAAGAATACTCAGCTCATTGATGTAAACATTCCTAGATCAAAATGCAACATTTGACCATTCATCACATCTTAGGAGAGTGGCACTAAGTGAGCTGTTAAAGCATGTGGGCATCAATATCAGGAGACTTCTCTTAAGTTTACTTTTTATTTAATAACCACTTGAAAAAAAAAATCCTTCATATATCTAAGAAGTTAAATACACAACATTTCTTCAAAAACATCTGCATTTGCAAATTCAAGCATTCAACTGAGAGCATATGACATAATTACACCTATAAACACTGATTCACCATTTTAGATTGCAATCCATTAAGACTATGGGAAAGATAGAAAGCAACTTCCTACACTATCAGGTTTCTGACTGAAGTTCTCATCTCCTTTACTTGCTATTATGAATGCTTAAGATGATCTGATCATTATCTCAGTTCCAAAAATCTTAACCAGATAAAAGACTCAGGAACCCCTAGGCCAAGTTCTCAGAAGTAAATTGTATGACTGTAAAGAAAGCTGTCTTGTCACAGTTCCCAATAGCTGAGGATTCAGGCTGTATATTTTTTTTCTCTCTTTTTTTTTTTTAATCCATATCAATTCATTTTGTACTATACTGACCAATTTAAAAATCTATGCCTTTACTCATCATCACTTTTCCACTTTCATTTGAGAACAGAATATATAGAGAGCAAATCAAAACAAAATAAATATGTACATTGAAGTTGCAGACTCCCATTAAGGAGTTGCACTAATTCATGGCCAAGATTTTTATCAGTTTTGATGGCAGATTTACTGCAGTTCCTGAGAGAATAATAAATTCTAAAGAATTCAATTTCTGTCTTTCCAAAAAGTCTGCTCAAATGGCAGATCACAGCCCTAACTCAGGATATTTTAAGGTCTCATAGTCACTTCTGTTCCAACTACCCAGAATAAGAACATCCCACATTTCAGAACTAGATTTTATACACCACAGACAGTAGAAGAGAAAGCTGAAATAAAGATTGAATAGATTTAAGAGAAAGGAGATGGACGATCTATCTTTACTGCTTCACTCAAAAATGTCCAAGAATTCTCCACAAAACATTTGGTTTTGCCATCTCTCTCACCACATCACACGTACCCAGAAAGCTAGATTCAGATGTCCTAAATTTTAGTTAAGCCCTAGCGCTGAGTAGTTCCTATTAGCTGGCTCTGACTCCAAAGGTGCCTTGCCAAGAGGAAACAACAGGCTTGAATCCTCAAGTGGAATTTAAGCTTGACTGTGTGCTGAAGTGCTGGCACCCCAATCCATCTATTTGTTGCACTATTATCACATGCTCCTCTATTACACTGCTTGACACAAACATGGCAAGCTTAGTAAGAACGAGCATTTTTTATTCTGCAACTCAGAAGTCAGTTTTCAATATCGGTATGGCACAGACAGTATTTCTGTTTGCCACTGAACAGCTTCTCAGGGTTGTCTCTATGGTGAGGCATATACATAGCCTGCACTACCTGAAATAAAGTATTCAAACCACATACGCCTATTTCTATACCTGCCTGCTTCTGGGCAGTATTGAATGTGCTTGCTTCTCCACAAGACAGAGGAAGCAAAAATGGTCTGCAAGCCTGAGCAGGAAACTTTTACCAGCAAGAGTAAGGTTCTCCTCCCACTCTTGTCCCCCTTTTAACTTCTGAGTCCCTAACTGAGTCCTCCCCACAGTTCAGTTCCTCACAAACACAGCATCAAATCCTTTATTAGAAAATGTTTATTTATTTGAGCTTTTACATAATCAGTAGACAAGGGGAACTGCATTTAAAAATGAATGTTGCATATGAATTAAGCTAAAAAAAAAAAAAGCCAATAACGGCATATGACTTACATTGCACTCTTTCACCTCATACAGAATTTAAAAGTCAACAGAAAAACAGTGAATCTCAAGGAATTAAGTCTAAAGAGGTGGCATTTCTGTCACTCATTTTCAGAACTGCCTTAATAAATCACTAATACTAACTAGTCCACAGCTGCTTTCAAAATAGGCATACAGCAGCAATAATACAACCACTATACATAGCAGAGTAAGATTTGCCAGCTAAAACTCATCTTTTTTTTTTTTTTTTTTTTTCGGGGGGGGGGGGGGGGAGGCGGGGCAATAAGAGAATCTTATCTATTCCAATTGCTCTTATCACAATTCTAACCAGGCAGAGCTCCATGTTGAACAAGCCCCCATTTATGCCCATGAGAACAACACTGTCTCCAGCCACACATGGAGCTTATCAGCAACTCATGTCTAGCCAGATCTCAGCTCCATGTCACGGCCAAAATTAGCAACAAGTCAGGCTAGGTACCAGAGACACCATATAAAGCAATCACCTCAATGGCTTTGCACCTCTAGAACGGAGTTGTAGCACCAAGTTACAGCTGTCATATTGGAACGTATACACTTCTAGAACATAAGTATATAGGTACTTATCAAAATCATGCCTGAAGTAGTTACAAATCAAAAGTCAGGCAGTGGTTACAGAGGCTGGTGTATTAAGAAACAAGTCTGTCTGCAGACACATCAGAAAATATTATTAAATATCTAGAAAGATCAGTGTCATATGTAACTCAAACTACAGACTGTGCTCCGAGTCAAACAAACAGTTCCGTCCCTCTAAGATAGCTTAACAATCAGTCTTGGGAGACAAGAGGGAAAAAACACACGCACACAGACACACACACACAATCATCCCATTTCTGATTTGAATATATACTAATACATACTAATTTGAGTATACGTATATAAAAGCGCACACAACTTTATCTTATCACACACGTATCTTTGTGTATGATAGATGTGCATGCATACTAAAATATGCTACAAGGTCTCAGGTACCTATCTAAGCAGCACAAACAACACTACTTTTAATTGCTTTCTTTGGAGTAAGAAAATGAATGGATATCTGCTCAAGAAAACCAAAAACAAGCAAACAAAACATATATGCAGACTTCTGTATGGGAACACACCTTTGTGTTGAGTGCATTCCCATATGGGAGGGATAACACAAGACATGATTGTGTGGCCCTTTTGCAGAGAGGTCTGCACCTTTCTATAGCTGTCATTTCAATTGACAATACATGGAGATAGACTAGGTTTTGTGTTTCTCTGCAGGCTACAAAAAGCTTGGACAAGTCTATCTGGATTAAAAGTGGAGAAAACATTGCTCAGATGTAGCTTCTCAACTACTGCATCATCCTTTCCAAGTACTTTCTTTTGTTGCTTGTCAGATATTCAAACATAATGCTCCTGAGTGTCTCTTTGCAGACTGTCACCCGAATGACATTGTTATCACCACAGGGCAGACTCTGTCCTCTTCAGCTGCCTAACATTGCCATCTTAATGTAAATTTGGGGTATTGATTTTTGCTGGGAATCTATATTTGTATGTAACATAGGTTACAAAACATACTAATGTTCTGCCTATGCTCCATGGCATTAAACACAAACATATGTTGGCTTATTTAAAACCATATAGAAAGAGCAAGTGCGAGAGGCTAACAGAAGTATCTGTTCTTCAAAGTGATGAAAAAAATAGTTATTGCTGGTGCCATGGCTGCAACTCCAGCATACAGAGATGTATCAAGGTATCAGCAACCTGCTGGAATTCTGAAGTCCAATAATTTTTTCATAACCTTTGACATTCAAACACTCAAATCTTTCCCCATCTGGATTTCATTTCACAAGCATGCTTATGAACAAATATAGTCAAATATCAGGGAGAAGGATGCTGCTCAAAATAAGTGATGTTCAGATTTAAAGATGAGTAATATTGTTCCCCTACAATATTAACATTTAAACATGGAAAAACAGTCTGACAGGTTATTCTAAGAAACAGGTTTAGTTAAAACAGGAAAAAAAAAAGGCAACAAAAAAATCAACAGCAACAGAAATCCAACATAGAAATCCAACATCCATCAGTGACTTGATCCTCAAAACACAGCAAATGATACAGCTTCCCAGCAGACATTAGTATATTAGTGTTTTTCACAGCTCTTAATCAGGCTGAGATATTTCTAAAAGAACAAGCCACTCTATGAGGCACAGTTACTTTTTAAACTGTCACCAGCATCTGTATCAGGAGTTCAGCAACCATTAGCAAACATCCTGAATGTGTCAGAAAAGCATCACTCCTCGAGAATTAGGCACACAAGAGTCCCATAAAAATGTATTCATGCAGACTATAATTTTAAAGATCAAACCAAAACATAAATTGTATCTATAAAACAAAACCAACTAAAACAGACTATGGAAATATGTCACATTTCAGCAACAGTTTGGGGCATTAGACAAGGAGACCTCAACCACAGTCAGAGCTACTTCTGTTGTGGAAATTCCATATTTTTCCAGACTTGCACTTGTCATGAGACAAAAGGATGAAAAATAAAAAGTGCATTTAACTATACCAATGCTCATACACATTTTTCCCTAATTGCTTTCAGTATTAATCACATTAAAAATGGGAACACACTTGTGCAGCAACAGATCCTGGTCAGAGGCTCATACAGAACATCTCAGATAAAATACTAAATGCACTAAAGCATGCCACAACAGAGTAACTAACTAATAAATTTCTTCATTGCTAGTTTCAGATTTAATAATAATAAAAATAATTCTCAACCTGCTTGACATAAGAAACCTATAAATAATAAATATAAATGTCTAATGATTTAAAAAATAGCTTCATTCATGTGCAACACACATTCCACAATTAGCATGTATTGCTATCACACCCATCCAGACTTCTTTCTAGCAGTTAAAACTAAAGGTTTTTTCCAAAAAAAAAAAAAAAAAAAAAAAAAAATCCTTTTAAGAAAATACCATTCCATACTCTTCTGGCAGACCTGTCCTTACTCATCTTTCCATCTTCTTCTTAGATGGTTTGGGCTCTCCATGGACCCCGACTATTCACTTTGGCTAAAGAAAACCCAATAAAGCTCTCTGACCCAGGACTTCACTAAGCTCATGTCACTGTAACACTCTGGCACACAAACACACCAAGGATATTCAATGACCAACACTGTTTGCTGACACAAAGTCTTCTTTCTCGCAGCTTCCAAAATAAGCAACATAATTTCACCAGCTAGACGCGAGTTACAATATTTTTCCTGCAGGGTGTCTCAGCTTTTGTTCAGCAGCACCCATGGTGGCATTCAGAAACCACCCCTGTGCAGCAGTGCGGAAGGACCAGCCTAGCACTTCTGCCCCATCAGCAGGTTCTGCTGGTTCGTTCTTTGCATGGCGTTTTCCATTTTAATTATAATCTTATGTACAAATAGAATCATGCACATAAAGCAAGACATAAAACAATAGTGAGTTAGTCTACTTTTCTGGATTCTCAATGACTCAAGGCAGCTACTTTGTACTGAGATTTGCAACCACTCTCGTGGCTTGTAAAAGACTTTCAGAAGCCAAAAAATGCTGCCTGGTTCTACATTTTTGTTGTTAGACCAGTGAAAGAAGCACAGCCTTCCCTTACAGCAGCCGGTTTGGCTTGCCCCCACCTCGCCAAGCCTACAGGGGCCGGGCAGTCCACTCGTCAGTCCTCAGTCACCCAGGCAACCGCAGACCTGACGAACTAACAAAAGGGCACGAAAAGCAAATAATAATAATAATAAAAATGAAAAAAAAAATAAAAATAAAAAAATAAAAACCTATATTCGCGCAGATACGTAGGAAAACGTTTAAAAAAAATAAAAGACTCGGTTAAGTACCACGGACAGATTTGGGGTTTTGTGTTTTTAGCTCCTCAGGCAGCCGCTGGGCAGAGCAGGGGATCGTGTGCCCTCTAGGGGTGCAGCCCGGCATGGCACGGGGCCGAGCCTACGGCGTGGCAAAAAGCGACGAGAACCGGCAGCGGCATACACCGGCACCCAGGGAGGGGACGGCGAGCTCAAAGTGCTCTTTGAGAAAAGGAAAAGCCTGATAAAGGCGTATAGCGGTTCTTCCTCTTACCGTTTAATCTCCCCAGTACGGCTCAAAAGCCAGTACCCCCCAACGTTTAAATTTGGGCAGACATAGCATTTTCATTTATTTATCCCACTATTTCTCACTACACTGATGCAGAGAACTCCTAATGCTACTACTGTTCTCATAGCAGGACTTGTAGCAAGCCAAGTTAAAAAATAAAAAACTAGTCCAAAGTAGAGGTTTTTGTTTCTGAATGACACTCCAAGTAACACAGAAGAAACTTTGAGGAAATGAGTTAGTAATTTATCAAGAAGCTTTTTCAAAACCAAACAGAAAAGAAAACAGCATCCAAATAAAAACTCAACTTCCATTTTGGTATCTGAATCATAACATTTATTTCCTTATCTGTTAAGTGGTATGCTAGAAGCTATACATCTTTACTTAGATTATCTAAGTAAACCATATCAACCAGCTCAAAGCAGCTTCAATTTCAGCAGCCTTCTTATCCTAAAACCACTTAAGATGCAGCTGGCTTACCCCCATTTCAAGCCCTGCTGTTTGCAGGCATCAGAACCCAGCAACCTTCCTAGTTATAGGGTGGGATTTGTGTATATATTTACACATATATGTACATGCATATACACACACACACATATATATAAATTATCCTTTAACAGAAAAAAGTGCAAGTGATATTCCGTCAAGTTACAAGATATAGCTATGTCACCCTTTCTTGAAAAGCAAATAAACAAACAAACAAACAAACAACAACAACAACAACAACAAAAAAACAGTTGGAACACAAGCACAGTAACAGGAGATCAGGACAAATTCATATAAATGTCACAGTTAAGGTCCAAAACATCATGTGTCACTTCCCCCCCCCCCCCCCCAAGAGGCTTCTCAAAACACATTTCATACACAGGATCACTGTTCGGGCTGTTAATTAAATAAACATGAAAACCCAGCATACACAGGATTTCTTTCAGTTCCACAGCTTTGCATTTTCACACTTTACTCAGAAAGAGCAGAAAGTCACTACTGTATTTTACTTTTTTGCGAATACACCATAACATCCCTTTCTTGATTTATATGATTAGTTTAGAATTTATTTTTGCCAATAATGAGAGTTTCATCAGCAGTTTTAAAATTTTGGGGGGTTGAAAAAAGAAAAAAACAAACAAAAAAAAACATGTAGGTAGAACAGATCTGAGTAAATAAAACCATGAAAAAAAAAATACATCTGGAATCCTTGCATGAATTTTCCTGGAGCCTTATTTGAATATTTCACACAGTTGTGTTACAGCAAGTCACTGGGTGACATAACTACTTGCTATTACTCAGTTTCTGGTGACCTAAATGGTACCACCAGTAAATCTCATCAGAGTAATTACAGCTCAGTAATGCTTATTAGAAGAAGAAGGTATATGCTAATATGTTCCATGTCTATTCAGCAACATATTACAAAATTTAGCATCTAGATTTAATCTGCTATCTCTTCTCCAAAATTTGGAATATCTTTATGTTGCATTTGGACCTTTTACTTTTTTTTTTTTTTTTTTTTTTTTTAAGGACAGAATGCTAGAGAGCCAGGAAAGAGGGGAGGGTATTCCTGGCACTTACAAAGTTCTCACTGTCAAGCAATTAGAAGAACAGATAAAGCCTCAATTTTCCCTTGGGGAAAAAAAAAAAAAAAAAAAAAAAAAAAAAAAAAACCACTCATCCATTTCACAGATCTTATCACTGAAGTCATATCTTTGACCATGTAGACTTTTACAATATTATCTTCTCAGCTCCGCAGACCAGCCGCAATAATGACGGTCCCAGCTCACAGCTTTCCCATGCAGCAGAGTGGGACAGGCAAAGCCTGTCCAGAGCCCCACCAGCTGCGATCACGATCACACCAAGAGAGACTCCTCCAGCTGCCACTGGAGGAAGACAGAGGAGTCTGGGACTGAAATTGCTCACCTGAAAAAAAATTACTTGCTGAAGGAAGAAACAGGAAGGGAAAGATGTGGCACAGATGCCACAGAGCAGTAGCAGCACAAAACAGTTACTACAAGCCCCAAACCAGTTAAAAATAAGTGACAGACGCTCAGATACCCATCCCTAATCTCCCATCAGTAGGAAAAGAGCAAAGACAAACAACAAAGGAAGATGGGTAAAAAACCTCCCTGCCTCAGGAGCCAGAGACAAGCTGGGAGTTTACATGCTGGCCTTGTAGCTAGAAACATCACACCTACTTCCTAGTGCAGGGCAGAGGGTCAGGGCACGACTCAGCACCCTGCCAGTGCCTTCTGGTTAAAGGGCTGTGTCACCAAGGGGGTTGCAGGCTGGTCTGCAACTAGAAAGTACTTCAAACCCTGATGTATGCTCTACCTGTGACAATCTTCTGACCACAGGAAAAAATACCTACAAAAAATACCTACCTTTGCTGATAAGCAAATTGAACTACTGGAAACAGCTACTCCAGTTCATTTAGCACACACTTCTAATGAATCCAAGTTAGCTGAAAGCCCTATCTCCTTCCAGACAAAACAAAGAATAAGTGAGGCTTAAAAGCAAAATTAAGTGTCTTCTGCTCAGTTTAAGTTATACGGCTACCCTGTCCTGGCCACAGCAAAATTTTCCCTTTAGACCATGGGACACATTTAATACACACATGTTTATACCTGTAGAGATTGGAAGCATAAGCTTTAGAATGCATGGGCTATATAATATTTTAATGGAAAACACCAAGTCATAGAACACATTTCCAACCCTCTCACCACAGTCTTCTCTCCAGACATTTAGGAAAAGCTATAAAAAGTTTGCAAGAACGTAAGGAAGGAACTTGAACGGCATGATCCTGGTGGTACTTGTACATTTACATGGGGGAAAAAAAAACGTTCATTCATTCATTGTCTGTCTCATCCACCCATTCACAATTTATCTCTGCAGTCATCTTCAACACTGGGTGAGCGAGCCCTTAAGGAGCTGAGCGAGCCCTTAAGGAGCTGAGCATCTTCAGCTGGTATTGATGAAATCACAGGAAGACAGCACTCAGCTGTAAGCAGGATCAGGTTGTTACAAAGCACACATTTCTCAATGAGAAATGCATACAAGCCAAACTGGAAGCTTTTAATCCAAAGAATTTGGTGAAGTTGAGAAAGAGAGAAAAAAATAAATAAAACAAAACTAATAACCCTTTTAGCAGCAAAACAAGGTTATATCTGCATGTGTGTGTGTTTGGCTGTGGTAGTTTATTTAATGAAACTTTTGCTTTTTAAATTCTTTTTGGGACTGATAAGAAATTGAGATGAGATGTTTCCACAGAAGGAATAATTTATAGTGACATAGACATTTTCAGCTTTTCCTACATCAGTTTTGTATTCTTTTAATTTCAGCTATGTTAATACACCTATTTGTGACGTTACTTTGCAGTTCCTGGTACTGCTCTTTATACCACAAGACCAAATAAATTTGTATTTGTAATCTAGCAGGGAAATTTTTAGATTATAACTGAGATATGTGTGACTAAAAAAAAAATGAAAAAAAAATGAAAAAAAAAAAATCAGAAACTCTGACTTTTGCAGGCTCTTGTATTCATACAAGCAGTCAGATAGGGAGGGAACCACACTCTGGAAGAATAAAACCTTAACTAAGTGCTCAGGAATAGGAAAGATTACACAAGAGGCAGCGGGAAACACCTCTAAAACTCCTAAAGTTACTCAGCAGCAACTGAAAGCATGTATTTCAAAGCAATAAAGTAGATCCATTTCCTGATGCAAATTATTGGCAGCTCTCAGACATACTCAGAAACTATCTTTCAAACCAGAGGCAGTCAGGCTATGTTTTTTAAATGCAGGGGAGTGAGGGAAGGCCTGGTTCTGTTTATAAAGCCCTCATCTCTATTTTTAACAAGTTATATTTAAAAACTGTCCAAAAGAGAAACATTTACCTATGGTTTCTTTAAGCCTACAGGGAGGTGATTTCTTGCTACAAACACAAACTTTGTTTGCTGCAAATTAAGAGAGTCCCACATCTCCCAGAATTTCTTCAAGATCCTTACAGAGCTTTGTGTCAGGGTCTCCGTTTTTCTGTGGTGCTACTATGTATTTAAATGGACAGGTTTTAGGGAGGGAAGTTCACATACATACAGCCACAATGTGCTTAAAAATAAAAGACAAAAAGTCTCCACAAACTTGAAAGTAGTTATCCATCTCTAATCACACAGTGACGCAAGTGATACCAGATCTCACTATTGATTAATACTGATTGAGAACAAAAGAAAGAGAAATTTGCCAAAATCCTGGAGTGGGTAAACTGAACAGTCGCCTGTTCACACCAGTCCGTCTCCACAGCTTGGAAGCCGAAGCTGCTTGGGACAAATCTGACTAGTGTCCCTATGGGAAACACAAGCTGGAGCAGAAGAAATCTACCCTGTTATCCAGTGCCAGGCTAATATCCTAGTCTATACGGATGATCTGAATTCTCTCCACAAGAAGAGGGAAGGATGTGACCACAAAATAGTGAGCACTATCTCTGAATAATTACATTTAGACATGTTACCTGGAAAAATGCTTTTGCTTAAAGTGCAAGAGTGAGTGGAAATATGTTTAAAACATTACAAGTGATTATTGTAATAAACCACCAGAAACATCTAGCATCTTCAAGTATAAACGATTTTAATTTCTTGCCATAGATATTGTATTTACAAATTATTCTTACACCCTTCTCGCTCTCTGAATTCATATTAAAACAAAGTCAGAACTGAGTCAGCCTTCTATTTTTTCACACTGTATTTGCCTGGACACTGGTAAATATTTAGTTTATCTAAACAAAAATGTTAAATAAATAAGTACATTTGTTGTAAAATAAGCCTCAAGTATATAAGGTTGTCAGGCCCTCTTCTAGCAAATGTCATAACCAACCACAAAGGGATGTAACAAACCATTTCCAGAAACAAACTAACCACTCACACCAGATGGTTAGATGCCATTACTTCAAAAATACTTAGCTGCTTATCCAGCAAGTGACCTGAAAGAAAACCTTTGGTGTGGGGCAATGCGCTTCAGTTAAACACAGCTCCCAGTCATTCGCAATACTAATTGAAAAAGAAAGCTTAATACCATTTGCCACTTGTTTTCCCCCAGGTTTCCCTCTCCACCACGAAGCGAGGGTAGCACGGGCGTTCAACATGCCCAGCTGTGCTCGACCCACTGAACAACTCTTTTGGGGGTGACCTTAAGCCTCCAAAAAATGAGAAAGTGCTTCGAGTGCTGAGCTAAGCCCACCTCGTGCAGCCACACAGTAAAGATAATGAGGTTTACTCGATTCTTCGATTCCTTTTTTTTTTTTTTTTTTTTTTTTTTTGAGGTGCGCATTTAAAAGGCTGCGTGGCTGGTAACAGTTTTCGCTAATCCGTTGCAATCACGACCTCTTAAAATAAAGCAAGTTGTGATAAATCGCGTGTACCTCGGCTCGGTTCCCACGACAATAGCCGAGCGAGAGCTATTGATCCCAGGCACAGGAACAGCCCCGGGAGGCAAAGTGCAAAGATGAGCACCGCACGGCTGCGGGCCGGTCTCAGAGGACACGCTGTCTCCCTGATAAGGGACTTCTCCCACCGAGGACAAGCTGCTGGGCTCCCCCACACGCACACCTTCAAAGTTTCATCGGGCCAAGTTGCCTTTGCAGAAAACTGCAGGTTTTAAGGAGCGGGGCTTGCCCGTGATGCTGCGAAAGCTCTCGGCTGTGCCGTGAGGGCAGGTTCCCACCAGGCAGGCGGGTACCACCCGCTTCAACTTTATGCCAAGGTTCCAAAATAACAACAATATTAGAAGCGAGACCCGCCGATGGCTGTATTACAAGAACAACCCCAAGCTCTCTCCTCACCGCCGGCTCCGGGGGCAAGCCAGTCTGGGTCCGGGGCGCACCCATTTCCCCCCCGTCCCTGTCCCTGTCCCAGGGCGGCCGCCAGGGACTCCGCGCACCGCTGTGAGAAGCCAGCGCCCTACTGGCCCCCCGAGGGGGCTGCAGCCGGAAGGGCGCGGCGGGACCCCCGCTTCTTCCCCCCTGTGGTCCCTCGACCCCTGCCTTACCTGCTCGCGGGGGATGCAGGGCAGCGAGGTCCGTCGGTGGCTCTTGCTGCCGCCCGACATCTCGGCGGAGATCATGGAGCTGGACCGCCGCCGACGCCTGAGCACCGGGGCTTCGTCCGCGGCCGGGGGGGCGGCGGGAGGCTCCGCCAGCGGGGCGGCCCGCCGGGGGGGCCAGAGCCGGTCGGCGTAGCCGGCCAAGAGGATGCCCAGCAGCCCCAGCAGGTAGGCCAGGTAGGGCCGCCAGGACGCCGGGACCCTCTCCAAGGCGACGAGGGACGTGGTCCTGGCCGCGCTAGTCACGGCGATCATCAGGACGCCCTGCCTCGGCTTCAGCACCAGCCATGTCACGGCGGCCAGGCAGCTCAGCACCACCCCCGCGGCGGCCAGGGAGCGCAAGCGATCCTCCCCCGCCGCCAGCGCCGTCTGCGCCGCCGCTTCCCCCCCGCAGCAGGCGGCCAGCAGCAGCGCTGCCGCCCGCGGCTGCACGCCGCCGCGCAGCAGGTAGCGGCCAGCGCCGAAGAAAGCCCCCGCCAGGCCAAGGGGCACGGCGCCGCGGGGCAGCCAGCCCCCCCCAAAAAAACAGCCCCGCCGCCCGGCGCCCCCCTCCACCGCCAGCTCCCGGCCGCGCTCCCCCCGCGCCGCCAGCGCCAGCAGCAGCAGCAGCAGCAGCGCCCAGAGGCAGCCAGCGCGCAGGGCCGTGCAAAGTTGCCGGCGGTTCCTGGTCTCCCCCGGCGGAGGTTCAGTCTCGGAGACCGGCCCCGACCCGGGCCCCACCGCCCCGCCGCCGCCGCCGCCTCTCCCCTGCGGGGTGCCAAGCGGCCCCCGCTGCCGCCCTGCCGCCGGCAAGATCCCGCCGGAGAATGCCCCGGCGCCGCTGGAGGCCATGGCCTCGACGGGCCTCCCCGCCAGGCCTCCCGCCCCAGGGGCTTTTCCCGGCTGGGGTGGGAGCGAGCCCCCGGTGGGGATCAGCGCCGGCCCGCGGGGGGCAGGCGGCGGGCGGGGAGCACTCCCCGCCGCAGCTCCGGCATTTGCCGGGGAACCCCCCTGAGCCTTCTCCCCGAGCCTCGCATTAAGGGCCGGGGGGCGCCTCGCTTCCTCCGCGACAACCTCGGGCTGCGTGTGGGGGGGGAGTGCGAAGTTAAAGGAAAAAAAAAAAAAAAAAAAGAAAAAAAAACGGGAGAGACGCGGGGAGATCCTAAGCGGTGTAAGGAAGAGGGCGGGGGTATGCGGGGAGAGGCAGCTGTACCAACTCCGAAGTACTGCTTGATTTCTAGGCCATCGGATCCCCCCCGGACGCTCCCGGCGGCGCTGCCCGCAGGAGGGTCCCCGCCCGGCCCGCGGGGTCCCAGCCGTACCCGGGACAGCGGGGAAGGGCAAAGGCCGAAAAGGGGCAGATGCAAGGCCAGCCGAGCCGGGGCAGCAGTTGCGGAGTCCTGCCGGGAGAGCCGCAGGAGGCACCCGGAGGGAGGCTGCTGAGAACGGGAGAGGGAAAGAGGAAGAGAACGAGAACGCCTTTCCCCTATGAACGCTGCCGGGATAGCTCCGGAGTTTTGCACTGAAAACTCAAGTGATGCAAGGCCCTCTCCCCTCCCTGGCAGGGGAGGCAGCCGAAAGCCCAGAAGCGAGTCCAGACCCTCTCGGTACAACGAGGGGCGCGGGGGTGCGGGGGAGGCGCTAATTGCGCTGGAGGCTGCCGGGGAAGAGGGGGTCGCCGCCTGCGGAGCGACCGGAGCGGCTCGTGGGGAAGGAGGCTCCGTGTGCCGGGGACGGCGCCGGGGCTCGCCCCGCGCCGCGTCCCCCCACCGCCCCGCAGGAGCCCGCGGTGCCACCCGGGCGGCAGAGCGCCTCGCCACCGGCCAAGGCATAAATCGGCCTGTCAGGGAGGGGGCAATTACGACGCCGTAAAAAAGTCAGGAAGATGAATGCTCGCGAATGATGATCGCTGTTTTTGTTGTCGTTTTCGTGGGAAGCCCGGACTGGAATCCCGAAGGCAGCGGGCGACCGTCCTAAGCGCTGCGAGCTCCGAAGCTGTGACTCCCTCCAAACCCCAATCCTTCCTTCCTTCCTTCCTCCCTCCCTCCCTTCAACCTGCCTCTGCCTCACGGCTCCTCCGGGGGGCTTTGCCCAAGGTTGGGGGCGCCCCCCCGGGCTGCCTGAAATGGCCGTGGGAGGGGTGGCCCCAAGTGCAGGCTGAAAGCCCCCGCACCTTCCTCTTTAAAGACCCAGGTGCCAGCAAAGGGCGCGAAGCAACGTATTTAGCACATAATAACGTAAACCACATAGAAATATAATCACCAGCTGTGAAGTTACGAAACATTAAGAGCTAGAAAGCGAACAGATTAGAAAACAACATCTCCCGGCCCTCTTCCCCCTTGCACATACACGAACCACTAATTTGAGACAGATTTATAGCCTTTCTTTATTTATTGGTGTACCTATCTGGGTATCATGCCTATCATCCAGGATATGCCTCTGAAATGGTAGCATTAGTGAAACGTTTGGGATTTTTACTAGAATGGGTCATAAAAACTGAGTATGGTTTTAAATAATAGTCTTCCAATCTAATATGGAATATGGGTTTATTAGTTATTTTTATATTTGAAGCTAGATTTGAAAACAACAGATATTGTTAGCAAAGTTTGGCTCTGAGGAACGGAAAGCTGCTGGTCCTTTCCTTTCCTTTCCTTTCCTTTCCTTTCCTTTCCTTTCCTTTCCCTTTCCCTTTCCCTTTCCCTTTCCCTTTCCTTTTCCCTTTCCCTTTCATTTCCCTTTCCTTTCCCTAAGGGTCCAGATTAAGAAAGCTGGAAAGGTTTACAGTTTATTCTGGTGAGACAGCAATCAGCAGGTTGCCATATACACCTAGAAAAACATAGCTGGGTTCCATCTTCCCAAAACATCAACATCCCAGAGGCAGAATCGGGGCCTAGGCAGTAGTAAGCATATGACTCCTAATATTTTTTCAACATTTTATAAATAAAATGCATCTCTTGGATATGTTTTAAGTCTAGATACACCAAAACAGTGCACAGAGATATTACAATACTGGATGACAGCACATGCCAACAATTGCAGTTCAGATAGATCAAACCTTTGACCTTGTCCTTCATACCACGTAGTATTCACTTAAATCTTAATTTACCTCCACTTTGTTACTTTATATTCGATTTATTGACATCAGAAATGTTGACACTTTACATAGTCATTAAAAAAGAAAAAAAAAGCAGAAGTAGAACAATAAACTTTCCCTATCTTTAGTTTTTGCTCCATAGCCACTTTAAATTTATATTACCCTACATAGACCAAAGTGCATAACCATTATAATCTATATATTTTTAATCTAACCACTATAATCTGTATTATTTTTAATCTTACAATGAATTACTCACTTTAGATCAAAAGCAGCATTTTTATTTATTTATTTATTAGGCTGGACACATTCTAGGTTAGTTTAAAGGAATAGCTTTGTAGTAGCTCTTATATTAGTGGTTTGAGCCTATTAGTAACCTTCATTGTTAAACGAAAGGCAGCAGTCATTTAATTTTGGCATCTCCAACAAAAATCAATACCAGGTAGGAGAATGCTGTAGGTGATGAGCCAAACAGAAGGTGAGTTTCACAGAAGACAAGAGACACTACACACTTAGGAGACTTTTCATGAACTGCCAAAAAAAATGGTGTTGGAATGAGTTCATGCTTCAGGATATTATTCCACCAGACTGGGCTGTCTACAGATAAGTACATCTTAAGCAGTATGTTGAACAAATAGTTAGAGGCAACTGAAAATCTTATCTTCCTTCTCTATTGAAGAGAACTTCTGAGATGATAGACTGTACCCCTGCAAACAGTGAACAGCTCAAGTCTCCTGAAGTTCTGGGAAATGTAGGCTTTTCAGCACTTGCAGAGTCAGATTCCTTACAATGAATAGACATCTTATAATAACCCCCCAAAAATGAAACTGTTACATATGGTTAGGTCATCAGATCAATGTATTTAAGTTCCATTTTCCTGTTCTTTTGAAAAGAGTGAGAGTCCACAAATGAAGTTCTGGTATATTAAAAAGCAAAATACTACTACATTCCTTGGTTATGATTTTGTTCAAAAGATGCTTGAAGCAGGGGAAAATTCTACACAATGATCAGTTGGTTTCTCAACTCTCACCTTTGGCCGAATGTTTTTGAGGTGGGAAAGAGCTACCATACCAGAATTGGCTACCATAAATAAAATAAATTCAGGAAGGGTTTTCTTGGAAACATCTGTTCTAGCATAAAATAAAGAAAAAAACAGTTGGCAATCTGACAGAGTTAAAAAACAAATCAATTGATCCACCAAATGGATCCATTACTGATATCCCATTGTATAAATGTACTGGAGCAATATCAGCCATTCATCAAAGAAACTACTACTTGCAGAAGATTGTGCTGCAGTGTAAACCTAGCAATGCCTTTCTATTTTCCACCTGGAGAATAATCTTCCATGGTAAAGGTTGAGATTTCTTTGAGACTTCAGAGAAGATGAAACCATGAAGTTGAATGGGTACTGTTGCAGAAAGGTCTGGAGGAGAATAACAGTGAAAGTCAAATTAGATAAAGTTAAAATAGATTTACCTTAAAAATAATTAAAAAAAAAAAAAAAAATCTTGCTCTGGACCACAAAGAGATGTTAGGGGGTTTTGTACAGCCAACAGTTCCCCAAGACTTAATTGTCTGTCTCAGAACCACTCCTTCCTTAGTTATCATGGTCTCTGCTATCATTTCTTGATAAAGCAACCCATCTTTTCTCCAAAGTTAAATGGTAATTTAGTGGAGAAAATAAAATGCCTTTTATTCATTACTATGCTCAGCAGGTTGACCTATGGAGAACATGATTCCCCATCTAAATGGGGAGAAATGGTTTCCCTGACCAGTTCTTAAGGAAGAGAGGAAAGATTTTGTAACAGGACTGCTTAGCCTAGCTATATGTCCCTCCCATCTATCCAGGATTAGACAACCACCATTTGTTTGGTTTGTCCACACTTCCCTAAGGCCTCTTCTCATACCACTGCTGGCTTGCGGTTACAGTAAGTGGGCTGCAGTTGGTCTGGGAAACCACAATATGTGGTTTCAGGCTGTATCCCATAGCAGGTTATAAGGCCTGTCCTTCCAAAAGAAATACAACAAAAGGAAAGTCCCACATTGTGCAAAAATGCTGTGATTAAGCTGCAGTGAGAAGTGATGCTACTGGGGGTAAAGGAGCAGTAGTGAAAACCAATTAAATTCTACACCACATCATATTGGAGAGTACCATGGGAGGAAAGAAAATGCAGACAGTCTCTATGACTTGTTTATCCAGTTTTACCTGTATCACTCTCAGTCTATACTTGAGGTGAATATTCATACATTTTCTTTATTTTTCTTTCTTCTTTCTTCCTTGTAATTAAACTTTTCTCACCTTCTTATGACTTTGTGCAATGTATGCAGATAATTCCATATGTATAAAGCTGCTGTGTGAATCTTAGTTTACTGAATAAAGTTAAGATTGCCTAATTTGTGAAACACACTGCTATTAAAACCTATACATGATGGTAACAATGTGGACTGTGGTGACACTTTTCTCTGTTAGGAGCTCAAATCATTTTACAAACATTACTGAACAATTCACACTAACTGTAGGTATTTTACATTCTCAAAAGTTTAGATGAGGACCAGGAGGCTGCATGACATTTATAAATGTCTGTCTACAGAAGCACTTAAAAATATGCTTATTTTTAAACATGAGCATTTTTCTGACTTCAGTGACAATTCATAAAGAATATCACATGAAATTCAATTTAAAGTTTTGAAAATTATAAATTTGTCATGTAACTAACCATCTAGTACAAGATTTCATCACGAGTTGTCTCACTGATTCAGTGATTTTGATAGCGAATGTGGCATTGAAATGTAGTTACTGGATGTATTAGATTAAGTTTGATAACATTTTTCATCATGGAAATAACAAATAATGTTACTTTGGGGTTGAGTGCAGGCATGCTCACAACACCTATATTGCACTTGCTTCATTTAATTCACATTTTCAATGTTTTCTTCATAATAGGATGACTGAAGTACGTAATGAACAAAAATGAAGTCCTACATTGTGGAGAGCATCCATCTGACGACAAAAACCTTCAGCCAATTTATTCATACATGAAAATTTCCATTGGCTTCCTCTGCAGTGTAGGCAGAAAGAATTATGTTTACTCTATTAGGAGAACAGTTTAAATATTAATTCATTGTAAAAATTGGGCTGTGATTCAGATTTCGCTGAGGTATAGAAGTGAGTTTTTCAGTTTGCAAAAGTCTGTTACTCTTTCATCAGAAGCCTTTAAGAAAGTACAGATTTTATATTTCAAAATAAATATAATTCACAAATGAATGGATTATTTTTTGCTTACTTGAATGGTCATGCTGTAATGAAAGAATAAAATTCGAATTTGGGGAAGGAAAGTGTGTGACCAGACCCTTTTTTGAGATATCTTTTATAAATTTTGTACATGCATATTACTGATTTTTTATCAGTATGTGTATATAGAATACTGTGCTTAGATGGATTCCTAGTGAAGGTAACACATCCTGGTTCCAGGGAGCTGCTTACAGGGTTGGGGATAATATATTCAGGGATTTCTTCCCTATTTTAAATGCAAACCTCCATCTAGTTTTAACTGCAGAGAAGTCACAGGATGTTCATAACTAACATATAAGCTATTAAAAATAGAGTGTATTCGATGATGTCCATGAAGGGAAACTAGTCTTCAAAGAGTGATACCATTTTATCACAACAGAGAGTTGATATTTTGCATAAGTTCTTACTTCAATATTAAACATAGTGCTAGTCTACATAATTTCCTATGCTTATGCATATGTATATAAACAATACATTGGAGACATATTCTTCTGTAGCAAAGGTAAGCAATGCTTACCTTTGATATACAGACAAGTCATAGAGTAAGTAGAGCTATGAGAAAATGAGGTATGCAAAAGCAGACTTGAATCCTTCACAAAAGCTGTGTTTCTTTCTGAGGGGTGGGAGTGCTGTCTCTGTCCCCTGAGGTTTGGAAAAAACAGGTTCATTTCCACTGACGTGCTGAATGTCATCCACACAGGTTGACTCTCGAAGGTGCTGTTGCAAATATTGCATGTTTTATTATATAGAACCCAAGTACTTTTAGCAGTGTCTTGGTATTATTAAAAGAAAAATTATATAGTGATAATATCACAAACACATTATTTATCTATTTATTTGAGTGGTGGTGGTAATCAGAATTAATAATACTAGTATGATTGTCCTAGTAATTGGGTTTGCTAACCTTTTGATAGCATGTGAAAATTATGCCATAAGCTTATCTCTCTCATACATTTAGGCTCAGAAAAAATAACTGAAGAAATATTGTATGTTAAAGTTTTGAAACTATGTGAAGTATAATTTCATAATACTGGCTTTGAAGGCAAATATTCAGATCTTTTAAAAAATAATAATTACTAATATTTTGGCTGTTTGGTTCAAATCTGAGAAGGACCATCTATTTATTTTATACTCAAACAGTTTTTAGTTTTCTGTTATCTAGTTTAAGGTTAATCAAAGAAAAAAAAATAGTGGAAAAGTTATCAGGCAGGCATTCCTAGATATGCATTATTTTAAGGTAACAAACTACTCAGCAAATTTCAACAAATTTCCTACAACAAATGTTTGTAGGATGAGACCCTACTTCCTATTGGCTTTCATTTCACTGTAGCATCCACCTATTTTGTTTATAAAGACCTCTTGGTCTTTCCCCTCATCTATTTTCTTTCTGATGCTCAAAAACACACTGCAAAAGGCACAAGAAATTCACAAGTTCATCAAACATGAATTTCAAAGGTGATGCTCATCTTGCCTCTTACATAACCTGTTCTGTGACAGTCCTGGGTAATGACCCTTAAAAATCATGTGGTATTTACTAACATGTGATACTGTCTTTGGTGTTAGTTCCATTTTATCTTGTGTCTCAGAGCTCACACTACCAAAAACATTAGCAGACAATTATTATTTTTAAATAATTATGTACACTAGTGGTTTTTTTTTTTTTCTGTTTTTATGATTTGTAAGTGTGCACACAACCCCGTAACAAGGCAGCCTAGAAAATGGGACAGATATAACCAAAACCTCTTTTCTTAGTAAGCCAAACAAAATGCATTTCTGGTTCAATAGCTGAGAAACAGGAATGTAGGCTGAAAGTAACTGTTTTAACTAGTGTATTCCAAGCAAAATCTCTCATAATAAAGGGATGCTGAGCATGAATTCTTGCCCTACCAATTAGGCAAAAGAGTAATTCATTTCACTGAAATAATTCCCACTTGACATGTAATACACACAATCAAAGTTACAGGCTCATTAGTGACTTACTAATGGAAGTCTCCCTCTGAGACACATTAGGAAGCCACTTTTAGAGGAGAAAAAATGTTAAGAGCAAAATCTTAAAATAATATGCAAGAAGCACAAGTTTTTAAATTGATCTGGAATCAAATTGCTGCAGTTACTTAGATATTGAAAGATGCAAATAAATATTTAGTAAGATTTTTAAAAATACATGGCTGATTTTGAAGCGACTACATCCAACAATTCTTCAGCTCTGCTTCCAGTGTAAACTAAATGCGTAATGTATGCCTTTCATTGTCAGCAGAGCTGAATTCCCCATGTCTAATTCATGTCCAACAGGTTCCACAAGCACATTTCTCTGCCAGTATCACCTGAGGAACGGTATCCCAGAAGCCTGAACGTGGTAATTACATGTAGTGGACACCCAAAATCACTAGTCAAGAGATGCAGGGGGCTGGGAAGAAACTTAATCTCTTATTATTCTTCAGAACAATTCTTCTTTTAAATTCCTGCCTCTGGAATATTTTGGTGATCTTGAAAACTGTTGATGAATCTATTTCACTTTGCATAAATAATCACAAAAAATAATAAAAATAATCTATGCTAAGGAGAGAAGCAATGAGTACAGTTCTGCAGCCCGGAGGCAGGAACATTCACTGAAGGCCAGAGATACCTGGATCTCAATCCCTGTTCCAGTGGCTGGTTTATATATCATAAGAATTATAATGTAAATGTTAAATATAAGATTAAAATGTGTTTAAAATGCATAAACCAACTGCTGAAACAGAGGCTGGAAACCAGGTGTCTCTACTCTGTCATGAGTATCCATGGTTTTTATGGTTGCCTTCTGGTTTGCCTCTGTGAGCTAAAACCTTCACATGGCTGGAAGCCTCAATAGACATACATGCGGGGAAGCTGAGCGAAGCGGGAGCTCTCTGCAAGAGCTGAATATGTCTCTTTAGGAATCCCAACAGTCCATTGCTGGGTTAGACTAGATTAGTCATGCCACTGGGTTAAAGAATCAATGAAATAATATCACCATCAAAAGCCTGAGCAGCCAGACTCTCTCCTGCAAACAGAAATTCAGATTACTCCATGATGCATTATACCAATTCTTAGCACCAGGGCCAAACACACAACTGAGATGCTCCTAGAAACCATCCTTGGCCTGCTTAGGAGTTGTACATGATTCAGGGTGGTGTGAACCTCTCCTCAAGGGGCACCGTTGTCTTTTGTTTTCTCTTGCTCTGGAAAATAACTTCTAGCTATACATCAACAATTCAGGCAACAAAATTTTTCAGTGGTATGTAGTATATGTCAGTATTTTATATGTGAGTCATGCTGTCTTTTAAAACCAAAGAATCCTTATTTCTTGTAAACCCTTTTCAGGCTGGGGCGTCAGGGGGGTGAATGGCTTGCTTCCTAGCTTTTCCTAGAGGCTGGTGGTTACAGTGGGGTACGTGAAAGAGCAAGAGAGATCTAAGATCAAGAAATTAAACCCAGGCCTTCCCTTCCCTTCCTTCATTCTTCCTGGAAGGAGAGTGTCTTGTTTCTTCTCCCAAGTTTTATTATATCTTTTATTCTATAATTTTTCAATGTGAAATCCATAAGCCAATCCCAAAGAAGGAACCCAATATGGGCTGTCCCCTTTTCCCTCCTCCCAGGATTATTGCCTCTTTACTGGGCTGCTGTGGGATCATACTTTCTTATTTCTTGTCTCTTAGGCTTTGTGCATCCCTCATGTTGTAGCTCCATCTTGGGGATTTGATCCCAAGTAACTAACTGAGAAATGAATATATCAAAACTATCTGTACAGTAATTCTGGCCCTTGGATACTTAGGAACTTAATTCTCACTGAAAGCTATAACTTGTAATCACAGTTAGACTCCTAAACTTTTAGAAGCTCCTTTTGAGAACGTTATTCTAAATCCTGAAATTCTGACATTTTTAATCAGTCCCTTTTAACCACAAAGAGGGTGTACCTGAATCTAGAGAAAATCTAAACACATCCATTTTAATATAAGGTTGTTTCATACGTATAAGTATTATTTACCACCAACAAGAGGAGCATTTCTAAGACTGTGTACTTCTGTGTAGTGTCAAAACATTTACAGATATTATATTAATACTGCAAGATCTCACACTTGTCATGAGATGATTTTAGTGGGAAAATGAGAAACTTATGGGTGTGCTCAAGGGGCTTACAGACTTACACACCACACAGTAAGATTTAGATATGGTACAGGTAGGTGTAACCCTGCTAACATCAAGCAAACTGCATATTTCTTTCTCAGGTATGAACTGTCTCTCAAATAAGTATAAGAACACAAGAATTTTTAACAGCAACTTCATGGAGCTTAATTAAATTAATTTCCTATTCACGCTACCTCCTTCAGCTTGTTTCCAGGTCTAATACAGGAACCATATGGAGAGAGGCACAGGAAGATAAGTAGGCGTTGCATGCCATTACTCACCATCTGTTTAGGCAAGCCAAGCTGAGCCAAACAAGTAACAGGTCGTGGCTCTGATGACATTCACAGGTCAGAGCCCCTCTAATTGACTATGTGGACTACAACAACATCTCACTGCCAGGGAATGCATAGGAAGATTTTCCTGGCATTACTGTGAGAGATGAAGTCAGCAAGTGGTCGACTGATGAGGAAAGAGCAGTGAATGATAAAAAGCAACAGATAAATGAAAGCCAGTATTGAGAGAAGGGATAAAAAGTGAATGAAGAGTGATATAGAGGTAAATGGTGAAGGCATAAGTGATATGGCAACATAAGATGCTGAAATGAAGATTTTAATTGCAATACAAAGTTCTACACTTACTATGAGCTGGAGATTTTGCCCTAGGCTTCATAACCTTATAATGTAATATTATTCCAACTGACAGTTTATCAGTGAGGTCTTTTCTTATTAAAAATTATAAAAGCATGAGTGTATGTTAAATCATATGGTATGCCCATAGATTTATCACCCAAGATTTATAGATGAACTTATCCACTGCAGAGCTGTGTTCTCAAAGAACTTGTACTGCACTTTCCTGCACCTACAGAGAGCTGGAAATGGGAGGATAATTATGAGTATTGAGAGGCTAAGCCAGATGTTCCAGGAATGGAGGAATTTCATTTTTCATTGGCTGGCCTCTCTGGGCAGGAAAACAGAAAAAGGATGTGCGGTGTTTGAGCTGGCATGTGCCATACAGTCCTTGCTTGGTGAGATCCAGGCCTCTGCTGTGGGAAGCTGGGCCTGGGGTTGTTACCACAGACCAGGCAAGTGCAAAGCCAAATACTGAATGGATGGGCAAGGCTGAAGTGTTAAAGGAAATATGAATGTGAAATAGAAGCACTTGCAAATGAAGGGAGTACAAGCTTTATGTGATATACTAACTTAGCATGTTCCACAGTGTGTCCTTTCAAAAAGATGAGGTGTCACTTCTGTGATGCTTAGATCACTTACAATTATGCATTTTAACCTTTTACCAGAACAAATATATAAGAAAATATCAAGCAGATATGTTTATATTTGATGTCTTTTTGTTTTGTTACCAAGATGTTCTTTTGTTTTGTTTTGTTTTTCTTCTTAAGCAAAAGGAACTCAATTAGTTTAGTCACAATCTACTAAACAACCAACTCTGTGCTTACATTTCCCCCCATGTTGGAACATCCATTTTCACTTCCTCTCAGCATATTAAACAATACTATTAAGGCAGTCCTGCTTACAATTTAGAGCAAGAATTTCTGCCTCAAGGCAGCAGCCTTAATTCTTAAAATTATATATTGTAAACTGAGAATAGAATATATTCTTAATCATACATTTCAAACACTTTTTTCAGTTCCTCCTTCTTTTAATTTTATTTTCAGAAGAGCAACTTAAACACACGGTCAGTTTAATAATAACAAACAAATCTTTGTCAGCCAATTCCAACTCCTTTTTCATAAATTCATGCAAAACTGTCAACATGTCAGTGGACTGCAGTGCTTGATTTCAGAGAGGTCTAAAGTAGGAAGGAAAGCATTATGGCAAATATATTATTGAAAACAGAAATCTCTCAACTGAATTGCTGAATTGCACAGGAAGACATTTTAAGATTAAAATAACAAATTCACAGAACAAATGAAAAAGCCCAGATGACAAAGCAGTGTCAGGCATCAAAATGAGACTTCTATGAAATTAATGTCTGATCAGAACGTTTACTGACAGACTTCACAGTTTTTCATTCTATTATGAAAGAGACAGACTTTTTTTTTTTTTTTTTTTTTTTTCCTCACGTGTTGAAATGCCACCAAGTGATTACAGTGCAAGTCCTGTGGCATGTAACTCTTTGGTCTTTGGGTAGAGAAAGACCTTTCCATCCCGATGACAGGCAGCCTTGGACTTTGCCTGTGGGACATCCACTGCTGGAGCTGTGTCCTGAGACTCCACAACAAGATATACTTGTCTTGTGTAGCCTTCACGTCTCATACATACTTCCCACTCCACATATTTAAAGAATGGCTTTGAGGATGGCATCATAGCTGATGTCAGTTGTGACTCTATCAGATTATTTTTCCTGTGCTCAGCCAAGAGGTAGATGACCCACTCTGTTCAACTTAAGCCATTCACTGATGGCAGCCGATGTGGTCAACATCTGAACTGCTGGTCCACCAGCAAGGCAGCAATGCCCAGAAGGGGCAGGCCTCTCCATCTGAAGGCAGATAAATATATCAATGAGAGGGGCAATCCCTTAAGCAAGTTGTTTTTTATGGTTTTACAGGCTTGGTTTAACCAATGACAAATGCAACAAGGCATTTATCACTACTGTTGTTAGTAATCATGATGGGCTAGATCTGCTGGAAGAGTCTATTGTTTGCTTGTTTATTTGCTTTAAATACAGAAGAACAAAATTAAAAGTTTCAGGGAGGTAGAAAACACAAACAAAGGTCATTTCCTTGCTTTGTCATCAAGGGTGAGAAAAGACTGAATGACAGATTAAGATAAAGCTTCTGTGAAATAAGGGAACAACAGAGCTGCACCATGGACTAAAGTTCTTTCTCTCAGAATCACGCTTAATTAGCACTGCTTGAACAACCATTTTTGAAACAAACTGAGGGGACAGTCTGCCCTTACTTAAACACCTCAAAATTGCATAGATATTCTTCCTTAAGCTTGCTTCATTATGTTTGTCACCTCTACAGAAGATTTCAGTAAGACATAGAAAATTGCCAGTATTCGATTTGATCTTTGTTTCAGTTGCACATGTAGTTTTGCAGGTAGGCAGTTTTACCTTACTAGTAGTTGGTTCTCTAGGACTTGGGGTGATTTTCAAGGTCCCAGGATTTGGGTGATTTTCCATTTCTGAGCAACTAACATTGTGAACAGTCAATTAGAAGATGTAACATATTTTATCTCTTACCTCACTAGGTAAGAGATAAACTCCTCTGTGGGGAGTAGATTCGTTATCCAGATGAACTGCTTGTATGGTGACTGGGCATAGGAGTTGGGTTGTAACTGTGACTCCTGTCTGTACGTAACAGTCTGGTGGGAGCACAGCCAACAACAGGAGCAACAGGCAGGCAGGCAGGCAGTAGCAATGCTCCCATGATCCCCTGGCCAGCAGGTGAGATGCTGAGGTGCTGGACTTATGCTTACCTCAAATGCACTTCATTACATTATTATGTTGCTGAACATACTCATACTTTCTCTGTGGAAAGTGCACAGAACCAAGTGATCTAGAGCCTGGACCATTACAAACTCAGAGCCTGAGCCAGATTTGCCAAATTTCGCAAAATGTTTTAGTTAACTTTGAATATTCCAGGACATATCTAAAATTTCAGTTGCACCTCTTCTAATGAGCAATACCTCACCCTAAGAGAGAGAGTAATGTTTTTTCCCTTAAAAACTGCTTTCAATTTCTGTAGTATTTTTTCTTGGTTTTAGAACAATGTGAGCAGGGTCTCCACCCACCTTTCATCTCACTGGTAGCTGAACAAACCTTCATGCCCAAGTAAGTTTTGGAGTCAGGCCATCCCCATTCATCCTACAACTTCAAGAAAGTCTTGCTCATCTTGATAACCTGGGAAGGAGGAACCCAAATGGATTTTGGAGTACTGAAGTGTGTAGAGGACAACCAGAGAAGACAGAAATCTGTTACTGTAATCAAGCTGAAGAGAAACAAAAGGGATTAATTTAGAATGTGTTGTTCTCTCAAGTAAAAGCTACACTAACAGGAGACTGAAACAGAAAAATTAGAGTTTAAGTCAAAGAACAATTCCTCATTCATACACTGCAAAATAAAATTACCACATAAGACATTGTTTTGCTCACTAATGGTTGATGACCATCACATGGAAGTTGCACGGTTTATTCTTTATAAGGTATTCTAATAATTTAGTTAATTCCTGTCTTTACTAAATATTATTACTACTACTAGTGAATAGTGGGTTTTCTTGTCTCACGTTTGATATTCTTTCAATAAAAATATATATTTTTTTGATAAAGCTTAGTCAGTGTCTGACAATTTGCAGTTTTTACTCTTGTAAGTCTTTTTGATTTTTTATGAAGTATAAATTTCCACGTGACATCTGTTAATTGTAGTCTAATGTCTGCATTGGTATGGTATTCTTTGTAACTTTATTTTTTTAATTTGTATTTTCTCAATGTGTAGTTTGAGTTTGCTAAATATGTTGAAAAGCTTCAGTCTGAGGAGCATTCTTAAGTTAAAGTTATCGCTACTGAATAGATACCATTCACAGCAGCATTTAAGTATTGGTACTTTAAATTAAGTATGAGTGAAACACAGTCTATTTGATGGTTTATGAGCACTTTCAAAACCATGAAACCATGTAGAAAAAATATCTAGATCTGTATATCAGAAAACCAGGCTTAACTTAATGCAGGGCAAAAGTAAAATATAAGATCCACACAAAGGGAATGCAGCATATGTCAGAAGATTGAAACCGCAGGGAACACTACTCCATGAATTTTCTTTTCTTTCCATAGCCATAATGTAAGACATTTCAGCCAAGAGGTAATTTCTTAGATCTAAAGAAAAAGCTCCAACCTTAGCTTCAGCATCTAAAGATGTGCACTGGCTAGATCACTACGGTATAGATCACTGGCTAGAGATATGAAATGCAGATCAGAAAATTTAGTTTTATTAAAAGCAACAGGATTTCACCCACAGTGTGTTTACTGACATAGTCTGAGCTCAAGCATTCATTTTTACATCTTTTTTTCCCCCCTCTATCTTATCATGAATCTTTGTATTAACTAAAATATAACAATAAAGCTTGTCAAGAATCTGTACGTCTAAAAAACAGAGGCCTTGCTTTTGCCTCTCAGATTTTACAAACAAAAAATCTTTCTGAAAAAAGAAACAGATTATGGAAGTATTAGATGTACAATTTCTTTCCAGAGTTTTTGAACATTACTGTGCTGATGCAAGACACAAGAACATCATCAATACTAGAGCATATGGAATTTTCTCATAAAATGTTTTTTTTAGGAAGTGAAAATGAAATATATAATGAAAAAAAAAGTCATGTTTTTCTATTAAGAAAAAAAATCACCTTGCATGTTGAGTTAAAGAAAAAAATTCAAAATTCAGTTTGAAATGAAATCTGCTTTACACAGATAAACGCTGAATTAAACAAAATTAATTTGCTCTTAGGAGAAGTGAATCAAACATGAAGTTGCTCAATAAAGGCTGATTCTATAAGGAATACCTGGGATTATATTAGAACAGGACTTAGTCATTTCATTTTCACTATTTTCCTTTTTTTTTCCTTCTCTGCATTCTCCCCCTTTTTTTCCCTTTCCTTCTCTGCATTCAAATACATTAGACTGATGCATTTATGATGGTAGCAAGATTCTGCTTTTCTTCTAGAAGGAAAGCAATGTCCAGAAATGCAATGTCATTCCATTCATATTTCAGTAGAGTATTTTGACAATACATTGCCACAATAATGATAAAATAATTAATTTAAAATGGAGTCCCATGTAGGATGAAATGAACATTTTCAGTGGTTTTGCTAAAAAGAACTGTTCTCCAGTATTATACAGATCCAAAAGAGGTGAGTGATTCTCTGGAATTGAGAGTTCAGTCTTTCCTGACTGTGCACTGAATTTAAGCCTAAAGACAAACAAAACTATGAATTGTGAGATGGTTTCAATTTCATACCGCAGCCAGCAAAAACATAATAAAAATTTGCCCATGTCTATCTGAGATGTCTTAAGACAATCTTATAAATTAATCTCAACTATTTGAAATTCATCATGAAATTTTGAACCAAGAAAGTTTCATTCAATAGCTGACACTGATCTAAACACAACTGATAAAAGAAAAAAAAAAAAAAAAAAGGAAAGAAAAGAAAATGTTAAAAAAAAAAAAAGTATTTCAGTTTCACGAGTGAGAAAATAGTTATCTGCAAAGCAGGAAAAAATCAGCAGTGATGGATCAGAATCAGGTAGTTATTAATGAGGCAAGTGGTAGTTTAGCAAGCCAAATTAGATATCTATGACCATGTGACCATCACCTTTATTTGTAGTGTAACAGATAAAGGAAAAATTGAAAAGATTACTCTGGGCAGAAGGCCAGTGCAATGTTGGACTTGAGCAAACAAATGGTAACAGAAACCCATACCCTGGATATCACTGTTCTGTTTTCTTACAGAACAACTGAAGACACTTTGCGGGAGCACTGAGAAATTGGACACCATTTCCCAGTTAGCAAAAATATTTTACTGCATGTTGGTAGTTATCCAGAAAATCTAACAGTAATTCATTTGTATTCCTAGGCATGCTTACACATATGTACAATGGGAGACAGGCTGTTAAGACTGATATTGCTGTAGGTGTTAATTCCAAGTTTAGATCACAAAAATGCATAATACGAAGAGAAAAATCTTTTAAAGAATCATAATTGTAAGCCTACTGAATTAATATTCTGACTGGGACTTGCTTCTGACAGGTCCAGCACATTAGGTTCAAATATACTGGCACAACTGAGTTTATCAGGAGTCTGAAAGTTTCTGAGAACATTCAGAATGACATTTGGGATAATGGGCATGACTTTCGGCCAGGTCCTTCATATACCCATTTGCTACTCTCCATTTTTGGCTCTAAATACATGCCAAGATCAAATTCCCAGACTTTGTCAGTGTCCAAGCAAATATTATTAAACCCAGATTTGGGACATTCATAAAACACAGACCCAGCATGTTAATGTGCATGCCTGTTGTCACACAAATGCAGTCAGACAGAGGGTCAGGAACCAAGAATAGCGTTCTGAGCTTTACATGACTTTAATGTGTCGTATGTCAAGAATAAAAAGATTGCATCTCACTGATGCCATGTCATGAGATAGTCACAAAGGGCAACTTTTTTCTGGTGATTAATCTCCTGTGATCTCTCCAACAAGCTTGGGGAGGGGGAGATGTGGTGTTCCTTGAGGCAGCAATTTAGTGACTAAATCAGACTGCTGCTCTGAATCTCCCTCTGGGGAAACCTCTCTCTCTCCCTTGACCATGGAATAAAGCCTTCAATGCTGAGCTTGGCTCTGTTAACAAAAGCTAGCCAAATGCCAGGGTACAGTTTGCATGTCAAATAACGATTTCCCTCTCCTCTCCCTCTCCTGCTTACTTGAAGCTGATGTTATTTTAGCTGGTAGATGATATCAGATACAATTGTAAGGGAGCAGAGCGCATAGGAGCATTGGAAGGTTGCTCTTGCAGTACAGTGCCTGAAATCAAGGGTAGAATTTATGCTTGCATCAAGAGGGGCCCTAGGGACAGTGATAGTCCACATCACTGCTACCTTTACTGAAGGAGATTCAGCCAAGAAGATGTGCAAATGTCTAAGTGATGCATTCTGCTATGTCAGCAACTAAGCCTTGTTATCTTTCATGAGAAAGATACTGCTGCCTCCATTTATGATGAGCACCCATATGTAATTTTAAACATGCAGAGAAAATAATTTTCAAAGACAGATTTCATCCACCCTGTTTACCTAGACTTTCTTCTTCCACAAAAAAAAAAAAAAAAAAAAAAAAAAACAAAAAAAGTGCTAATATTTTCACTCAGTTCTTCAGAACATGAACTTTGGAAATTTAAAGTTAATATAATAGATTATGTTTCTTGTATAGGAAAAAATAAATATAGAGTCAAATGTTTGTAATTTAAAAAGTTAGAGGGAGTCCTACCTTAGAGAGTGCTTAATGAAGATCTAGCAGTTCCTCCACAGCTGATGCCAGCATCAGGAGAGAATGTACAGAAATTGACAGGGTTCTTTTTTTCCTCCTATTTCCTTTTCTCTCTTTCTTCTTTGATCTCACTACCAAAGAAAAGAATACTAATAGTAATAATAATAATACTTAAAAAAAAAAAAAAAAAGAAAGAAAGAAAGAGAGAGAAAATAAAACACCTTGCAAACACCACCAACAAAAACACCAAAAAAACCCACCCTAAAGTGACAAGCTCTGCCTTGGCTGTTGGAAGAACTTACACTGAGTAAACCAACAAACTGGAATTTACTGCCAGAGTGAAAGTTGTCTTTCAAGATTAAATTAACAAAGTCACAGTCAGCCCACTTCAAAACATGAGACTTTCTAAAATAGTCCAGAGAATGAATCCACGGGTAATTTGAAATATTGATCAGGATGGAGAAGGTTGGCATAATAGTCTTGTGTAGCCCCTTTTGCTGTTTTGACTAATGTGTTTATTAAGTATTCAGAAGGATCTGCATATATATTTGTACCTCATTTTGATTACATGCAAAATGTATGTACAAGAAATATTTTCTTTCAAAGACATAAAAATCCATCCAGAATGTAAAAATAAATCTCACATCACAGCACATCATGAAATATAACTGAGTCAGCTTGTGACACTAGGCAGTGGTAACACAAAAGTAAAACAATACATTACTGCATCCTACATACGTGGTCACTGGTACAGTTACTTGTTCCATATGAACATGTACTCTCAAGCTATGTCTGCAAAGGAATGTTCAAAATTAAGATAAATCAGCTGAAGATATAAAATCTGCTACTCGTCTTACAGAAAAACATGTAGGTAATATCTTTATAGCTCAATAAAAACATCAATTTCTCCTGTATTTGTCGTGAAGAAAAGGTTTCTAAACACAACATTTGAAGCATACATCCCCACCCAAAAGATTATTTCATCAGACTACTTATAATCCTTAATTTACTAAAGAAAGGGAAGGAATTTTCATTTGGTATTCAAGTGTGTGAGTGCTGTATTTTTTTTTTTCTTTCCTAAATTAAGATACGAGTCCTGATTCTGAAAATAGTTAACATGAAGGAAGAACTGCCTAATTCAGAGAAAATATATCCATTAGAATAATAGCTAATTTTAAAACAAAAACAAAAAAACACTACATCATGCCTTCATCAAACTGTTATGGACTGCAGCACCAGATCACATATAACCTGGCTACATTTATAACCTTCTGGTGTCATTCTCTGGGCAATAATACTTAAAATTAAAATACATTATTATAGCATTATAATAATTCCATTAAAATATAATATTATAACATTATTAATTTTATTATTATTATTTGATAAGTAGCTGACTAACATTATCCACACATGAATTCATGTTAAGGGCAATATTAAAAATGAGCTTACACACAACAGCAATATAAATCTGTACTTTCACATTATAACACTTCAGATATTAACAGTAACTATTTGCAGAATCAGTTTTGAAAATGAGATGATGAGGAAAACAGAGAGGAAAGACATCCCTCTTGGCTACCTGAACTAAAACAAGCATTTCAGCATGGCCACTGTTGCCATTTTGTATCTTAATATTTTACACAAAAGAGATATTTTTCACTGTAAAGTGTATTTTTCTAGTGTAAAACAAAAAATTAGATATGCCATGCAAATTTTAATATATAATTTCAATATTTAGTGCCCTGTCTTGCAAGTACATGTATGGAATTTCTGCATATGGGCAGGCTTACTGAACTGCATATTTGACAGTATCAAGCAAAGCATATTTATATACCTGTGTGTATATGTATCTGTATATGTATCTGTATACGTCTCTCTATACACACACACATACATACATGTTTATATGACTTTCTAGATTGTATATGGAAACTCATTGCAGATACAATTTCAGTAAAAGTAAACTGTGCTCTCAGCAAAAATGGAGTGCCAAGGTTATTTAGACATTTCACAGCACAAAATAAACCATTCTGATTGCTTACATTAGCTATATTTCTGATTTAGAAAAACAGTTTATTAGGCTGAATAAGGCAATGAATTTATGACCACACTGTGACCAGGGTTGGCACTACCATATATTGTTAAGGATGCATATGTGATTTTGCTGTTGGTGCTGTTTGTTTACTTATTGATTAGCATAACTTTCATTGAAGTTTCTTAGTATTTGGAGGATGTGAATAAATTTAGAATTTTGTTGCTGCTTCAAGAAGTTGAAAAAGTTGGATATTTGCTTTCTTCTAAATACAAGCAGAATTATCCTGCTATGTTATCAAACTCTGCCACTTTAACTGTATTTTGAGTTATTTCATGGTTCCTTTAAGGGAAAATCCAAGTTGAATCTTAATTTGTATGAGGTTCTCAAAGACCATTCTGAGGTTTATCTCTCAGATTAAGAAAGCATATTTTAAACTCTTTTCCCATGCCCAGAATTCATAAGGCTACCACATGGCAGTAAGGGATCTTCCTTGCATTTTACACAAATGTATCCTACAGATTTCAGAGAGACTTATCTTAGTGATGTGTGGATTTGATACATCTTTTCTGCATAAAGATGGAATAAGGATATTCCCCTAAAAATAGCTCCTGGGTTTTATTTCTCTTGAGTGTTATCCTCCAGATATTAATCCACACTTATAAAACAACATTTGTTGAGATGTTTCAGAAACCTTCCAAACTTCCAAAACTGAGGTAAGGAGGAAAGCAATTTGCAAAATATTTTCCAAATTTCATTAAGATGTCTCAGTTAAGCATGTGATATTCTTAATGAAGCCAATGAAAATTGCATTCATCTTTTCCATGGCTCAACTTTTTTGTCCTTCTCCTAGTTAAAAGCATAGAAATCTGAAATGTCTCCAATAGTGAAAAAAAGCTATTAAACTATTAAAACTATAAAAGCTATTAACTGCTATTAAACAAACCAACAGAACAATATAAAATGTGTCAATCAAAGGCCAAATTACTCCTCTATATAAATATTATAGTACTATCTAAAATGTTAGTCCTTCTCTAACTAAAGCTCTAACTTTTCTGTTCCTTGGACAGCCATGTCACAGACATACACCCTAGAAGCCATCTATTTTGAGAAATAAAATTGATTTCTAACTTCTAATGACAGTCATTCATTATTGTTTTTGAGGAGAGTAGCTCTGAACAGATGTATAGTTACTGTAACCATATTTACAGGTGATGGAGGTAAGTAGCACAAATTTTGATCCAATTTGCACCTTTCTATATCTTATATGAAGTCACTTGTTAGGCAGTTACAGAATGCATTAGAGGACTGGGCAGAAGATATCTAAAATGAGGCCATAAATTTTAACCATTAATATACTTATATTATCTTTTTAATAATGGTTATTAAATGGTTATTAATAATGGTTATGTTAACAACTTTGAATTTTAAATTATTTTACACTGTTCAGGAAATATGTGTTCTGCATGAAAAAGTTTAATGAAAATTTATATTTCAGGTTTCCATTATTCCTCTGCAAATTCTGAAGAGGGTAAAGAAGAGGAGGGAAAGCAGGAGAAGAAATTGTCAACAAGGAAAGGTAATTAACATAAAATGAGGTTTAGATGAAATCTAATTTTCACCAAAATGTTTTCTCAAAAGAAAAATGGTCTATCAATTTGAGCGCTGAGAAATTAGCACAAACTTTACACAAACTATCAAAAGAAAATGAAGACAAAGCTAATTACTATAAATCAACTATGAAGTGCGAAGACGCTTCCAACATTTCAGAAAGTTTTTACTCACTCTCTGGGGTTAGTATATCCCAGCTGTAATTTACCACTGAAATGATGTACAGATGCCAGTAATTCCAAGATTAGACACAGCCCCTGAACAGGAACAACAGGGAATAGAATTTATTATTGCATTTACTATCCAAAGTTGGAAAGGTTTAAGAAAAATATATATACATGTATTTATATATATATAGTGATATAGTGGCAGATCGAGCTTTTTAAATTAGGAATATTCCCTGAGGTTGGACTTTCCCCAGGAAACTTAGTAATTGCTTGACTTATATGACTATTAGCATCTTCTTGCCAATGGAAACCCATTGCAACAACAATTGAGAAAATTGCAACAACAATTGCAACAAATTGCAACAACAATTGAGAAAACTTACCAGATGTGGTGATGAGCATGGTATTCTCTTTTCACAGAATCACGGAATTGTAGAGCTTGGAAGGGACCTCGAAAGATCATTGGGTCCAACCCCCCTGCCAAAGCAGGATCCTTAGAGCAGGCTGCCTAGGTAGGCATCCAGATGGGCCTTTAATATCTCCAGAGAAGGAGACTCCACAACCTCCCTGGGCAGCCAGTTCCAGTTCTCCGTCACCCTCACCATGAAGAAGTTCTTTCACATGTTGGTGCAGAACTTCCTTTGCTCCATCTTGTGTCTGTTACCCCTTATCCTGTCCCCACAAACCACTGAAAAGAGGTTGGCCAAATCCCTCTGTCTCCCACACCCCAGGTAATTATACACATTGATAAGATTCTCTCTCAGTCTTCTTTTCTCCAGGCGGAACAGACCCAGGTCTCTCAGCCTTTCTTCGTAGGGAAGATGCTCCAGGCCCCATATCATCTTTGTGGCCCTCCTCTTTCCAGGAGATCCCTGTCTTTTATGTACCAGGGAACAAATCAATCTCATCAAGCCCCTACTATTTACTTTTTACTTTTACTTTTTACAATCTCATTTACCATACTATTGGTCAACAAATAGTATATATTTCGTAATACAGTCTCCTTGTTAAGAAAATGCAAGCATGCTGGCATTCTCCAAATCACTACATAGAAGTGAATTAGGGATAGGGAAGGATGGGACGTTGGATTATGATATGGTTTTGATTTCAAAATCACTAAGAAATGAACAAAGATAAACATGCTGTTCTCCTCTATAGGAGAAGGAAAAATATATGATAATATTTGATTTGGAAATTATCTAGAATAGTAAAAGTCATTCAGGAAGTTGGTCCAATCAACTAGATAACAGGCAACCTAAGAAATATCAGCATAAATCTGCAGTATTACTGTGTTGTTCAACTCCTTTCAGCAAATATATATAGTCATAGAAAAAAAGTTATTAGGGTGTTTGCTTCAGTGCATTCAAAGAATCAGGGTCAATTCTTCATTTAACAGTAACAATAAGAGTACTAGAAAATGATTATAAGGTAAATATACTTCAAAAATGGATGTGTACGCAAACATTTTTCATTACAACCACCCTTGTAAGGTAACTAAGAATATTGAAGGCATGGCATACAAAAAGTGGAAGGGAAAGCAAGGAAGGTCATGCTTTGCATTTACAAATATTTCTGTTTTATGTTTTGATTTCCCAACTGCCTGAGAAATCATGAGCTTGGATTCTGTTGGCTACTCTTTAAAATAATCTTACTTTCTGGAGTTATGTATTTCCTTTGCATTTCACATAACTATAAAACACTCATTTCAACAGGTGAGACACATTGCAGCTTGCAGGTGTGTCCCGGCACAGGTCCCACCAGTGCTGACTGCAAAGGCCATAATTATACCCAGGTCACATATGAATCTCCCAGAGCAGGATCAAAGGCCAGAAGTAGCTTTCACAATGTCTGGAAGGAGAATGTGGGTGAAAAGTGACTTTACATGGCTCTATCAGAAGGTATTTCATCGGTTATAAGCGTAGTCTGGGTACATTACTTCTACATAATACTTTTTTTTTTCTTTTTTAATACAAATTATTTTGTTGGAGTCATCAGTGGAACAAGAATAAATTTGTAGAGCAAAACAGCCAAACAACTCAGCAGGCAGCAGTTGCCTCTAAGGGGAATTAGCCACAGGAATATTGAGACCTGCTACTAGAAAGTTCCCCTGTGAACTTTAAGAGTAAGTAATTGTCATCCAGGAATGTTATTTGCCTTATAATTTGTTTCTAGAAACAGTATCCAAATCCACATATCCAGACAAGTAGATACATTTCTTTTATTTTTTTTCCAGACACATCATTATATTTGGGATATTTTGACCAGAGTTCCCAAATTTACATAATTTTCAAATCTGCAGCTTTATTTCAAGCATAACTTTATTATATTTAAGATCTGTTTAAAAAGTTGGAAATTGAAACCCATTTTCTCCTTAGGAAAAAGTTGCAGTATCTCTGCCAGTTGCTGAACAGACTGCACCTGTCTCCTATACCCACTGAGTTTGGGCTATTATCAAAGTAAACAGGCAGTGGGGCTGATTTGATAGAGCAGTTCCCATGCCTGTGAAATCTCACCAGCTTTCCCTTCATCTCAGCAACCCTTTCTCTTCCCTTCCCTTCCAACCCCCAGTCAATTCCCCATGTTTTAGTTTTCAGCATTGAATCCAGTACAAATACTCACAAATAACTAATTAATGGAATTACATAGCTCTGTTGCCTATTACAATTAACTTCTATCATTATTCAGCAGGAAAATTCATGTTTTTTTTTTTTTTCTTTTTTTTTTTTCTTTTTTTTTCCATTTTGGGTAATAATTACTCCTGTGGAAAGGCAGCTGCATGCTGGCACTCAGACCCCATGCCAATCCAGCTCCTCACTGGTGTTAGCACACAATGTGTCAGGGTCATGGTACAAAGTGAAGTTGCCTCATTATCATCTCTTGACTGAAAAGGGATACAACTTAGAATGAATCCATCTGTTTTCAGTACTGCTTTGTTTATACTTTCTAATGCTGTGTTTTGGCAGTCCCAGGCACTATTTATTCATCACTGTTGTCACTTACCCATTCATCTAACCACAGAATTTTGAATAGGAGTGTTCACTTACTTAGGCAGAATATTCTTTGCATATTTGCTTGTCTTCTTCGATACAAGTACCCAATATTTGTTTGAAAGTGAAATCCTGAACAGGCAGTCACATGCAAGAGAAGAGACTGGAAGTGAAAAGGAATAAGGTATGTTTGATGACACTCTCAGTACAGTTTCTGTCAACAGATCCCTCCTCTTTCTATGTAATGATCTTCCTGTGCTGCATGGGAAACTCTCCTTTATTCTAGGAGAGAACAAGATGTCTTGGCATGTGTTCACAATTTGCATGTTTGACAATAGTTCTTATTCTTAGACATATGCAAAGCTTTTCTATGATCTGCAGAAAGGAGTCCCTGTGAGACCCAAATCAAGGAAGAAGGGAACTACAAGGTGGATGGACACACTTAAAATAGTGGAAAACACACTGACAGCTGCTTAGAACGGAATTGTGTGTTATAAGAGAGAAAACAAAGGGACAGTAAATGCAAGATGTATATTGCCTAATCTCCCAATTAAGAAGTGGTGGGAAGCAACCACTGAAAAAAAAAAAAAAAGATTTCTTGAGGTTACAGATAAATGATTGGATCCATTCAGGGTTTGAGTGACTTCTCTGTTAGGGCAAAGATGATAGTTTCAAACATAGTCATTAAGGTTAATATTTAGAGAAAGTATGGCATTATTATCTAATAAAAATATCTTAACAGATATTGAAATTGCTGTAATCACAGCTAAAAAGCTAAAAGTTGTTTCTTCACTCATTTCATGATGATTTTTTTTCCAAAAATTCTGATCATTCAAAGGCCAGAAGGGAAAACTAGTGAGGAAAGATTAAAATAAAACAAAAATTCTGTTGACTTTTAAAATTCACAAAGTCCTCATGAGAAGTTTGATTTAGCCTAAGTGTCTGAGCCTAAATGTTTATTTTGATATACCTGACACTTCTCTTCAGCTTGCAGTGGTCTTCCTATTCCTATGAATATTTTAGTAATCCAAAACTTTGTTTAAGATGTAATCCATGTTCTCTAATTTTTTTTTCCATTTCATTAAACCCCCATTATGGGTGAATTTCTGCTCACTTCAGTAAATCCACTGATCATATATACAATGGAGTTAGGCAAGAATCACTAAGAGGAGAACATCTTCAGTAATAATTTACATTGCATTCAGCAGAAAAACATGTTTTACTTATGATATTTTATATAATTCGTAACTTGGGGACTGGGAGATTTGGGCTGGCAACAAACATTCCTTACTTTTAAGCAAACTTTTATTTATATAACCTCTACCCAAATCAGAGATTACTTCAAAGCATCTGTTGAACTGCACAGCATTTATGTAGTTGCACACATTCAGAAATGAAGTCTTTTTGTTGTTGTTGTTTCTTACTAAATAGCTGTATCTGGAACATGTAGTAATTAATTAACACATAATGAATACATTCATGTTTGAAAATCACAAGAAGGGGAACTGATTTTGCAAGAGAGATACTGTGAACTGAAATCAACTTAAAAGTAATAAGGGTTAGAATGTGTTCATTTAAATAAAATAACTGAATAATCTTTCACTTGCAGAAAGATGCATATAGACATGTATAACGAATGCCTTTTTAGTTATATTTCAAATGACAAATTGCAGAATCAAAATATTTCTTACAGAATTATAAGTAAGAATCACCTGCACATAAGAAGTTCCAGCTGTTTTCTCTAATTTTATTCTGAGAGAAGTACTTTCAGTGTTTCCACAGTATTTCAGAGACCACAAAAGCATGTTATCCAAGTGTTTGAACTCTCATCTTTAAATAAAACTGCTCCACTGTCTCAGAAGCCACAAAGGCAAGAAGAAAGTTGTATTACATTAATGTTAACTTTGACTTTTTAGGGGCATTACAGTATTTGGACCCACAGGTCTTCTCCACTGTTTGGGATAATCCCCTTGAGGCCTTCCCATTAGCTAAAAAGACAAGGCTGGTGGGGAGGAGGAGGAGAGCTGATCTTGATTGTATTTCCTCAAACATTTGAAAAAGGTTAGTCCTCCTGATAACTAATGAATGTTTCCCGCTTTGCTGGAATGTCTCCAACCCTCCCACTTAATCTTAGAAGACTACAATAATGTCTAGTTTTGACTTTTCTGAAAATGGTTTTCATAAAAAATCTCTTTCCCTAAACCCTCCCAATCCTTTTCTCAGAGTGAAATGTAATTTATTCAACTAGGAGTTCTAGAGAGACATTCAGTTCAATTCCACATGACAAAGTATTGTGCCTGTTTTCCAAGTAGCAACTCTCTATAGCTGACTGTAATGTTCCACTTGTATTGAACAATAATATTAAGATTGTAAGATAAAGAACTCAGAAAAACACATAAAAAGCTAAAAAAAAAAATAAAAATAAAAAAATGCTGGTCCTCAAATTTCACTTAAGTCAGCTGAGATGGTTTATCTATTTCTCTGTAAACCTTAGGAGGAAAAGGCACAAAAGAAAAGAGCCTCTCTGGCTTGAGAGACTAGCAAAAATTCACAGCTTTGAGAGATTCTTTATATTGGAGGGAGAAGTTGAGAGTTTGCATAATGCACCCAGCTGTTTTTCCTAGCTTTCTACTTTCAACAGACTTTTAGCAGGAGGTAGTTGGTCTCTTCATTTACTGCAAGGCAGTCCACAAAGCTCTGGTGTGACCTACACGCAGACTAATGCTCCTAGCTGTAGATCTATCTCCCCAGCACTTTTTGTCACTTTGAGAGAACTTGGTGACCCCTCCAGCTGAGCTTGTAAAGGTAGTTTGCCCATTAAGTTGTCTTTACTAGTTGTCTTTAAACTCCAGTTCTCTTTGGGTCTGTTCTGCCTGTAGTCAACCAGTTCCCCCTGCAGTACAGCATGTAGGCAGTTTGGCTCAGTTCAGTTACCATTCATTTAACAGGCATTTAAAACAACTATATTATTACAATGATACATAATAAAATAGAATACAAAATGGATGGTTTAGGGCTCAGCAGCATTTTATTAACAAGGGCATTCATTTAGATCAATCTTCTAATATTAAACTCATTTTAAAAGGGCCATTACATTTGACTAAACAAATAGCTATAATGAACAATTAAAAGTTACTTGGATTTCCCATTCACTACCTCTCTAAAGTACCAAATTTCATCTTGAAAACTGAAAAAAATAATAATTAAAAAAAAACATGTAATGCTTATGGAGAGATTCAGGCATTTAGAATCTCAGTTATTAATAGATAGCATAGCTGGAACAAATTATAAGGGGATTCAAATCTAATGAAGATTCAATTTTACTTATTTATTTATTTATGGTGGTGGAAGATAAGGATAGCTTGAACACAGTACCTGGAAATCCTGAATCTGATTTGGCATCTCTCTAAGTTCATCAATTGATATGTGGTCTGTCCCCATTTTCCTGTTAGAAAAAGACAGTTTCACTTACTAAAAAGGAGATTGTAAAGGAGTGTCATTTTATATTTCAGTGTCTTTGGAAATATTTGTACATTGATATTTTCAGTTGGTGAGCTATTTTGTTCATGTTTCCCCACCTAGGATCAGCCTTCATTCCTTGAAAGGATAAGGTGATATTAAAAATTACATTTTTCATCACTTGACTGATATTCTTTTCCTGCAGAAAACCCTTTCGTTAGCTTAGAGACTTGTTAGTTCTGATGTTTGAAGCTCTGCCCGTTTTACTCGAATTAAAACTAGAACCTTTTTAGGTCAGTCTTTGTGGCTTTTGTTTGTTTGTTTTGAGAGGACCTACATTTTTCTTTCAATCTCTTAAATGTTTTCAGGGGAACCTAATTTTGTCTACATCACTTCTCAAATATAAATGATATTTCAGAAGATACTGGCTTCTATTTCCTTCCTCTGAGAGCTCTCTTCCCAGCCACAACCTTTCTTAACTCATTTGGATGTTTTATTAAATCTTTGAAATTTAGATTAAGGAAGAACATGGTTTCTGTGCCTTGAATGCTTACATTTGTTTCGGACACAGATGGAAGGAAATTTACTCCTTAAAATTATATCTATAGATAATCTTGTAAAAGAATGCTGTTTCTTTCTTCTTGCCAATTGAAAACATCATTTCTGGCAAGTCAAACAAAACTGGAATATCACTGGTTCAGACAGACAGCCAAAGCAGGCCTTGCTTGCACGTATGTCTTGTTATTTCAAAGGGAGGTAGTAGTATACTAGTTATATTAAGTTTCTGCATACTAACATGTCCTCACCTTCACTCTTCCACATACTTTTTGCACAGGCATTTCTTATGTCAGCATAGCTCCTAAAAAATCACAGAAATACCTGCATAAGCTAATTTTTAAGCGGAGTGGGATAAAGGGGTTGAGAAGTTGTGTCACAGATTTCTAGCTCTACTTTAGTCCTCAGGGAGTCCTTCTGGGGAGGGGGGCAGGAGAGAGGGATGATATTGTTGCTTGGCAAGCGCAAAAATGATAATGTTAAGTTATGCATAGTACCTAGAAGATTTTCTGTGTTGAGACACCTATTAAACATTTTCTTAACATGGGTAAATAGAGTGTATTTGATGGGGCCCTTGTACTATAGAGGCCAGCAAGTCAGCAGACTTTAAGCTTTCCCTTCTATGGAGAATAACAAAGAATAGTAATTCCAGGAGATAACACCAAAGCATTGGACAATTTTTGGTACAGCAAAGATAAGGTGATCCTTGCATAAAGGCCTACACATCAGGAAACTGAAGGAGTGGGGCTGCCTATGAAGGGGCATGAGAGGGGAACCAGGGCCATGCATGCCCTTGCCAATGCATGAAGTCCTACAAGGCCAGGGGAGGTGAAGAAAGCAGGCCCACATTAACAGTTCCAGACAAGGCAAGGTAATGAGCCAGGTCTGGAAGACAGAAATACCTATCAGAAATTTGAGGTCCAACCCAGAGACAGGGCCAGAGGCAAGCTGCCTAAAGCATAGGCTCCAGGCCCATCCAAGGAGGATGAGCTGTAAATCAGGACAGCAAGAGGCAGGGAGGGACAAAGGTACCCCACCCCTGCAACACAGGGCAGACAGGCCACGGAAACCCCAGCTGAAATGGAACTCCTGGGTGTGGATCCCAGGTGAGTCTGCTCATGGCTGTTAAAATCTATCAGTGCCCTCAGGGCCTGATACTGCATAAAACATAACATAGCTTCACTTACAGCATTGCTCTTTCACTATGGTATTTTACAGATAGGGACCTGAGATACAGAGCATAGGGCTTTTATCCAAATAATGTCTCTGAATAATAAACAGGACTTAGCTATATCTGTTCTCCAGATTCTTCTCATGATGAGTATGTATTCTGACCATTTGATTTTCATATACTACTACAGCTTTATCATGTGGGATAAAGCTTCCTCAACTCATGTGGGAAGTCCCACTTTGAAGTCATTAGAACCAATTGTGTGTGTAAAGTAAATGTGATATAATATGCATAAGCCAAAGGTATTTAATGTGCAATAAGCTGTCCTGCTTTTGGTAGAATTGTCCTAGTTTTCAGCATTTTGCTTTCTTCCTCTAAAATAAATTGGCCAAACATCCTACTATTTGACATTACATATTACTTTTCTTTCCTTGTGGAAAGTAAGGATAATAAAGCATACAGGGAACTGACTGAATATTCTTCCAGGATACTGGATAGTGTTCATTCTGTATTTTTTTTTTAATCACCCCCAGTATTCATTTCAGTCCTGGAATATACTAAAAGTGGACTTTTCTCCAGTCATGTTTTGCACTTAAATAAAGTGATCAAAGCAGCTTAAAGAAATTTATAAAGCTTAATATATCTGAGGACAGGTATAACTATGTGTAAACTTGACTTGTTGCTGGAGCAGGAAAGGTTAAAGGATTTCCTTGTAGTCATACAAGTCAGTGATAAAAACAAAACAAAGATCAAATTATGCTATTGCCTTTCTCTAACCACCTCTGCTTCATGACTTTTCTTGTTAAGACCTACAATGACATGGTACAGGTTTTACTATGTGGCCCATTGTGGTTTTGTTCACATATTTAAAAGGGGAGTTTTTTTATAACTGATATAGTAAAGAGAAATGAGTTAGGACATAAATAGGAAAAATTATTAGCTAATCATAGTTTAAGTATAAGCACAGTTAAACCATCTTGAATGTTTTTCTATTCCACAGTATGTTCATATCAAGGACTAATTAAATGAATTACTCAAATTGCTAGTAACTGATGAAAGTGAAAACAGTGTTGACAAAGTCAATGTGATCATAAGACCAGGGCTGAACATTTCTATAACTTCTCTTCTCCCTGTTACTCCACCCTCTATTCCTTTAATTCTAGATTCCTAAAGCTTAGTTTTGTTTCCCAAAATAACTTTTTTTTTTTTTAAACATATCCATAATGTTGATGTTAAAATCTGTTCAACTTAGTTTTTTTTTTCTTTAAGAACGCCCAGTAAGAGTGGCCCCAAATGACCTTTTAGTTCAGCAAGACAGACCTTTCACCATTCTCTCCACTCATACACATTCCTCCTTCCTACTCCCTCACACCAGGAAATGGTCCTCACTAGGTTTCTTCTCCCACTCCCGCCTGAGCGACAGACTGGTGCCCTTCTCACTAATCAGCTCTAAATAGCATCTGAACTGCTGTTTGTGATGACATAATTCATGCAGGCAGAAGGTAAAGCCTTTGTGTTAAAATTAGTATAATGTGTATTAAAATTGTATTTTTTTTTGCCAGTTTTTATGGTGTTTTTTAATTTTTTTTTCTTCTGAAATTATATCAGCTATAAGTGTGACTCACCGAATTCAAAGGATTTAAATAAAATTAAAGGCCAGTTTGATCATGGTTGTAATATGACAGAAAATACCTTGTCTGATTTTTCATTTATATCTACAAAAGAAATTTTCATTATTCCTCATTTACTCTGAATTATGAAAATCCTCTTTTCTAGTTTATATGCTGCTGGAAATTTTCATCATTCCTCTTTTACTCTGAATTATGAGAATCTTCTTTGCTGGCTATTATGCAGAAAAGGAGAACATGTATGCGAGGACACATACACTGACACATGAAACTCAAATATTTTACAGTACTTTACAGTGTAGAATTCTGGATGCTGAAGCTAAGGGCTTAACATCATTCATTGGAACATTGACCTCATCTCACAGAATTTAAGCTGGACAAAGAATTAAGAATTTAACAGGACAAAAAGTTGCTGCAAATGAGGAAAAAACCCTAGGATATCATAATATGACGCGGAGATGTAAATTGAACAATACTTACTGAATTCTGACACTAACCTCTGTCAAAACCACAGTGCTGTGAATATAATAATCTTAAATGTTTTTAACAGATTTATGAAGACAAATGAAAGTACTGAAATTTTCAATAAACAAAAGAAAACAATGAGAGCTGGGAAAAATCCAGATGGAAGGATGTCCCCTTTCTAGTGTCTTTGCATATAAATTTTCCAAGTTCCAACCTTATTTTTTTTTTCCTCAGGTTTTACTAAGTTACTTCTAATTCTTGAGAATGGTGCCAGCCTATATTTTCTCTCTCTCTCTTTTTTTTTTAATTTTTTTTTAAATTTTTTTAACTCCAGCATATTAATTGCCATTTTCTTAGAAATGAACAATAGCCAGGGGTGGAACTTTCCCATCCTAGATCAGCATATTACTGTTCTGGGCAAGAAGGATCTGTTTAAGAGAAAACTGTCTGGATTATTTTGAATGCTGCCCTTGCAGAGACTTATAATGAACAGGAACCTTGTTTGCTCATTTGTTTATTTGTAGGAAATTATGTTTATTACAGAATTGCTGAAACCTATTTCACAAATATGCAGAGACATCCTGAAACAATGGAAAATCCAGCTATCAAAGAACTGCTGAATGCGAATCACTGACCTGTATCATACTTTTCATGACTTTGTATCGTACAATTCTGTTAGCCAGCCACCTTTCTGACATGCTTTCCTCCAAGCAACCTGACTGAAGTATTTGCAGCTTAGGAGACTCCTGTTGGGATGCTTCTTTAAAAGTATATCAAGCAAGGTATGGTTTCTCATCCATCAGCTACATCATTTATCCTTAAGAGCTAGTAAATTTTTCATACTTACTGGAACAATTGAGTAGCCTTTTGTCCTGTATCTTGCTCTCTAGAGCTATGCTAAAATTACATACAAGAACATTCTTCCTAGCAGAATCTTTCCCTCAGCTATCTTAATTGAATTGTGCCCACACCTGTCACTGAGAGCTCATCAGCAATTTCAGCTTGCTGAAATGTTCATATTGGCTCACTGAAATCTGTGTTTCTCAACAGAGCTTTATTTAGAAATTCAGCCCAAAGTTCAGAAGAAGGTTGCACAGCACAGATGACAATTATTCACTTATGAGGAATCAACCTATTTCTCAAAAGAATAACACGTATTCTTATAGCACACTATATTGTTAATTAGCCTTTAGCTTTCTCTAATATGGTATTCACCAATAAATAGTGTGACCAGATACAAATTAACATACTAGTGCCCTCTACTGCATGTCTTTACAGGAAAGGGCTAGTTCAGGCAGCACTGAAGCCAGCTCAGCTTCTTCATTTATGTACTGACAGAGCTTTGTTCACCAACCTGATTCCCTCTAATTAAACCAAGCCAGCTCCATTATTATTTCAGACTCATGTTTTACAGGCCCACCTCATCAAAAGGAATGATGGGAGCCATCTGCAGTAAACAGATACAGGGCCAGATCTGTGATTGGTAGCCAGTGAACTGCCTTTCATCTTAAAAGTATTCTCATGCCTAGCATAACTGGGCACTTTCCATCTCTTCCAATAACCAGTCTGAGGACAGGCTTCACAAAACCCTTCACAGCATTGCTCAGGTCCCACAGAAACAATGAGGTTTGCCCACATAGGCTAGGAATACCCAGCAGTCATTGTTCTAGAGCCAGGTGTGGTATACTGGATGCTGTGGGTGCTCCAGGGTCACTGGGTGCATTAGTAGACCCTATCACTCTTATTTCCCTTTGAGCAACGCTTCCCAGTGAATCCATGTCCTGGTTTCAGTTAGGACAGAGTTATTTTTTCCTCCTAGTAGCTGGTAGGGTGCTATGTTTTGGATTAGGATGAGAAGAGTGCTGATAACATGCTGATGTTTTAATTGCTGCAGAGCAATGCTTACACTAAGCCAAGGACTTTTCAGCTCCTCACTCTGTCCTGCCAGCGAGAGGGCTGGGGGGCAGCAAGAGCTGGGAGGGGACAGACCCAAGATAGCTGACCCAAACTGGCCAAAGGGGTATTCCATACCATCTGACGTCATGCTGAACAATATATAGGGTTGGCTAGCCAGGGTGGGTGGCCGGCTGTTCAGGGTTGGGCTAGGCATCGGTCAGCGGGTGGTGAGCAATTGCATTGTGCATCACTTGTTTGTATACATATTATTATTATTATTATTTTCTATCTTAATAAACTGTCTTTATCTCAACCCACAGGCTTCACTTTCCCGTTTCTCTCCCCCATCCCAGAGAGGGAGGGGGGAGGGTGAGCGAACGGCTGTGTGGTGTTTAGCTGCTGGCCGGGTTAAACCACCACAATCCACCAGCCTCTCATGCTTCACACTCATATTCTCTGGGATCATCTCCCAGATTCACCTGTGTGAGGGGAGCCCTCCACAGCTGGAAATTCCAAAATTGCTGCACACCTTGGCTCCTGTACTTCATGCCTACCTGGCAGAGTTAGCACAGCACTGTCACCTGGGAAAGCATATGCTGCAATGCTTCCTCCCCAGCACAGTAGGCCTAACTGCAGTTACACCTTCTGGCATTTAGCAGAGCCCATCATACATCTGTCTTGATAGCCACTGTCAAAGAATTGCTCTGCAGGAAGAAAGACACTGTAAATGAGCTATTCTGTTTCACATAAGTGACAGTAGAGACTTGCCAGATGATTTAAATCCCACTAGGCTTCTTTTTTTTTTTTTTTTTTAAATATATTTAGTCAGTAATCTGAGAAATGAGGTGAGTCATTCAGGCAGCTTGCAAAAATTGACTGGCACCTTGTTATTTTGGCACCATGTTTAAAAGAATTTATCTAGGAATGGATAACTGAGAGGAGCCAGAATAAATGTAGGTGGAAGTAGCTGCTTTTACAGACTCCCTTCCCCAGTCTCACAGAACTTGCACACATTCAGGCTGCTAACCTAAAACTTGGCTGCAGCGTCTGCTCCCTCCTCACAGATGTAGGGGTGCCCTACAGGCACCTGAAGAAGTCCAGAAGCAAGCAGTACAGATGATAGCCATGAAACTCAGTTTTGTGGCAGCTGTTATTTCTCCTTACACATCCCAAACTTGGCTTCTTGCTCAGCAGTTAAGCTCTTTCTTCTCTGCTATGAGCAGGAACGCTGAAACTGATAGTTGACGTCCCACTTTATTCCTACCGTACCTGATATCATCTTTTTGGTGTTTGCCCAGTTACTATCTTCACACTCTCTTGCAGACATTAACAGATTTTGACATATGTGGCTGTTCCTGGACTGTTTCTGATTTTTTGCCTGAGTTTCATCTTTGCTGTAGGCTTCCTCTACTCCTCGCAGCTTCTGATTCTTCTTTGCTTCCAGGAAATGGTTCCTGCATAGCAACACATGCACTGTTAGCCTACAGAAGTGCACTACTGGATCATTGCATGTTACACTTTGAAGCACCTCCTGAGGATGTCAAAGATTAATTGCTGCTACAGAATTCAGCAGAAAGTAGTTAGAAGTACACATCTCTCTCTATTCAAGCACTTTTAAATCAGTTCATTATCACAGAGCAAAGAAGTTCAGAAGTTCATTATCACAGAGCAAAGAAAAGAGTGCAGTGTGTCTGAACCCTTCTGGATGCACAAGGCTCCTGGAGCAGAGTTGCTAACATTTTCATTGAAATTTGGAAAAAAAAAAAATCTACCTGCAGGTTGCCTCTCTCTAACTTCCTGTTCATAGTCAACCTAGTAAACACTCATACTTCATGATTCTGTTTTCTCCTTAAGCAGGAAAACAGACAATGTTTTTATTTTTATTTTTCCCAGAAAAAAACTTCATATCTACAAGTACTCTGAGATCTTCAAATGAAAGAAAATAAGACACCTTATAAAGGTTCTTAACAGAGTTGCTGTGTCTTTTGTGATCATGAATTGAAGAAAGATCATTGCAAGCTTTGCTCCTCCA
>CM021731.1:68728130-68818448 GCA_011075105.1 Heteronetta atricapilla | reverse complement strand
AAGAAAGAAAGAAAGAAAGAAAGAAAGAAAGAAAGAAAGAAAGAAAGGAAAGAAAGAAAGAAAGAAAGAAAGAAAGAAAGAAAGAAAGAAAGAAAGAAAGAAAGAAAGAAAGAAAGAAAGAAAGAAAGAAAGAAAGAAAGAAAGAAAGAAAGGAAAGAAAGAAAGAAAGAAAGAAAGAAAGAAAGAAAGAAAGAAAGAAAGAAAGAAAGAAAGAAAGAAAGAAAGAAAGAAAGAAAGAAAGAAAGAAAGAAAGAAAGGAAAGAAAGAAAGAAAGAAAGAAAGAAAGAAAGAAAGAAAGAAAGAAAGAAAAAGAAAAAAGCACATCTAGAGTACAGCGTTCACAGAAATTGCTTTACGTGTGTTGTGAATATATCTACCCCGGATCTTAAAAAAGCATCTGTTTAACATTTCACACAAATATTAGAGCAAGAAATGAGGCTGAAAGAAAAGGAAATGACTGTGTCTAACTGCAGACAATTGGAAAGACACAACATAAGAGGGAATTTTCCCTGTAGCCTAGGTCACACCTAAACTTAAAAAAAAAAAAAAAATGCAACGAGATACTTATGTTTCCAGAAGCAGACAAGACTTTAGACTTCTCCTATCGCCTTAAACACTGCAACTCTAGCAAGAAAGGTTTTTGAGGAACAAATTCATTATGAGCTTTATAACAGCCTCTATTACAGATACAAGAAGGAAATAACTTGTATTTTTACTTTGATGGATTTGTTAGATCTAATCCAAGAAAGCAAGTAACAGAACACATTCCCTACTGTTAGAGAAAGCCAAACTTTTAACCAGGTCCCTAAGCAGACTTCAATGAATCTATTTTTCATTGCTCATCTCTCTCTAAACTAGACATGGGGATTGTTTCTGACTTATCCTGTTTTAAAAGCAAACTTCCACCACCAAAAAATCCTCTGTAAAGCAGAAAATTAAGCACAAACTGAAACAAATATATCTGATGATACTCACTTTCTTCTTACAGTGAAGACCACAACAGCTTTTTTACATTATATCACCTCAAGCAGGTTATTGGAGACTAAACTAAACTAAACAAATATCTGAAGATCCAAAAGACCAAACCATTTTATTCTTCATAATCCAAAGACACAGATCTCAATCTGTTCAGCATGGAATCAGCACATATCCATAGAGTCAGGTTTACAACTGCTGAGCTTACTATGGGTGCTGAGATCCTGCCTGCTCCTGCAAGACTGTTTTGGCATTGTGTAGTTAGTAATTTGATAGTACTTGCATAAAACATAGTTATTTATCTGCATAATAGAAGGTGACACATCTGTTCAATTTATTCATTCAAGATCATTTCCTTCCAGCCTTATATATGATGAATGTAGTTTTCAACATCTTTGCTTAACCAAAACAGAAGAAAAGCAAAATATTGGCTCTGAGTCTCAACGGCAGTTCAGAACAGCAGGAGAATGAACTTGTTTATGTTTTTCAGATCTCTGGATTTCAAATACTTTCTACCTTTTGGGCACTGAAATATTCAGATAAGTCTTTCATTCATGTCTGAGTTTTTTTTTTTTTTTAAAAAAAAAGCCAGAATGCTTCACACCTGATGGAAAATTGATTTTTTCTTAGTTTGATCTTCAGTGCTAAACAAAGTGGGCTGAAATAATAAGTAACTTTTAAAATGGTATTTTCTATTCAATCAGAGCTGAATGCAATAAGTTTGGATATCTCTGTATCAAATTAAATGAAGGACTGACCTGTTTCAACATATATCTTCCAGCTTAGGCTAAAGCAAGGTTTCTCAGAGAATGCCCTGAAACATGGAAGAAGATAAAGACCAACATGAATTTACAAACTAACTGTCCTGTAAGTTAAAAATGTTTCTACATTCTGGGTTTCATAACTGGTTTCAGTTCTGCTAATCTCCTGATTTCAGTAGGATTTTATCACAGAATCATCTAGGTTGGAAGAGACCTCCAAGATCACCTGGTCCAACCTGTGATCTAACAAGTCCTCCACTAAACCATATCCATATTATTACTCTTCCATATTGTAAAAGAGTGCTTTGCTGTTTGCCTGTTAATTCTGCAGAAATAGCCTTCCTTTTACCAAAACCCTGAATTCTTTCACCATCCATTAACCTGAACCTAATAATGAAAGAAGAGGTAAACAGTAGCTCCAGGCTACCAGCCCCTGGGTAGCAATCATTTCATGTGTCTCAACTTAAGAACTTAGCATTTCTATTTACTGAATCTGGGTATTGCTGGAATACTCCATCATAAGTATCAGTTCAGGCTTTTATTAATCCTGCCCAGGACACAGGTTGCTACAATGACCTATGTGACAAGAAACCTTCTCTTACTAGTTATTTATTTCAGCTGAGTACTTATTATTTATTCCTCTATTTATGCTTCATCGACACCAAAACTGAGATAGCGTAAATTATTTCCAGAACCATGATAAATAAATAAATAAATAAATCCAGAAAGGGCCTTTGCAGCAAGTTTCAAACAGTCCTAATTAGGTGTATTGACAAATAGGGTATGCTTGGATTTTGTTTTTGGTAGAGCTAAGGAAGTTGTTAAGAAATGTAAGTGTACTGTAACTCTCTTAGTGTGATAATCTGTTTCGTAAGCAATATGAGATTTTCTATTTACAGATTTTGTTCTAATTACACATAAATGTAATTGTGTAGATCCCAAACATAGTAAGAAAGTTATATATATTAATTCTACTGATGATTGATTTTAAGTTCTTAAGTCTCTACTTTTTAAGTCTAGATCTTAAATTAAAAAAAAAAAAAGAAAAAAAGAAAAAAGAAAAGTAACCATGATATAGAATGATCTGTGAAACTATGGAGAAGGCCATTTCTGAGCTATCTGAAATTACCTAGTCACCTCAAAAGAATATTGGACTAATCCTCATGATTTTTATACCTTTATCATACTCTAGCATGTTTTCCATATGGAAGGAATCTGGAGAAACAATAAGTATCGTCTTGGAGTTCGGTTTCAAGAAAAAAGTACATTTTGTAAACCATAAGCAGAAAATATACTATATAGGAAGCAAAACAACATTGCTTCAGATACCTTCAGGGTATTATATCTTGGTAAAGCAATAACTGTATTAACAACTTCACTTCAAGAGACTGATACTTTCTAACATATAATTCTTAAAGGGTAATAGACCTACTTGTGTAAATAAAACATTCAAGACTGAATTTTTAGCCCCCAAACCTATTATGAGATGATTTTTCAGATGAGAGTAGTCCCCTCCTGATCTTATCTGAGCACTCTCAAACTACAGAGGAAAAAGTCCATTGGAACAATCCACTGACGTTATTAAAACATATAAATCTATTCAAGACCAATGCATTGTTTTGCTATCTGGGAAGTGTCATGAGTTGACCTTCTGTATAAACTTCTGAGGAGCTTCAATATTACTTTGTTCATTAAATTAATCTAGTAAAGTATAGAAACTCTCTTTTATGCAAGAATAATTCCCACTCTGTCCCAGATGTTTTCCTGGATGTAATTTAAAAATTGTGTATCCTATTTGATGCCTTTGATTAAATTTATAATGCATTTAAAATATCAGTGTATCCAATCAAATGTAAAGAGATGTCTGAAAATGAAGCGAGTCATGTAATGGGAATTAAATCTAGCAGTGCCTTGTCACCTATACTTTCAGGAATATATTTCATTTACAACATAAGTGAATCTTTACTGAGGTCACAAACTACCAGCAGCAGAGGCAAACTAGAAGACACATGTTGTACGCTCATTAAATATGGATTTGGATTGCAGGAATCTTATGTTATAAATATTTTGAACAAACAAGTTCAGTTCTGCAGTTGAACCATAAGCATTCTTTCCTTCTTGAAAAGTGTGGAAATGCACAAAATTAGTACTTTATTCCAATGATTTTGTAGAAACATAATTAAAACTTGTAAAGCCATTTATAGAGATATTTAATTTGGCAGTAGACTAAAAAAAGGTTTGAAGACGCGATTCTTTCCAAAGCATCTTCATACCAGCACACTTTAGTGAATTTTAAAAGAGGAAAAGCCTTTGCTAAACTCAGGGTTAGGAAAACACAGTGAGGCAAACTATGCCTCTGGAAAAAAAAAAAAAAAAAAACAAAAAAAAAAACACAAGGCTGATGTCAGTGAAACAGAGCTGAAGTACACAAAGCTAAATGCATAATTCAGTATCTAAGGAAAACAAGCTAGAATGACATGGACTTGAATAGTAAGAACATCTTCCCACTGCACCACAGTGATTTGTGTCTACTTTCCTTACTTTTCCACCAGTGTCTCTGATTCAATTAAAGAAATTTCATTTTTTTCCATTTCTTTTTTATTGCATTTAATTTTCTTTCTTGCTCTATGTACACAAAAGATTTATAGGGGCTAGGGCAAAACAAAACCTGTGTATGCCAGAATCTAGATCTCTGGAACAGCCCAAATAGAAGTTGCATCTAACATTCAGTGTAGGGATGGCAGGGATGTATGTACATTATTAGGTGGTATCACAATGCTGAGTATGGCCCTGCATCAGCTGTGCACACTGTTGGGGTTATTCAGATCCCTTATGCTGGTATATCAGGAATAGCGGAGAAGCCACCACTTAACTAGAGCCGTCAGATGAACAGCTCTGCATAAAACAAGTGCTGCCTGTGAAGTTTCAGGTCAGCTTCTGAAAAAGCCTCTAGCAGTGTGCATCCATCCTCACTGGCCACAGAGGAACAGCCCTGAGGCTGCTCAGGATTGAGCTTCTTTTCTGATACTGTAGAGACTGAGACAGTGAATTTATGAACCAACCATCTGGCCACTACAATGACATCATCTACCCCTTTCCCACAGGCAGTGAGGAAGCATGAAAAAGAGGGAAGAATAGGGAACTGGTCTGAAAAAACAGCAGGTTTATTAATTTAAACAAACACTGAAGTACACAAGCTGCCCCAAATTCCTTCTCTTTCAGTTTTCCTTACATGTGCTACCTTCATCACAAGTAGTACAATGTTGCTTGTAGTGTTAATTAGTGAAAAGAACAATGCTAAATTACCAAAAACACATAACATTATACACACACACATATTTTCATCTTTCTATACTGATGGGAAATAATTTGAAAAAATAATCATCATATCTGTGATCCTTTTAGGAAGAGCCATTTTGACAACACACAGAAGTGCTTTTGACATCCATTTTATAACAATTCTGGATTGCAAAATTCATTTTGTGCAGTTTTGTTCATTATAGTTGCATACATTTTTTTTCCAGCGTTATGACACTTCTGGATTTGAGTTATGCTGAACCATGTATTCTATCCTGAGATAAATGGTGTCATAAAGACACAGCAGTGGGTAAGACATAGAAATGAGACTTCCAAAATAATTATGCTGATGGTATTTTTTTTTTTTTCTGCTTTCCTTTGTTATTACTGTAACTGTATTTATTAGATCACAGGTTTTTGGAATGAGAAGAAGAAAAGCTTCTTCATCTTAATGAGGTCACAAATGTGTTTACAGCCTCAGAGTCTATTGTCTTGAGTATGTTTTTGTGGATTTGTGACTTTTTTATTAAAGTTTTTATGCAACAAATCTGTTATGAAAGGGAAGCAGAGCACAAATAATGGTATTTGCTAAAAACACACAGCAAGTAGAAGATCTCTTGTTCTGGCAGACTTGATCCCAGGATACATACCATCACTACAAGATACATGAGTAATTTTAGGAGCTACTATACCACTCCTGAAGCTGAAACATATAAGTATCCATTTTACAGGTGGGTATACAGTGGTATATACTCATACACTAGTTAATGCTTTTCTTCCCCACCTTATCTCCTGTGTCTTAACAGCAGAGAACAAAAGAGAGAGGTCTGGTAACAGCACAGCTCCAACTGCTGTGAGGTGCGTATATTGACCCCTGCTCTTTCTCCATCCTGTGCTAGTAGATGCCACAAACAAAACACCAGAAGAGTCAAAAAACCACTTTATCAGCCCTTAAGTTGTCATTTCCACTTGTGTATTTCTGCACAGCTTCTGATCAAATTTTTTTTCACTGTTACTAGCTTTCAAAATTTGTTGCAATATAGGTGACGTTTGTTTTGTCTTCAGACAGCCAAGGTTTCACAATCCCTCTCCCGCCCCATCACCCCCCTTCCCCTCCCACCCCCCTTTTTTTAGAAGGACCCATTACTCCTAATAATAACACAGAAGTTTGGAAAATAGGGGTGCACAAGAATAACTTATAAACAGGAAAGAAAAAAAAAAAAAAAACAGTAATTACTATTTGAATGGGAAAGGAGAAAGAGTCACGCTTCAACTTGAGCTTTCTTAATGCGGGTGTAAGTAAAATTTCTTCTGCTGCTCAGAAGAGACATGTCTGCTCTTTCTGTGAGTAAACCTTTGCAGAGAAAGATGCTGTTTTCAAGTGGATGGACTAATGGAAATTAGATAAGTGAAGATACACAAATTCAGTATACATATATATGCATCACAAAAAAAAAAATAAGGTTAGATATAAATATTTGAACAATTTAGGAAACTCTCAGATAGTTTCTGCCTAGGAGTTCAGACAGGCAAATTTATACATTTCATTAGATTACTAATAAATTCACATACATATAAGTGAAAATTACAGAAGCATTAGAAACTATGATTGCTGTAAAAAGAATCTGCAATTTTTCTTTGACTGTAATATATTTTCATTTTTCACCCAGATGTAATTATTTCAACAGTTTCTGGATTAGAGGAGCAACAAATTCATTTCTGAAGGTTATGTTCCATGTCCTCAGAAAATATGGGATGTATACTTCTGCTATTCTGCATACTAAGAGGATGCATTCAGAGCTAGACGATAATGGAAGAGCCATGTAGGAAAACAAACAAACAAATAAATAAACCATTTAACCCCACTTAACCTGGGGAATCTGAGGGTCAAAGGAGAATAATCCAAGAAATTCTCTTGGGCCAATTGCTTTGTTGGCATAAGAAAGTGAAAGCATGTCCACTAATTACAGAAGAACTGCAATAAGTTACTCTGGGGGGGGGGGGGGGAAGGGGGAATCCTATCCAAAACAACCCACTAATAAGTAAATACAGTTAGCACACTGGCTTCTGAGAACAGCTGCTGAAACAGAAAGCTCTGTACCCTTTCTCATGTCCTGAACAGACCAAAATACCAAAATATACACCTCTGTTCTACACTACTGCTACCCATATGTTAATGTGAATAAAAGGAAGGGGTGGGGGAAGTGAAAAAATAGATTATAAAGTCTGGGACATTTATATATGTACATGTTCATCTATAATAATTTTGTTGCTTTGTACTAGGTGTCATAATGCCCTTATGGTCTGTCCTCAACAGAACCTGAAAGACACTGGAGATTGTATGATGGCAACAAAGGCAGGCAGCATTGATTACAAACTAAGTGCAAATGAAAATCAGTTTACTCATTTTTTTTCCAAAAGACTTGAGCTAGAAATCCTCACTCAAGGACAGAGACATTCTTTCTGTTTCCACACTGCACGTAATTCAAGGGAGACTGAGGAAACAGCATCTCATCCACTTTTAACTTCCAGACTGAGCCACACATGTTAAGCTTGGCTCCTACAATGACTGCAAAGGCAGCATGACAGGTCCTTGGCCTTCACTGACAGCACAAGATGGCATGAGGGCTGTGTTACTTGAGGCCTCGAGCTCTGGCAGCAGATTTCAAGGCCTCTCTGCCGTGCCAAAGGCCCTGCTAGGCAGTGCACTGAGGTCAGCCTCAGGCCTTCTTCTCACCACCAATCTCTACGGAAAGCCACTTATTTTATTTCTGCCTCTTAAAAAACAGAACTTGCACGTTAAAAAGTTGTTCATGTGCCCCCATAGTTGTGTGTCCCTTCAGGCAAATCTTTTTCTTGCAAGTTCAGAAAAATGCACTCTGGAAAATTAGCAACATGATTAGTGTTGCCCAATGGCCTTCCATTTGTCCTAGCTAGACCCCAAAGATGTTCTGCTGATTTAAACAGTAAAATCTCAGGGTCATGACTTTCTTCCCTGTCCTAAAACAAGTTTTCAGAAACCCAACTTATGCATGAATCTTTTGCGGTAAGGCAAAAAGTTGTTCAGAAGGCTCCTACAAATGGCTCCCTTCACTTAAAACAGTGAATCTACCTTGAGGAAAGCTCTCATTAGTTACTAGTAAAAGATTAAACTGGAAAGGAAGGGAGCCACAGGAAGGAGCTCTGACTTCTGGCTGTGGCTCTATAATGAAAACTCAGACTCCTCAAAAACACACAGGCCCCTGCAGAAGAGCACATCTATTTTCTCCTGAGAACTCTGTAAACTTTGGTCAAAATTAAAAAAAAAAAAGAACAAGCTTGTCAAAGTTAACCGGGGGGATGAGGGGGTGGGGGAGGGGGAAGTAAAAAGTGATCCTTCTTATACTGCGTTATGTACTGAGGGATACTAATCTAATATTTAACAGACAGGAACATTACAATCTTAGTTGTCTTGGAACACAATAGCAGAGAGCTAAGCATTTTTTTCTTAAACTTATTTTCTTGAAGCAGTTGCTTTAACTGCTGATATTAATTACCTCTGGCTCACAGCAGCTTCTTCCTTGTGCTGAAGGATGTATAAACATAGTTTCTTGTATGACTTGAAGGACTCCAGGCCACCTGAAATTTAAAGAGATCTTCTGGGGTGTGTTGAACATTCTTCCCATGAGATCAATGGCCATTTACACCCTATACTTCCCTGGTACACAGGGGCCATTCATTCAGCCTTGAAACAGAGGTCGTGAACCTGGTAGAAGTAGACTAGGTGTATTTATCAGTGTAAGAGGCTGTACAGCCAAAAGATGATTTTCAAATACGTAGAGCTAAAGTGCATAAATTCACATTTCTCTCCTTAAGGAAAGAACCCATTTAACAAAGTTCAGCAAGTTTAGAGAAAACTAATTATACTCCTGTTACTGATAGCACTGGATATTTTGGACTAGGAAAGTTTACATAGTTGAACATAAAAAGTACCAAGCAGGTGGTTTTTGTTAAGATTGCTGATGTCATGTGTTACTTGGAAGCTACACAAAGCACGCAGGGAACATTGTGAAATGAAGTTAATGAGAGGGTCATACACTGTGTAGCTTCTGTAAGCTGAGCTTGCAACATGCCATAGAGGTTTCTTGCTTTCCTCCCAAGTCTCTCCTCCACACTTTCCCATCAGTCCAAATCAGATTTGCTACAAAGCCTCCTTCTTCCCTCCCAAAGATTCTCTGCTTTCCACATTGCTATCTCTTCTGCTGCTCCAGTGAAGATGCAGAATTTCTCCCCATTCCCTTGAAACTGGACAGTTTCAACAGTGAGTCCCCCCAGGGCAGCACAGCTCATCCTTATCACCAGCACAGCATCCTTCAAGTGCACCTTATAGAAACTCCCCACATTTCAGACCAACACGCTCTGCACCTTACAGCTTCCTTACATGAACCTCTCCCCTTATTTCTTCCTTCCTGAAAGCTGAACCTCCACATTTCTCTGGTCCACAAGGGCCAGAGAAACTACCTTTTGTGCTACCCATTTTTGTCCTATAACTCTTCTCTCTTACATTGGCTCTGTACACTCATATTCACTCTTTCATTTCCCGCTGGCATTTGAACTGTTTTAACTCGCTTTACTAGGAAGGATATTCTAACTCCCGCCAAACTACTGTTCCACACTTCCTGGCATCTCCAATTTTCTCCTCCATCTCCCACCACCTATACTTTCCTAGGAGGCAGTTAATTGGAATAGTAACACTTTAAACTACAATGAGAAGCAGTCAGCATTTCTCCTTTGTTATACTGGGACCGTTAACCAGGTCTTTGTTTTAATGAGACTAAACCTAAGGCTGTACTTGAGAGAGAACAGACTCTCCATGTTTCTCGTATTTTCTCTTTGCACTTTTCTGTGAAATCAACAAGGTTCTGGCTATCAAAGCTTGCAATTTTCCCTAAAGTTTTGCAAGCAATCAGATGTGATGTTTGGAAGTTACTCCTTTACAGACATATAGAGAAATGCCACTGGCTTGAGTCTGCAGCCTCTTGAGCTAAATCAAAAAACAAAATAGAGGTCCTCCTGAAATAATTCCACTACATCTGAAAATTTAAATAGGACCCTACTCAGTTCCAAAATGCAGACAGGGAGGTTTCTGAAAGTGCACTTATATAATACTTAAAGAAAAAATATTGGCCTCCACCCCATGAACAAAATTGACAGTTAAGCACCATTGACTTTTTGCATGCAACTGATATCATGGATCCACTTGTAGGTCTTCATATTTAATGGGCTTTATATTTATGGTTCTGTGCAAGTCTGATCTAGATGCAGCCATAAACAAAGCCTGGGGGTAAGAGTTACATTTAGGGCTTGTTACCATCCCCTTTCCTAGGTGGAAGCCAACAGAAAGCTTTAAATCAGACAATTCTCAACTCAGAAGTTCTGGGGTTTCCAACACAGATCATATCTGTTTGCTTATTTTAATTATCAACAAAAAATTTTATACAAAAAAAAAAAAAGGTAAAATGAAATTATGGCATCATTTAGAAATATATTTTGCATTAGCAAACAAAGAAAAAAAAAAAAACTGGAGCCATGCACTTCAAAGATACTGTTCCACACTTTTCTACACTCTGAGTTTTCTAAAGTGAAGACTGTCTGACAAAAGTGACAAGTTTTGTTCTTTGTAAAGCAATGACAATTCATGAGATGCTTCATCCTGTACTGCTGGATTCACAGATACCTATATGTACATTTTCTGATGGCTATATTGACTATGCTCCATAATAATCAAGAAATGCCTGCATAGCTGAGTGTTAAGCATAGCTCCAGTTTTCAAGCTGTGATTCAAGAAGCATTTTAAAGCATAATTTCATTTGTGAACTTTCATTCACCATTATCATACCTGTTCTTCAGATTCAAGTGATGACAAACACACATCTATCCCATGTTCTGGGCATATTTGATATGCCCTTAAACCCATAGCATCTAATAACCCCCTTAAATATTGCTGACAATATCTTAAGTACAACAAACAAACACAAGATCAGAAGAAATTTTCCAATGTTCACAGATGCTCATAGGTTCCCTTAAAGGAAAGAAATTCCAGCTTTAGCATTTCTATCTTAAATTAGTATGCAGAAGCATAGTCAATTATGAAATTACATAGGAGCTCTCAGAACAAGACTGACAATCTCAGAGTCCACTGAAAATTTCAGAGTTAGCAAATTGAATGACTTAATACTTCAGCTAATAACTGACTATCGCATTCCAAATATAATTAAAGACATAATCTCAAGCAAAGAGGTCTAGAACAGACAGATTCTCAAATAGCAGAGACATGACTGGGGGGGGGAGAAGGGGGAGGGGGAGTAATCTGGCAGTCAAAGACCCTTTACCAACTACAGTCAAGTTCAAATAAAAGAAAACTATTCTGACCACTGTTCAATCAATATCACCCAAAGATTACTTTAAACCTGGTTGTATTCCCAAGCTACAGAAATATGCATGGAAATGTTTCTGATCACAGAGAAAAAAAAATAAATAAATCAAATTTTCCCTAATTTTCAGACTACCAAGAATAGGCAGATGTTCCCCAAGAGACTAGTGTGGAACCACCTGAGAAAGAGAACAAATGATAAATTCACCAATATGTGAAAGATCTCAACTACCTACTTTTCATTAGCATTCTTATCAGCCTTAAAGCCATCACAGCAAATAATTTAATGGAAGACAAAATGAACCCTCTGCAAAAGACCTGAATAGTGCACACATCAGGAATAAGATTTAAAAAAACAAACAAACAAACAAATCAACAAAAGAAAAACTTCTGAACGCTGTTCTCTAGAATCAGCTTTACATATCACATAGCACAACAACACTTCAAGTTTACTGTTTTTTGATTTTTTTTTCCTAGTCCTGAAAAATAATTTATTGTCTTCTTGAGGTAAGAGGTAAGACAAACAATAGTAGTAGATAGTACCATCAGGATTTTAAGAGCATGTATTAAAATATCAAACTCACCATCTGTATGGCACCTGGACTGCTATCCAGACTTTCTGAACCAAGAAGTGCAGGTAACTCAATTGAAACCTGCTCACAGGTTTAAACAGTAAGGAAATATCAACATAAAACAGCACCTGACTTTCCTGTCAACATTCCACAACCATTTCATTAGCAACATCTGTACCTGTGTTTCCTGAAATGTTGAGTTTCCCAAGAGGAGGAAGAAACAATGGCCACTGATCAGTATAACAAGTTTCTCCTTTTTTGTTTATATCAGATGGTGAGCACCTGTGGAGCCAGAGCTGCAAGCAAAAGGGCTCATAATTTAGCCAAAGACATCATTGTCCATCTCATACTAGGCACTGATGTCTGGTCAAAACTTAAAAAATATATAAAAATCCATGTCTTCTGGCATCTTCCTAGAATGAATAAGACATTAAAGATTTGGAGGGGAGGGGAGCAAAACCCCTTCTCCCCAGAAAACACATCAACCAATCACACATGCATGTATTTCACTTTTCTCTCTTGTAATAAATTTAAGTCTTTTCCATATGACACCTCTCAGCACAAACAGCTGGAACAATCAGCTGACCTGATTTTCTTCATCTTTCTCAATTAACTGCTGAAGTTACATTAGCATAAAAAATGAGCTGCTACTTAGATTTGTGAAAATCAATGCAATAAGATGAGAGATGCCAACACCTAAAACTATTTTATAGATTTGATGACTGTTGTTGTCTGAAATTGCTTGCCTCACAATATATCTCTTTGAAGATGTTTAGCTTTTAGGCAGCACAGCTTACTTAACTGTCTTTGTGTTTTATCTTTTGTATGCACATTTTATCTTTCATATACTTATGTTCTGATAAACATAGACATTATATATTACTCTCATGATATATCTTGCAAGTGGGCTTTAGCTACCTGTTCTGCTGAAAACTGCAAGACAATCACTAGAAGATGAGTTAGCATTTCCAACAGGTTCCTATTTTGGCTTCATAAATATAACTAGGATGTTCCTTATGACACAGGCATATTTGTTTCTGTTTACTGCATGGGTGAAGATCTCATTTAATATTAACCCTTATTTTGGTCCTACTAGTTAGAACTAGAGAACAAGTACTGTCTTTTTTTGTTTGTTTTCCCAGAGGTAGCTGTTCTCACTGGAATTAAGCTTAGTCAGCCAAGACTTGTAGTTTATATTGAAAATAAGTTTAAATCCACACCCATAATAATTTTTTTTTTTTAAAAAAAGAAAGAAAAAAAAAGTGCAGTACATCAACTAACCACACTGCCATTTTATCAATAGTTGCCTGCAGGTTATCAGACTGATGTGTTTTTGGATTTGTCACCTATGAAGCTCACGTCAGTTGCAATTCATAAAAGTCATCATTATTGTGCTTACACGAATTGTACCTACTATCTATACTACCTAAGTCATATTACTGGACCTCTCATTTACCAGAGACAGAATTACTTTTTGAGATGATTACCATTTCAGGAACCAATCAGGTTTAGGTAATAAGTCCTTTAACAAAAAATGTTGCATCCTCAAAACTGAAATCTTCTGCAGTGAAAGTCATTTTAAAACAAACAACTTTACAGGAAAACCAAAAGAAAACTTCTTTACTTATTTTTAACCAAAAATGAACAGTGTTGTTTTATTCAATTGATCTGAAATGTTTTCTGGTACAGTGCAACACCTTCAAAAATTGATATTTGTATTTAGCTACCTTCTGACATGGTACTGAGAGCTGACATCCACTAGAATTCAGTCTAGATGCAGGGACCAAGCTCTAAGGTGCATTAACCAGACTCATGGCAGTGTGTGTATCTTGAGAGATAAAGCCCAGCCAACAGTGATAAATCCCCATTGGTATGTTATTTACCACTAGTCTTTTCCTGCTCCTTTGAGGCCAGAGTACAGTTCAAAGTTCTGCTTCAGACCAAAATCTGGGAGACAGGACCCTATATTTGTCCTTAAAGACACATGCTGTTCCATTCCCGAGAGAGCTTGTATGTTTGGATTCACCTTTAAAAGAAACTGTTTACACTGTTAACAGCAAACAAACAACTCTCAATGGTACCATTTTTGATTATCAGGCTCTTGGTAAGTTCACTGCCACTCAAAGCTGTTTTTGATAGTACAAGAATTATCCTGCTTGCAGGGGGGAAACAAGCAAGCAAGTAAACAAAACGCAACCCACCAATCAACAGCAACAAAAAACACCTCACAACCTTACCAAATAACCCTGCTACAAAACTAGTCAGAGAGTCCTGTCACCCTCCTGTAGATCTGGCACATGTGTATGCTGATGTGCTAGCTATTCTTGATCAAGTTTTGGAAATCAAAGCAAAGCAAATATTCAAACTGTCTAGATACGGTATCTGTTCAGTACTAGCATCAGTGCCATGCCGCACAGTCCAAAGTTGACACTTTGGGAGGAAGATTAGCATAGTCCCAATAAGTTAGGTTTCCATGTTAAATCATTCTAAGCATTAGGTAATAAGTCCTTTAACAAAAAATGTTGCATCCTCAAAACTGAAATCTTCTGCAGTGAAAGTCATTTTAAAACAAACAACTTTACAGGAAAACCAAAAGAAAACTTTCTTTACTTACTTTTAACCAAATATGAACAGTTTTGTTTTATTCAATTGACCTGAAATGTTTTCTGGTACAGCACAACACCTTCAAAAATCATTCTAAGTATATATATATATATATATACACAAACATATATATATACAATTAACATTTGCTTTCTTTTGGAGCACTCTGGAAGGCAGGGCTTTCCTTCTAATAGGTTCAGGCTTTAGAAACAGGAAACTAAACTGTATTCTCAATTCCTGAAACAAATAGATCTTTCAGCACAAGAGGAAGCTATACGGTACTAAACAGCTCATCTTGCAAAACATCTCAGTTCACCGTAGTTAGTATTGTCCATTACCTTGTATACCTTCAATATCTTTGCTGCTGCTAAAGCTGTAAAGACACTACCATATTTTGCTCAGTTTAATACTTTATGGAGTGAATTCTTTAAGAATCTGTGTACCACTGTAGTACAATACCTACTACTGTAATCCTCACTGGATTTCATTTTCAGTGTATTTTCTTGTATACACAGCCAGAGTTTTTGATATATTACCTTTGTAAGATGTCCTCATTCAGCAGCTTGGTTCTGAACCTGAATTCTTTGCTGAGATTTTGGACTCCAAAGATCTTTCATATTTCACATTATTCCTAGATTTACAGAATTTGGGTTTGCCTGTTTGTTTTAACAATAACATACAAAACAGTGCCAGCTGAGGCTCTCACGAAAGTACAGTGATTTCCAAGAGCATCTTTTGGAGCAGCTCAGCCTGCCCATGACCTCTGCAGGCCTGCAACTGAGCTAAGGCTGGTGCTGTGGAGCAGACGTTTGACTTCCCCAAGGTAGTAATTATTCACACTAACAGACTATAAGTCTTAACTCCGCACGGTGTTTCAGACATATTATATCAGTCTGTTACAATTTAATTTTAACAGATGCCTTGTAGCTTTATGGTATCAGTAGTCCAAAGCATGTAAGAGAACAAAGTGGGTAAGGATTAAACTTTGACAGGAACTGAACTGCACTGCCCTGTGTTTAATTACTTTGGTAACAAGTCATGTGTAAAAAGCCCACAAGCAGAGTTGGTTTTACTCCGAGATTTGAAATAAGAAAATAAAACCAGAGAGAACTTACTATGATAATGCCATACATAAAAAGAACAAACTTGTAAGAACCCTTACGCTCCCAAACCCAATGCATTTTTCTGTGAAACATTATGATCTCAAAATAGTATTAATTTAACAAAATAATTCAATTAACTATAGCCAAGTCTCTCGGTGGCAACATTACTAGAAGCAGTATATCACAAAGTTTCTCACAAACTCTGATACCTTCGGATACCTGGCTTCCTTCCTTCTGTATAGGTGATCATCTCATTTTCTTGATCATTAACTGGTTATTTCCCAACCCCATAAACTAAGTTGAAAGTAGATTAAGATATAATATTCTACACTTCACACTACACTATGCTGCACTGCCACAAAGCTGAGCTGGAAGCCTTCCATTTGCAGAGAAATTATTCACCTGCTAAACAAATGAGAACATCCATCTGTCCTACAGCATTCTGATGTTGCTATTTACCACCATCTTGTTCCAATCACCATGAAAAAATACACGGTCAGCTATATCATCTTAAACAAAAATCTGAAATCTAAATATCTCAAGTGACAGCATGGATGAAATGCGTGCCTGAGAATTCGAAGTCCTGGAACATGCTCAGATGCAATTACTATCATCATTAGAGAAAACCTTTGTTAAAGCTGGAGTATTTCACTGGCAGTAATTTACCTAGCTGTTTTTATCTCTAAGCCATAATGAATATAGGAAGCATTTGTTTTTAATACTTCTCTGTAACGTAAGGATATAAACACCTTGATTCTCAAAATCAGGTTTCTATAAGTACATTCACTTAAAATCAAAACCAAAAAAAAAAGACATACGTTACACAAAAATGTGTAAAACTTTTTCATGAATAAACTGAAGGAACACTGTACCTTATAGGTGTCATATGGTAGGTAAGATACACAAATCATGGAACACAAAAGGTTAAATCACCACATGCTGTCAGTTTGCACAAAAGCCTGATTCAGTGATCTCCATGACTGAAATGAGAAAAAAGAAACATAAGTAAAATGCAGAAAAATCTTCTGTGAAACAAACATCTTAGATCATTCTGTGAAACAATGTTCTTCTTTGGAAAACACCAGTGCAGGGATTCATTTTTTAAATTAATTATAAAACCAGGAGGCTAAAAAAAGATAATAATATTCTGTATTCCACTCAGGATTATTGCTGCCACCAAAGTGGGTCATAACCATGTTGTGCAAAAAATGGCCTCTGTACAAAACTACAATGTATTTCTTACCCCTAAGCAAATTTCTCAGTAGTAACTCTTCCACAGTATTAGTTAGTTGGTTGCAAGTTATGCTCCTGGAATGTGGCAAGCACGTCTGCTAAGTGAAATTAAATTGGGGACAAACAGAATTAATAACTTACCAATTAGTCATTTGGATTTGAAATATGCATAACCCATTATTGATTGCTGACTATTGATAATAAAATGAAACTAAGGTATTAAGTACCTTCGGCACACACTTGTTTGGCCACTTATTTTGCTTCCTAGCATTCTTCCTCATCAATGAGTTTGAGTGAACATTAAAGCACTTTGATACTGAGTGAACCAACATTATAAACTGGTGCTATCAGCCAAAAAACATTTACTAAGATAATGTTTCTTTAATCAGGGTGGTGATAAAACTACTGCTGACTGTCAGAAAGTTCTGCTTACACAGGGAGCTTGGTTCAATTGTCTTGAGCCTCATACAGTCATTCACAGCATTGTAACAACAGATGGGTGCTATATAATTCTGGTAAATTTTTAGTACTATCAGTAGTTCTGTGGTATGACCTCCACACTCCCCTAAAGAATAGGTTTGCATCATATTGGACGCTAAAGTTATATGGAATAAAATGCTGCTGGCTGAAAATTTAGATTAAAGGAGAGTTGAATCTTAGTAGTTTATAATGCTGAGCATTGCAGACCACATTCCTTACACTCTGTGCTGAGCCTCAGTTCCTCCTTCACCAACAGAAATGGAGGAAGGAAACCAGAGGAATGCAAAGGAAAGGAAGGACCATAATGCTCTCCCAGTGCTCATTTGTCTTTTACTGTCAAAGCAGGTCTCTAGCCCTTAAAGTGTTGAAAGCTGAATTTCCACAGTCTGAAATGGGGCTCGTGTACAGTACGCTCTTCTTTCAGTTGAATGGATGATCAAAACTTGAGTTCATTGATTCCCATTCCATATTTGCTCTCAACTCCGAGAAGAGAGCTGCATGCCAAAGGTCTGACTGACTAAATGAGTGGCCAGTACTAAAGATATGATTCTTTTCTGTCAGGAAATACAGACTTCATATGTTTTGGAAGATGTACTCACTCACATACACATGAGTATCCATGAAAAGGAAAGACAGGATGTTTTTCAGCCCAGCATCTTTAAAAAAGTCAAAACACAAAGCCCATTAAAAAATAAAAAAATAAAAGTTGATAACATGTTTTTATAGTTTATATCAAAGTGTACAAGTTTTCCTATAGTGAAGTGGTTTGTTAGGTTTGGCTGCACTCTTCAAGCATTTAGAAGGTAGTTATTACTCTAATCTTTTTGCAGTGATTCAGTAATAAGCAGTTTAAAATTTTAACTTCACACAGCAAAGTACTGAAACAGGTATAGAAACAAATTTCTTGCAACCAGAAGAATATCACAGAAGTAAAGCATATTGCTTATAGCTACTACAGCAATTGTTAACACATAGATCTTTGTTTATAACCCCTGTAATTTCTGAAAACAAAGCAAAAACAAAAAAGTTAATCTGATTCTAAATAAACACAGAAAGCAACAATTCAGAATTTTAAATAAGCCTAATTAGGGTCACTGAAAACAATTTAGAACAGGTGCCTACATATAGAGTGGTGAAATAATTCTGGGTATATGGGAGGAGCAAATTCATTAAATGGAATATCTTGCCAGGCTAAGTACTGTATGAATATGTGGGAAGACAAGACATGATATGTGTTTTATCAAATACATACATGAAAACTCTACATGCTATCTTTAAAAACAACTAAAACATCTTTTGTTTTGAAAATGTTTTACATTTTGTATTGTTTGAATGCTCACAATGAAACCTACAAACAACTTCCTTCTGGAAAGCATCTGAAGTTTTCCCATAGGCAGAATTTGGATTGTGTCTCTGGAGTAGGTGCACCATAAGAACATATTTGCAGTATAAACACTTTCATGACATTTATAGCCAAGGTTCCGAAATCACTTTCAATCAATTCAGAATGTTGCTGTGAGAAAGCATAGCAATTTTTTACATATACATACAAAAAAGTAAGTTAAAAGAATTGTTCAGACTCCAAAATAAAGTACTCAAAAAGACTCTGAACATAAAGATTTTGAGACTTCAACAGCTACAATTAGAGGAAAAGTCTAGCTCAAAGAGACCAGACTTTCTTGAGAAAACTCTGGGGAATGTAGTTGCTAAAGTCAAAGGCTGAACACAGAAAATGTGTGCTTGTTACTGAAAGGAATAGGTGATTCAGTGACAGTGGGCAGATTAGATGTTCCCACTGCCTTTTTTGGCCCAGTCTCTACTAACAAGGTCTTCCAGATCTCTACAGGCGTAGTTCGAGGAAAAAAGGAAATATGAACAGTGGATATAAAAGAAGTCAGGGAATAATTGCAGGAACTCAGCCCAACCCAGTTCATGGGACCAGAGTGGTGAGGTAGCTGGCCAATGTCATAGTGAGACTACTCTATTTATTAACTTTGAATGGTCATGGAGATCAGGAGAGGTCCTGATGCTTAGAGGAAAGCAGACTTTCTACCCATCTTCAAAAAAAAAAAAAAAAAAAAAAAAAGGCTCAAAGAAAAAAAATGGGGAAGTACAGGCCATTCAACTTTGCTTCAGTCCCCAGGAAAAAATAAAAATAAAAAAAAATCATGAAGTCTTCTTGGAAGTCATTCACAGATAGATTAAAGGAAAAAGTGACTAGGAAGAGTCAGCATAGATTTACCAAGGGTAAATCAAACATGGCCAATTTAATTGCCCTTTGATATTAAGATTTGTGGCTGTCAGGGCATTTTCCTTCTTCCTCTTCCCAAGAGGAATGAACAGCCCCCATAAGAACTTCACCACAGAAGGGATGCCATGCAGAGGCCTTCTCTTCAGCCAGGACCAACTCTACCTACCATGCTGAATCTCCTGAAATAGAAGGCATTTCTACTAATGTAGAAATGTCTCAGCCATCAGAAACAGACCACAGATGAGCAGTAAAAGAAACCAGAAGGGAAAAAGTGCAGACTAAACAGTGTATACAAGTCATTCATAGTGCCTGTTCCCAAACAGGAAGGTGGTAAAGCCACAATACTGATACAGGAGTGGTGAAGGAAGCCTCTCAGTTTGAGTCAGCTGGTTACCACAGATTGCTATGTAATATGTAGCATCTTCTGGGCTTTTAACCTGGATCCACAAGTAACAAAAAGCAAACTATTTCACTTTTTTTTTTTTTTTTTTTTTTGAAAAACAACAAAAAATTACGTCTCTGCTTTTTACAAAATACAAATTTTCTTGCTTCATTCTAACCTCAGCTGACTGGAGCATCACAGAGACACAGAGATTGCCAGCTTGTGAGCCAGCCATGTCACCTTGGGAGCAAAGGAGTAGGAGCCTGAAGGAGTTTGGAGCATTGAAAAGAAATAGCTCATTCACTCACTGGCCAGGAACTCACGTGTGATAGCTACTCAGCAAGCACTCAGACTTTCAGCAGGATGTATATTACTTACAGAACTGACATTAAATAAAGTTAAGACCACAAAATCAAACATTTAAGAGTTAGAAAACTCAACAGAGTTGCTGTGATTGCCCTGGAGCAGGTGTGTCCTAATGTAATCCTAGAAATATTCACATAAAGGAACTACCATTGAAAAGAAAAGAAAAGAAAAGAAAAGAAAAGAAAAGAAAAGAAAAGAAAAGAAAAGAAAAGAAAAGAAAAGAAAAGAAAAGAAAAGAAAAGAGAAAAGAAAAGAAAAGAAAAGAAAAGAAAAGAAAAGAAAAGAAAAGAAAAGAAAAGAAAAGAAAAGAAAAAAGAAAAGAAAAGAAACTTTTATCAGTAGCTTATTTTCTTTGGTATCTGATTTATGTGAGGAAGAAAAGTAAAGTTTTCTAGGTAGAAGTAGTATAAATTAGTGTTGATTAAGAATATAAATATATAAAAGTGTGTGTGTGTAGAAGGCTTCACTTAAAATGTGATCACTTGCATAGTAGAGAACCACTAAAAAACACTCAATTTGTTGAACTGTTCAAAAATTTTAAGATCATTTTAAATACAAAATTAACAAAAACTACAATTATATCCACTTTGTGTTGACCTATAACATAGGTACAGAACACACAGCAGTCTAACATCTGCTATACAATTCTTAAACTCTATTGTGTTCTTCCTTGTTAACAGGAAAGAAGTTGTAGAAAAATATCTGTTGAAAACTACTTGCTTAAGCTAAACAAAAGTACTTCCTTTTTAGAATATCCATTAACACAATATATTTGGAGAAGGCACAATTTCTATTTGATGTTAAAGAACCATTTTAATAGCTTTTAATTTGCTTTCCCCCAGTAATTTTATATGCAGTATTTTATTTCATAGTCAATATTCAGAAAACAGCTCTTCACTCAAGAAAGAGAGAGGTAGAGAGATTTCTGTCTGAAAAGTTGAACTGTGGAAAGACACTATACAAAACCCCTATCAACTACCATCTGCATTGTGGTACATGTGTACAAACATATATGCCTATATTTGACCCACTTAGACTTCTCAGTGAAAAGTGTTTTTAAGGTGTGATTCATTTCATCCTTAAACAAGTATATAAAAATCAATCAAATTAGCCAGCCCTAGTACTAAGTGCCTTCTTCTATCCTTCTCTGTTTACTATAAAAAGACTACAAATACTAGCTTGAGAGTGAATATTTCCTATAACATCTATTCCTAAGCTAGTCCAGACTTAGGATTTTTATGATGTTAGTTCTACCAAAATTTTTAGGTTTAGAAATAAAAATTAATTGATGTCCAACATTTGAAAATGATACTGACAATTTTGACCATCTTTCTTGGTCCTCCTGAACTTTCCCTGGGTATTGCTGGAGAGACTTGTCCAGGTCTCCAGATCTCCTTCAGCTAACAGGTACAACCATCCTCTGCTAAATGGCAGGTAGAAAGCTAGTGCTACCTCTTCACTTGCCTTAGCAAACATCCCTATCAGTGTCTTTTAAAAACTGCTAGAATGACCCACTTGTTCTTGCTCCCACATGTCTTACAAACCAAAGGCAGAAATAAGTGTAGGCACATTCAACACAGAGGAGAGAGACTTGACACCTCACTCATTCAAGAATTGACAATATCCCCATCCATTTACCCACTCTTAACATTGCCCACACAAGAGTATATGATGGTCAGCCCAGCATTGAAGAGCACAACAAATTTATTTTGCCATTTCTGAGCCAGCTCAGATGTATAGAAGCAACAACCCAGAGTCTCAAGGTACCTCTCAGGGTTTCTTTTTAAAATAATTGAGCTCCATTAACATTGCTAAACTTTGGTCTGCTTTACATAGTTAATGCACTTTCCCAAGAGTAAAATTCAAAGTCCAATAACAATAAACTTATAATGTGCTTACAGAAATTCCATTTGGATGCTATCAAAGTACTTTACACTTTTAATATTGTTCTAATTCAGCAATGGAAAAAAATCAAAATAGAGAAAAACTAAGCTATTCTCAAAGTGGCACAGCAAGTAAGGGCTATCATAGACCTCATATCTACTGAACTGAGTCTCTTAGTCAAATGTTGAATACATGCTTAGCTTTTCATTCCAATGCTGAAACAAACAGCAGGCCTAGCTCATCAGTACTGGACCTGATTCTGCTGTCATATGTAAAATGTTGGGTAGTGTTGTGGTTTAACCCAACCGGCAGCCAAATACCACACAGCCGTTCGCTCACCCTCCCCCCTCTATCTCTGGGATTGGGGAGAGAAACAAGAAAAAAACTGAAACCTATGGGTTGAGATAGAGACAGTTTATTAGGACAGAAAAATAAAATAATAATAATAATCATATGTACAAAACAAGTGATGTACAATGCAATTGCTCACCATCTGCTGACCGATGCCCAGCCTATACCCATGCAGCCAGCACCCCTCACCCCGGCTAGCCACCCCTATATATTGTTCAGCATGACGTCAGATGGTATGGAATACCCCTTTGGCCAGTTTGGGTCAGCTGTCCTGGGTCTGTCCCCTCCCAGCTCTTGCTGCACCCCCAACCTGCCCGCTGGCAGGACAGAGTGAGAAGCTGAAAAGTCCTTGGCTTAGTGTAAGCACTGCTCTGCAACAAGTAAAACATTAGTGTGTTATCAACATTAGTCTCATCCTAAATTCAAAACATAGCACTCTACCAGCTACTGGGAGGAAAATTAACTCTCTCCTAGCTAAAACCAGGACAGGTAGAAACCATACATTCATGTAGTTAGTTCCCCATGAATCAGTTCAGGATAGCCTCAGTTAGACTCTAGGAGTGGAAATGGGGTTACTCACAAAGCCAAGGCTGCTCCTCCTGCTCCTACTTCATTTAGTAGACTAAAGTACTAGCAAAACAGGTGTGAGCATCCTGCAATTAACAGCCCTAAGAGTTTTTATTACTTATTTTACTGATATAAGAAAAAAAATAAAGCAAATTGATTTCACAGGCGGGACAATTTTCAAAAGTGCCTGGAACTCTTGTATGCAACTTAAGAACTATTAAAAAACATTACCCGCAGCAGCTTAAATGAGTCCATGAGTGGTGTGATATGACTGTGATTAAACAGAGACTTAATTTGTCTCTGCCTGTACTTTCTCCAACAGTGAAAGGTACAGAGGTTCCCTTCTGTCTCTTCACAGGCAACCAAGTTCTTAATAGGCTTTCTCTTTGTAGACTATAACTTTTATTTTTTATTTTTATTTTCCAATAATATAGGCAGCTTCCAAACACACAAAGTGACAAGGTAAAGTGAGATGGACATTGAAAACATAAGCAAATGGCTGTTTTCCTGCAGGCACAGAGCCCTTCTTCCAAGTGTGATTTTATGTGTCCTTGATTTGCAGTGAACACTGTCCAGTCCTCTGTGATTTTCAGGAAGTCCTTTTCCAACACCTGTCAGGTCTGGACATCACATCATGTCCCTGAATGATTCTTAAGATTCCTCTCTCTTTCTGGTACTGCCTTGGCCTGCCACACACAGCCATGTCTGGAAGCTGGTGCCTTTTGAGCAAGCTCAGCAGCTCCATGGGGCAGAAGCTACCAAAGGAAAATCACCTCCTGCAATGATTACATCTTTCATTCTTCTTAAAGTAACACATAGCCACTGCAAATAAGGGTAGAAACAAACAAAGCATTAGCCACAAGACATTTCCCCACAGACATTCTCTGTCATGCATGGATACAAACACTTAATGTCTAGAGACTGGGTACTACCACATGATGAAGATCTCCCTTTCAGACTCTGTGGAAATGGGACAGTACTTAGCATTTGGACACCAGAACAATACAGGATCAGACCCAAAACCTAGAATCTCTGTATTTATGTTTATTAAGGCAGCAGTGTGTCAAAAGCAGCTAGCGCTGCCTCCTTGCATTCCAAACAACTCATGGAAGAGAAAAAAATCTCTGTATTCAGTTCCTAATGTATAATGTGAATGTGCCCTATGTTTCTTACTACCTGGGTTCACCATTCACTTTCTTCCTAAAGATAGGGACAAATAACCTCAAAAAATAGCATAACAAAAATCAATTTTAATTGGGCTTTGGTTTTATATATAAAACTCTAGATTTTTAATATTAAAAAACAAAACAAAACTACAACAACAACAACAAAAACTACCCAAGAGATCATGCTGATTTTACAACATTTTTTATTGAGACTCCACAATGTGTTTATCATTTTCATACTTCATGCAAGTTCACTCTTAGGATCAGGATGGAAAAGATTTCAAAAATTCACAGGACTGCAGATCATTGCAGGAAGGAAGAGGAAGACAGAAGAGTGGTATTAGCCAGGGTGCTCAGCAGGAAAGTGTAGTACAAGGCTGTGTCAAATTAAATTATTATTTTGAGGTTTTCCTCAGAAGCATCTTGTGGAAAGAGAACATTCCCTTGGGAACAGTGAAGAACTCTTCTTCCATTGCATTACCAGAGTTGTTTTGTCTTAAATATCAGGCAAAAAGCTCTAGTAAAAGATAAATGGAAAAATCTACTCAGGGATAACAGTGAAGATAGCCAGGTGAGAAATAGATATAACATAAGCAGGGGCAGGAAGTCCGGAATGAGGCACCTAGATTCACAGTAAAACATCTGAGCAAGTACCAGGATTTTCAGATGTGCTGAGCATCTGTGCCTCTCTGCTGTTTATGGACTTAATAGGATTAATAATAATTCCCTCTTCTATGAGCTGATCACTCTAGTTAGTGTAAGATGGTTATATGTTTGCTCTGCTCTGCTGTCTGCACCTGCTAAAGACAAGCCAGCCACAGTCCTGGAGAAGGGTAGCAGTGTTAATGTAATCCTGGGGACCAGCTACTGAGTATTCTGACCTACACAGTAGCACACAAGCTTAACTAAATATCCCCTGAACCATCTTGTGCCTGGAGAGCTCAAACTGTGAGTAAAATGGTTGCATGCCTACTTGCATGCATCCAGGTAAATCCACCCCCAAGTACATTCTCCTTATGGAGACCTCATTATTAGCATCTTTTCCAGTAGTGGAGTTTTCAGTGCACACACACAAGTCCCCAGGCAAGTGAATCCAATCTTCCTTAGCTTACCACCTACTCTGTTTGAGACAAACAGTAAAGCTCTGGTTTCTAGTCAGATCCTGGGGACAGATAAAGAGCACAAGCATGCCCGTGGAATTTCTTAACCATAGATGGTTCCTGCCCAAAAGTGGCAAGAGACCTGCAGATTCAAGAAAGTTGGCAAAGTCCTGAACAAGTTCTGAACAAGTTCTTTGCCAGCCTTAGCACTTCCCATGAACACCAGGTCTGATTAGAATGCCACCTTTTCCAAGTTCTTTTCCCCCCTGATGCATTTAAAAAGACTGGTGCTCCCTAGAGTAACAGGAACACTCATAAGCAGTCACTATCTTCAAGAAACTCTTAATCATATCCAGTGACAGGCTGGATTACCGTGCAAAAGCTTCAGAAAGTGCAGGTGACTGCACTCCCTCCAGGATTCCAGATTTCACTTTTCAATCTTCATTGAGAGAGTCATTGTGAGCTGTGCCTTGGGCTACCAGGGAAACCACCCACCACAGTCAAAGTTTAATCAGATTTTGAGAGCTCTTACAAGTAGATAATGGGGCCTTTTATTTCCCTTCCCTTCCATTTTGAAGGAAGCAAGAAATCAGCAGGAGTTTGTTGTGTCTATACCAGGGGATCATCACAAGGAACTGAAAAGGTCACCACACATGGAAGTACTGCTCTGACTCTTTGTGAGTGTTGCTTAGCAGGAGATATGCAAGGGTCTGAACTTAAACAAGTATTATAACATTCATTATTGCTCAACACCAGCAACAGGTCTACAGATGAATATTTTTACTAACCACAAAATTTCATTCCTGGTAGCAAAAGTATGTAATACCCTGTCTAAAGCGTGACACTTTTACATTACATAAAATTCCAATATTTACAGGGTTCCTATGCAGCATGGGGTTGTATAAATGATTCCTTGTTTTGCTAAGGATATTATTACACTGTGTACACAGCACTGTAGGGCTGAAGCTAGTTCAAAACTACTGTGTATGAGCTGTGTTTTTTTTTTTCCTTCCCAACTTAAACTATATAAATTGTACTTTTGTTTGCTGGAAAAATGCTTGCAAATGATTATCTATCATTCTTTGAAGGACAATTAGCCACCTATTTTTTTCCATGAGAAAAAGATTTGTTGTCTATTGTTTCTGTGCTTGTTTTGGAATTTGTTCTCTTGAAGTCATCTTGAAGGCATAATATTTGTTCAGGTTAGTTGTGGAGTGAGGGAGTTCAAACTTCTAACCAAAATAAAAAGCAAAGGGGTTGTCTAACTTTCAGCCTGAAATGAGCATAGTATTCTCTTTTTGATTTTTTCCAGAGGGCTTTTCATGAAGGAGAGAGAGTGAGAGGCAGATTTTCTTTAAATGTATTTATTTTTAAGAGTAGAGATTTTTTTTCTTTTTCCAAGTTACAGCATTATTCTGTTCAACATATTAAATTTGGAGTTTCAAGGCCAAATCCCAGAGGAAAAGCAGATTGGAAAGCTATTTTTGAGAAGCACTTTCATTTTGTAAACTTTCTTCGTAGCAAAGAAGAAAGATCTTAACACCTCTTCCATAGTGTCAAGCCGTGACAAAGACAGGATGCATTTTTTGCAACAAAACATCTAGCATGCAGTGGTTCTAAAAAGTGCATTGAATGTAGTATTTTCTATTTTATGTGATGATGAACAAGGCCAGTTGCACTGATCTTATCTAGGTATTCAGTAGACGTTACTGAGTACCATGACTGCCCACTTTAGAGCAAGAGTCTGTTACAGGTCAGCAATGTGGCTGCTGTAACTGAAGCATTAGTTGATGGAAGGAGGGTCTAGGGATGTGTTTTTTTCTCATACCAACCTGTGTCTTGGATTTACTGGCCTCCAGGATTGTGTGCTACTGTCCTGGTTTCAGTTAGGACAGAGTTATTTTTCCTCCTAGTAGCTGGTAGAGTGCTATGTTTTGGATTAGGATGAGAAGAGTGCTGATAACATGCTGATGTTTTAATTGCTGCAGAGCAGTGCTTACACTAAGCCAAGGACTTTTCAGCTCCTCGCTCTGTCCTGCCAGCGGGCAGGCTGGGGGGGCAGCAAGAGCTGGGAGGGGACAGACCCAGGACAGCTGACCCAAACTGGCCAAAGGGGTATTCCATACCATCTGACGTCATGCTGAACAATATATAAGGGGTGGCTAGCCAGGGTGGGGGGCCGGTTCTTGGGGTTGGGCTGGGCATCGGTCAGCGGGTGGTGAGCAATTGCATTGTGCATCACTTGTTTGTACATATTATTATTATTATTATTTTCTATCTTAATAAACTGTCTTTATCTCAACCCACAGGCTTCACTTTCCCGTTTCTCTCCCCCATCCTAGAGAGGGAGGGGGGAGGGTGAGCGAACGGCTGTGTGGTGTTTAGCTGCCGGCCCGGTTAAACCACAACAGCTACGTCCTGCATCCTGATGTTGATCCTTACAGTATGCTACATACCACTCATGGAGAATTAAAATTAAAGAGTAATCATTCCCCCAGTGAGCTCAGAAGGGCAAATGAAAGGTGAGAAAGAGGACTTCTGACAGGAAATGGCTTTCAGAAATTAGTGGGCAGTCTCCTAAAATATTTTATTAAAAATATATTCTTCCAGTTACTGTGGGATAGCTGTACAAGGCAGCACTGTAAGCAATTTTCTTTTATTTTTTCTTTCTAAAAATAAGCAAGTTATAGAAGGGGAGGCAATATATCCTTAAACACCTTACTTCCCCTTAAATCTTCATACCATCGCTGTTACAAAAACACCAAATATATTGTTTTAAGTCAAAGACTGGTGTGTTAAAATATTAAATAAAATTATTATGAACTTTTTGAACAGGACTCAAGTTTTTACATGACAGACAGAGAGTTCTTCCTCAAACACTGAATGAAAAACCTTGTAACATTCCAGACTCATGGAATAGGAAACAAAAATCAGGTCAAAATTGCCAGGAAATAATGAGGCAATAAAGAAATTCTAGAGAAAAACTCCCGGCTTCTGAAAAACTCCTGGCTTCTGAAAAATCATCTATGAAAAACAAAAACAAACAAACAAACAAACAAACTAGATTATAAATCTTGGATCAGCTTTTCTGAAGGACTATGGTAGCTGTAAAGTAGCTACCATAAGTCTGTAAAAGCTGATGAAGGGACTAATTGTGCTGAAGTAGAGAAAATATGTCTGAAAGACAGGTCTTTAGTATTTCACCTGCATGTAATCTCAAAAAATCCAATGGATTAGATGGATTTGGTACTCACATAAACAAAGTCTGGTAAATAACACTCAGGTAAACATCCTCATTTTTTTTTTTTTTTCTTATTAAGCTGTGGTATAAGAAACACCTTAACTCTGTTAGCCTGTGAATCAAATCTACCACATCACCACTGCAGAAGAATCAAGCCTCCCTTTGCAACAAAACAGAAGGGATTCAATATGAAAGCAAAGAGTAAAGAGGTGGTGTTCAACCTATGTATAAATGTGTTTCCATAGCTAATCTAATTGCTGGAAAGGATGTGGGCTCCCCTTCCTCTCATCCCCTTCCCAATCCTCCATTTCAGCATGCAATTTAAAAGTGCAAATTTTATCTTACTTTCCATTCCGGTCAGATTAGGACAGTAGAAAATTCCATTCAGTACAGCAAATACAGACCTCCAACTTCTAATAGAGCAGACTGATTCACGTTCACAGCTTTTGTTTAAGCAGGTTTTTGAAAGCATTCATAGTCAGCAAATCATCACCTCTGAAAAAAAAAAAAAAAAAAGAAAGTTTTTGGAAACAAATAGAGCAACCTTATATCCCATCAGATGGCTCTGTTTCAGACAAGGCAGGTCACACCTATCTATGCCACATACAACATTCCCAACAAATTTTTTTGTTTCCCAACAAAAATGCATGCTGCATATCCAAAGACGACCAAAGCAGTGATAAAGTCTCTGTACCCACAAGTATGAGCACAAACACCTGCCAGGAAGGCAGTGTGCCATCAGTCATGTCTCCAGAGAAGAGCTGAAGCTCACTTTACTCTGGGTTGCCTCAGCCTCTAGTTCCAAAGAACAGAGGGCACCAGCTGTATGCCTGTTGGTTCTCAGCCCTCATCTCTTCCCCATGGAATTCAGAAATATCTCCTATGCCTCCCATATCCCTGTGGATGATCTTGTTTTCTGTACTAATGTTTTTACCAGGCATTCATCACCATTTTAATTTTCAGTGCTCTTGGGTTGGTTCAGTGTCCATTGTCATCTCTCTCCTTTCTATACAGAGTAATATGCTGGGAAATTTGATCCTTCCTTATTAGTCATGATGATGCTCAAATTAGAAGCTTTACACTAAAATCTCTTGTTACACCACAAAACAGTTATGGCAGATAACCAGAATAAAGCGTACATTACTATTACGGTGTTTTCATGTACCCTTGCCCTTTTTGAGAGGATGTTAGAGGAGATCGCATGTTTAAAGTTTTATGGACTTCTTGTCCCTCTGCTGAGTTTGGAAAAAATAATCAATGTGATGAGCCCCATCTCTTCTTGCACAGCCAACCTAATTTAGCCTAATGATACATTCATATTTCAGCTTTGTTAAATCAGGCAATTTTACTAGATTGTTCTAGTTGTTCTCCTCTTGAGTAGAAGTTTTCCATAGATTGAAGGCAAATGAATAAAGACTTTTCTCCTTACCAGATCAACATCTCTAAATCCAAACATCTGCAGAAGCCTTTCCTCAGGCCCAGCCATCGTTCTCAGTTAACTCAGACACATTTTTACACTCTCTGTTTCTACAGCTCTATGAAGAAGGAGCCATGACTCACTTTTAAAAGTTACCTATACATCCTCTGTACTTTATTCTCTCTGTTTTCATTGAATGTTGAACAGTATATTCTAATATTAAACACCAACGATTTCCTGCAACTTCCATCTCCCACAACAGATAACAAGGACCATTATAAAGCTGACAGATATCACTACCCACTACGACATATAGTTCTCCTTCCACAGGACCTTTGTGCTTTGCCCATTAGACAGCCACACAATGTTCACCTAAGTGGCTGTTCAACATTTCTTTTTCCTTTTTATCTGAAACACATTGAACAATATTCTCTACAAATGGATTTCCTTTAACCTGATGTGCAACTTCCCCCTCCATATGGGCACCTCCAACATCATTTAAGCTCCTTTTAATTTTCAACTTTAATGTTGCAACTATAATACTGTTGGTGACCATAGCAGTAGAAGTCTGAGCCAAAGTCCATTACAGTCTATTAAGTTTTTCCATTGACTAGACTTTGGACTGTATGCTTCAATTCTCTGTACAATTCTACAATTTAGAAGTTAATTAAGTTAAGAAGTTAATTAAATAATCCTAAACTCAAATAAAACCTGTATCCAGGCAACACATGAATTGACATTAGTTAGTACGTCCCACACATTACTTGTATATGTGCTCTTTATTTGTCTACTACAGGGCAATTAGTTAGCATGTCTGAGAATGCCAGATGATAGTTTAGTAATCTGAGACTGTGAGCATGGGAAAGGAAATTGGTGGCTAACCAAATAATCGTCATCATGTTTTTAATACACTATGATAAAGTTGTATTTAGGCCTCACAACAGAAATTGTCTTGTTGAGTTTTACGACACATGTAAAGCCAGAAATTAAAACAAGGTAGTGACAGCAGCCTCTTAGTCAATAGAGAATCACCTCCAGGTGGGGAGAAAAAAAAAAAAAAAAAAAAAAAAAAAAAAAAAGTATATTGAATTTGGCTATTCACCATTTCAGGTGAAGTCAGGATCTGAATTCTTTAATGGACCATGAGAAAAGTACTGCTGCTGGTACCTAAAAGATAATAATAGTTCTCATGCATACCCATGCATACCCATACATCTCCATAGATTCATTTTTGTATACACATTGAGGGCAAAGAAACCACTAAAAATTATCCATATTATCCATAACTCAGCTACTAAGATAGTAAAACTTCTAGAACATTTGAAAAACTATGAAGATGAGAAAAACACAGTGGAAACTGAAAGGACAATGAACTGTTCACCACAAGTTAACATCAAACTCCTCTCAATAAAAGACTGTAGTTGGCAGAATTTTATTTATTTATTTTTCACCTGGGTTGGAAGCTGACAAGATGGATAATCACTGCTGGGAGGTTTTAGCTGACATTCCATGAGCTGATCTATGCAGCACATCAAGTATTCCCTTATACCTAAAATTACAGTTTACTTATTCCAGCAGGAACACACATATATTGGTTTGGAGGGTCCCTTAGCAATCCCATTTTTCAGGCCTACAAGGGTCCTTACTACATCTGCAGTGAACATTAATTGGCTCTAGACAATAAATCGGTACTGTCAGCTTATGACAGTGCTAAACCCAATTAAACACACCCTGCTAAGATATATACAAAATCATACTATATGCTTTCTGGAACCAATTTCATGTTTTGCTTAGATAGGATCAGCTTAACGTGTAAGAAGAAAAAATGAATCTAGCTGTTCTTACCTATATATATATATGTTCATTTTCTTATCTGGCTTAGACAATAGACAATAAGCAAGACTCATCCTTCTGTTCAGGCAAATACATGCTTCAGTCGTGAGTTTTGTACATCCAAGGTGGTGCTTCTGCTGTATCCAAGTATGGTGTGCGACTGATGGCTTTAAGTTTAGACACAAAATGAAGTTGCAGTCATGAGATCCAAACATGAGACCATGTGGCTCCACCTTACTATTTTCAACATCTCTCTGCCAAATTACTTCCATCTAAAAAAGACCACTTTCTTTGGCTATAGAATTTTCTGGCAATGTCACTTTATTTCCTTTTCACGTTACCATTTCTTTTCCATCTGTTTAGTTATGCCTGAGGAGGTGGAATTAAGTGTTCTGAATTAATTTTAAAGCTCATGTCAAGTTCCCACTCCTTTAAAAAACTCTGTTACATGTTCAATGTATCTGACAAACCCTCCTTTACATTTTGAGTGTTGTAGAGAACTTTAAGTAAGTCAAGCTGCAGGAAAATCAGTTTTCAAAATGACTTAAAAATTTTTCATCATATCAACAGACATTTAAATGAAAGGGGAGTTAAGTAGGAAATACAACACATTACACATATAGGCAGCCAACCAGTCTGAGGGTTAAGATATCTAGAACTGGCTGGTTTGGTCATATTGTACTTGTACCCTGGATCAAAATCCTATGTTCCATGCTCATAGAATCCATAAAATGCCTTGGGTTGGAAGAGACCTTAAAGATCATCTTGTTCCAACCTCCTGCCATGGGCAGGGATGCCACCCACTTCACCAGGTTGCCCCAAACCCCATCCTTCCTGGCCTCGAACACCTCCAGGGATGGGGCATCCACAATACTCCTCTTGGCAACCTGTTCCCATGCGTCATCACCCTGAATTTCCTCCTAACTTCTAATTTAAATCACCCTCTTTTAGTTTAAAACCATTCCTCCTTGTACTGTCATTATCAGACTGAGCAAAAAGTTGCTCTCCATCTTTTTTTATAAGACCCTTTAAGTGTTCAAATGCTGCAATGAGGTCACCCCAGAGCCTTGTTGCTTATAAATTGCTTATCCACAGAGAATCCAAACAAAGTTTATTGCAAACACTTAAAACAGAGTTTCAGTCATTAATCAGGAATAGAAGAACAAGGGATTTTCTTTGCTTGCTTATTTAAGGGAGGTTTTGTTAATGCCCCATAGATACAACCAGAACTTCTGATCATGCAAGTAAAAAGGAATCCATTTGTCACTGGTCAGCAGGCGGCCCTTCAGTCCCAGCTTTCCTGTACATAAATTCCTGATCAGTACGCCGTTGGACTAAGGCAATGGTCTGAACCATTTCCACACTGACTCAATATTACAACAACAAAATGATGAGAGACTTCCACCTCCCCTCTAATTATACCAAGAAGGAGCAATTCCTTCTTTTCAGTCCATGACTCAGGTGGAAGCTGAGTCATGTGAGCTGCAGTCACCCAGAGTTCCAGCCTGTAATGCTTCTCAAGACTGTAGGTGCTCATGTTCACAGTCAAGTCCTGCTCCTGGCATCATACTCATCATTAAGATGTTAATGACAACTTGCACTAGCTTCAATCTCACCTTTTGTTTCTCTCTCTCTTATTTTTTTTTTTTTTACAAAATAGTTTTCATGTACCTTTATTTTCTGAGGTAGTCACTTTTTCTCCAGTGAATTTCTAGTCAGGAGTTATTATTAAATTTTCACATATTCCACTACTAATAGGTTTTATATTTTGAATCCTTTTCCTTTGTGCATATTGAATGTTAAAAATTACAGTTGTTCAAACCTAAGTCAGTTCAAGAAACAGCTACCTTTCCTGGTTTATTTTGGCAGCTAATTTCACCACTGAACAAAGTTGTGGACATAAGGAGTGTCCACACCAAATGTTAACCTTACAATCTTAGTTTAACGCTAATAGAAAACAAGAATAAATCTGTTAAGCTTGTCAGGTTTACAGTTTGGAAATGTTAATGGTTGATATGGAACATGAAGTGTTTTATTGGAAATGAATTACACTTGAGAAATGTAAGACATCTCTGATCCTGGAAAAAAAAAATAATCTTAGAATGGAAGTAATAGTATTTTGAATGAGCAAAATAATAAACATACACACACACACCAACAAAGGCTTAAACAGGCAAATAAAAAGGAGATTTTCGTGTTATCATGATTTTAAACCAGTTCTTGGCTCAAAGCCAGTTGACAGTTTGTCATTGATTTCAGAATGAGCCAGATCAGCTCTCCTATGCTGGAGTTTATGAAGTTGCATGCCTCCTCCTCCATGAATAGCTAGCTTCACAACCATGTTTTTGTGTTTTCTAGCTTTTCAGATCCCTGTTTTGTATTTTGACTTGTGAAGCCAATTCATCAGTGTTCTGTTAAGAGCGCGACTTCTTTCTGTCTAATCACTCTATAAACTATAAAAAGGACAAAATAAGCTCCAAGTACACACACCCTTTTACCAACAGTTCCTCTAAATGATACTCTTAGGTTGAATGTCTTAAACCAATCTGTGCCCATAGGATTTCTGTCTCAAATCAATCTGTACTGTCAGCCTTCAAGGTCTGGCCCAGGACACCCTGAAAATATTTTTTTACTATTCCATTAAGGTTCCACAACCACAGACACAGACAAATACATTGTTGAGAAGGTTTTTAAACACTTTAGTGATTTAAGATCTTATACAGCATTTTGAAGAATGTTACAAGCACTGGGGATCTCTCACCTTGCTGGAAGGCAACAGGGCACCGGATTTGTAGATCACCGGAGCGTTATTCAAATTATGAATTCACCTACATAAAACAAACAAAATTCTATTGAGAGGAAGATTGACTTTCACCTCAGTCACTCTACAGTAAAAATCACCCTTTCTATTACTCCCTTTTCTGTGATGACGTTACTACCCACACTGGTGCCATGTTAACAAGATAAAAGTATTTTGTTTTGATATTACTTGTAATAATTACTCCACTCTAACAAAGTTCTCTGCTTTTGCCCATAGCTTGTGTTTATACCCCAGAAGCACACACTGCCTGCCCATCAGTGGGAAAGTCACTGGTGTGTAAAACAGGGTGGCCTGGGTTAAAGCTCTGTATTCCCTTGGAAGCAAACCAAGTCAAAATTAAACTATGCAATTTCTGCAGAAGTTCACAGGAGTACACACACTATTGCAGGCTCCTTGGCAGGGCAGCAGGGAGCCTTTTGCAGTCCTGTACATTCCTGGGAACAGTATTTTTTAAAGGATGGTAGAGTCTCAGTCCTTCATTCCAAGTCTGTGACTGGGGCTCCCAAACCAGATGTGCCTGGCCTTCATATGGCTGTACAGATTTAACTTCAAGAAATGTTTCTGGTCATTAGAGGACAGGATAAGGACCAAGTAGACTTGCAGGCTTTGCACTCAGCTCATCTCTCTTAGATGTGCATGCAAAGGTAGGGAGCAGTCAGGGAGAAGGGAGGAGGGGATAGGAATGAGCATATGCACAGAAGGAGTGCATGAGAAAACATTGCCAAGGCCAGCAGGGCAAATGTCCCTAGTGTGCTAAAACATTCAAGCACTGTGCTCTTATCCTGACCTCTTTGGCTATGTGTTCTGTCTATTCCAGTAAACGGAACAAGGCCAGGACACAGACTGAGTTCTGGGCCACATCATCTGTACCATCTTGTTCTTAGCACGTTCCCTGGCATGGTTACAGTTCATTTGAAGGTGTGTTCTCCCAGTTAATGCTTGACCTTGGTTCAGGGGATAGCTCATATGAGGCACTGCTCACAAAGAGGCCTGGATGTAGTCACCTCATTTGGGGAGCAGAGGGCATGAGGAAGGATGCAAGTTTAAGTTAACAGACAAAAGCCTCACCATGTTGTGCCTTTTGGCCACAGTGACTGGGAATTGTAATTGGCCAGTTTATTAAATAATACAGATATAGTCATTATTAAAGCTAGGAGGTGCATCAGATCTCATACATTGTTCTAGCTAAATGTATGTAATTAAAACAATTAAGTAATAAAATACGTGCATACACATACATACAGGTCATAGAGAAATATCATGGGGGTTTGGTCCTCTGTCCCTACATTAAAACAGGCTGCCAACAAGCACTGTGTGATGTGTCGACCTTCTGGCTCTAAGGCAGCTCTGAAGATACCACTCCTGACACCAGAATTTAACAAAAAAGGGTGGGAAAGCCTTTTCAGAGAGGACTTTCCTCTTTCCTGTGCCTACTGAAGGCCTGCCCACCACCTCCTGTGATGCACTCTAACAGGGTTGTATGGCATCTCAGCAAAGACAGTAGAAAAGAGACTGGTTCTTTTACATAAGTATGTGTAAATATTCTGTGTGCCAAGAAAGCAGCAGAGGGATGATCTTCTAGCATTCCTTTTTCTCCATAGATCATATTGAATTGTGCAGTGTATATTTTGTTGTTAATTTGCAAGGCTTTGAAAACTGTGCATAAAGGTTTACTGTGAAATTTAAACCTTTATTTGGAGGATTACTAACTGGTGATGAGTTGACTGAAATCTCACTGTGCTGCTGTTGTACACTGTTATTCAGAACGGCAATCTTGGCATAAATTCTGCTTTAGATTTTGCAGAGATTCTTTTCCTTTGGAGATTTGTTTATGCAAGGTGCCTGATTCTGACTTGCCAACTCAAAACACACTTCCTATTTAACACTTCCCTTTCAGAAGAAGTGTTCAGTTGGCAAATTAATAAGGCTGTACTGCAAATTAATATCCAAATAAAGTTGCCTATAGGCTCTTCTGAATAAAACTTGTGCTTTAAAATATGTTTTATTTATAGAATGTCCCTTGGAAATCAGGCCAGGAAGTTGCAGCTGCTGAGAATTTAGATGTTCTGTTTAATTTTTAAACAAAATTCTAAACAATGTATTCTAGCATAAAGGAGGCTTTTATGAATCATGAGTCATTTTCTGCTGATGGAAATATGATCAGTATCTCATATAAGTTATTACTTCCCTGTCCTGCCTCCTCTCTTTCCTACTGAATGTATCTAACAATCTATTTTTGCTATTTATAACTTGCCTAGTGTTGTGGTTTAACCCGGCCGGCAGCTAAACACCACACAGCCGTTCGCTCACCCTCCCCCCTCCCTCTCTGGGATGGGGGAGAGAAACGGGAAAGTGAAGCCTGTGGGTTGAGATAAAGACAGTTTATTAAGATAGAAAATAATAATAATAATAATATGTACAAACAAGTGATGCACAATGCAATTGCTCACCACCCGCTGACCGATGCCCAGCTCAACCCCAAGAACCGGCCCCCCACCCTGGCTAGCCACCCCATATATATTGTTCAGCATGACGTCAGATGGTATGGAATACCCCTTTGGCCAGTTTGGGTCAGCTGTCCTGGGTCTGTCCCCTCCCAGCTCTTGCTGCCCCCCCAGCCTGCCCGCTGGCAGGACAGAGCGAGGAGCTGAAAAGTCCTTGGCTTAGTGTAAGCACTGCTCTGCAGCAATTAAAACATCAGCATGTTATCAGCACTCTTCTCATCCTAATCCAAAACATAGCACTCTACCAGCTACTAGGAGGAAAAATAACTCTGTCCTAACTGAAACCAGGACATATATCCACCCCTTATTCCATACCATTTATGTCATGCTTTGGTTACACTCTTTCCAATACATTCTAGTTAATCACTATTTTCATCTATGGTAGTAATGAAACACAGTATTATATAATAATTAACATAATACAACTCAACTCATAGGCTATTCTCACCCAGTATTAAATCCCCTTGAGGTACACAACGGACCTCCCCATTCTTTTGCATTACCAACCAAGTGCATCCAGGTCCTTGAGCAAAAACAATCCCACGGATGGGTTTGTCTTTTCCTGAGGCAGGAGTAGCCCAGACTGTTTTACCCAGCATGTTTCTTACATGCACTACAGGAACTTTATCCCCTTCTACTGTGCGTAGCAGGTTTGATTGGGCTGGTCCAGCTCAGTTGGCAGATCCCCTAGTATTGACTAACCAGGTGGCCTTTGCCAAATGTGTATCCCAATTTCTGAATGTCCCAGCACCCATTGCTTTCAGTGTAGTATTTAACAGTCCATTGTATCGCTCAACTTTACCGGAGGCTGGTACATAATAGGGAATGTGATACACCCACTCAATACCGTGTTCTTTGGCCCAAGCGTCTATAAGGTTGTTTCGGAAATGAGTCCCGTTGTCTGACTCAATTCTTTCTGGGGTGCCATGACGCCATAGAACTTGTTTTTCAAGGCCCAGGATAGTATTTCAGGCGGTGCCATGGGGCACAGGATATGTTTCCAGCCATCCAGTGGTTGCTTCCACCATTGTAAGTACGTAGCACTTGCCATTGCGGGTTTGAGGGAGTCTGATGTAATCAATCTGCCAGGCCTCTCCATATTTATATTTCAGCCATCATCCTCCATACCAAAGAGGCTTTGACCGTTTGGCTTGCTTGATTGCAGCACATGTTTCACAATCATGAATATCCTGTGCTATAGTGTCCATGATCAGGTCCACCCCTCGATCACGAGCCCATCTGTATGTTGCATCTCTTCCTTGATGGCCTGAGGTGTCATGGGCCCATCGGGCCATAAATAATTCACCCTTATGTTGCCAGTCCAGGTCCACCTGAGCCACTTCAATCTTAGCAGCCTGATCCACCTGCTGGTTGTTTTGATGTTCTTCAGTAGCCCGATTCTTGGGCACATGAGCATCTATGTGGCGTACCTTTACGACCAGGTTCTCTACCCGGGCAGCAATATCTTGCCACAACGCAGCAGCCCAGATGGGTTTGCCCCTGCCCTGCCAGTTGTTCTGTTTCCATTGCTGTAACCACCCCCACAGGGCATTTGCTACCATCCACGAATCAGTGTATAGGTAGAGAACTGGCCACTTTTCTCGTTCAGCAATATCTAAAGCCAGCTGGATGGCTTTCACTTCTGCAAATTGACTCGATTCACCTTCTCCCTCAGCAGCTTCTGCAACTTGTCATGTAGGACTCCATACAGCAGCTTTCCATCTCCGACACCTAGGTAGTCTAATAACCAAACAGCAAGAGGACTGCATTTGAAGTTCCTATTCAAAAAGTCTTTCTAACACTGCCTAGTTCTTCATTATCTGTCACATGTCATGGTCTTAAACTACAACAGAAGTTAAATAGAACTGAGTTGAGCATGTGTACTATTTCCCAGTTTCTGAATCCTTCACCTAAAAGCTTTATTATCAAAACATAAATATGTTATCTCAATCATTTAAATGACTTTTTACACTAAAAAATCTCAGCAGAGACATTTTTTTTTGGCTCAGTCATAGCACCAAATTTACTGACAGGTATCTGTTCTTCATCCTTTATACAAGCGCCTCTCCACTACTTGCCTGTTACCTCAACATTTCCCAGGCCCCTGATAAATGCATTTCTTAAGGAGAATTATTTTGTACACTTATGGCACACTTAGCCCATATCAAAATTGGCTGCATAGTTACACAGCAGACTTGGAAAAACACTTGGGGTAAACCAGGTAATACACTGTTTCTTTCCAGGTTGCAAACATTATAACAGTAAGCAGATTAAAGTAAATTTTAATGCTATAAAAACAACAAACAGATAGCAGCAAGGGAAAAAAAAAAATAAAAAAAAAGCTTTTACTACTGCACGGCATGAATGATTGGGCTGGCAAGCTCAGCATAGCACCACCCTGATATCACTGCCTGATTTATGGATCAGAACACGTGTGTGTACGACAAGTGCAGCAGATGAGCTAAGTGAACAGAGAGCCATATGCACACCTCTATTGGTACACCTTGTCTTTTGTGAGGGACCTTTCTTTTGACTGTTTGCATAAAAAATCATAACTTCCTCAGAAAGAGAGAAACTCTTGCAACTTTGAAAACACAAGCTAATTTTAAATAGGTACCTTCTTAAATAATGTTTATCGTTAGGAAACTTACTTCCCAAAGTAGTGGCAAGTAGTGCTACCTACAATAGTGAAGTCTGCCGTGCTAAGAAGCACTACTTAATAGCCAGTAATGCAACAAGTAAAGCAACAAGCAAAGCAATGCAAAGACTTCAGAATTAACAGCATCAAGGAAAAAAAAAAAAAAAAAAAAAAAAAAAAAAAAAAGTGGTTGTCTAACTTTCACATCTCCCATCTCTCTGCAGAAGGGATGGATGATATTCTGTTTCACAGATGCCAGTTTTAGGCATCCTCTTTACCTTCATCTCTCCCTAAAAGCATGCTCAAATGCACAAAACCTACTATGTTAAAATGGTATGGTCATACCGCATAATACTAAAATAAAATGATCTCCAATGAGTGCCAGTCCTCGTAGATGAAAACACAAAGAAAATGGGCTGTGATCCTTTGACTAAAATTGTCTGTAACCAGTTCCAGCAAACAACATACCCACAAATGGGAGAAAAAATTGCGAGTGCTTACTGGAGAAAGGAGACCTGAGGCCCAGGCACACTAGTGGCAAACTCCTCCCTGGAGGCCAACGCGCCGTTTCCCCAGCAGGCATCACTGGCACCACCCTCATTGATAGCTGGGGTGGATTCAGGCACCACAAGAAGAAACACTTTAAAGGTTGTTCCAGCTGATACACTTAAAACACCTGAAGTCTTGTAGAGCAGTAGATACAGAGTGATGGCCTTACCTGGACCAGGCAGCATGTCTGGTAATCACACAGACAGCCCAGGCCCCAAGGCTTCTTAGGCTTTGTTTTTCTCTGGATTTGTCTTATTTTTACTTTGCTTTCACTTGTTTTCTTGTAACAGAAGATATCTAGTAACCTGGTGACTGTTATCCTAGTCTCTCTCATAATCTGCTTAGCACTGTACAATTGTGTGACATAATGCTCATTACTATATGCACTTTAGTAACCCACTAGCAAGAGACACCAGTTATTTGTAAAGAATGAATTATCAATTACCTCAGAACAAAAACAGCATGCTGATCTTGTGCCAAGCCTCACATCCTTACCATACGAAAGCCTTTAACCCTAGGACCCAGAGAGGCAGTAGCAGGGTCACATAATACTTGAGAAAAGGAAGAGGTACTACAGGGTTTCTGTGTACATTAGCCGCACATAATTGCGAGCAAAATAGTACTATTATTAGTCAAGCTGCAATGATGACTGTTAACAATAAACTCATGTAAACTCTTGTCTTTGCACATAAAGTACTTTTCCCATGCCTTTAAAAGAAAGTTGAGTGAAACAAAACAGTGGGAATTCAAATAACTTTTGTAACTTGCAGCGTACAGGTAATACATGCAAAGCAAGGAAAGAGGTCTAAGAACATAGATCTGCTTCCTGGTGGAAAATCTGTTTTTATCACTCCTCAAAGCCCTCCTCCCCCCTCCCCCCCGACCTTTTTTTTAAAAATATATATATATTTCTAGAAGTGATGTTTTAAGAAAGAGAGGTTGGTCGCAATAACCAACAGCTTTGTCAGAGAAACAAAATCTGCAGAAAACAGAATCTGCTGGGATCACTAACAACCATATTAGTTTGCTCAACATCCTATCATTTTTAGAAGCTGAAATAAAATTTTAGAAGATTAAATGTCTTTCTCTGAGAACTGGTGAAGATTGCTGCTACCCTCACAGCTCTTTTGTGAGTGTGCAAAATACGTTGTGCACCAGGAGTGCGACACCCATCAGCATCTCTGGCAAGCAGCAGCAAGTCTAAAACATAAACTGTAGTGGCTATTTCCTAACATGCCTCTCTAATACAAAAATTACAAGTAGCTAGTTAAAGTACTGTGAAATGTGTCCATTTGATTCGTGTCATGTATGAAACAATGCTAGGGCAGCATGATGAAATGTAACTTTCTATCTAAGAAAAACAGAGTGATTAGTGTACATAGTTCTTGTACTGTGCAAAATAAGAGTCTAGCAATTTGTGTAAATAGAGGGCTTGAAGAACGAACACTGAGACTCGAGTCTGGGAGATAAGAGGACCAAGGAGGTTTTTTTTGGAAACTACTGACTTCTGCATGAGATGCTGCCCAAGCGTCTGATGTTTGGCAAAAGGATCCACCAAATAAGGAGAAAGGGGGAGTTGAAGGATGACCAAAGGACAAAGCCTGGGAGGAAGAATACAAGCCTTCAGCACAAGAGACCCCCAGAAAGACCACCAGAGACTGATACGCATGCGTCCGGAGAGGGTTTGGATTCCGGGAACTAATTATAATAACCCTGCCTTTTCTAGGAATAGTGATGAATATGTATTAGTCTAGGAGCATAAAAATCAGCCTCCTGATGTAACAGGTGTGCATCTTGGTGGAGCAGAGACTCCCAGTGCACCCAGCGCTGTTTGCTTGCCTCTATTCACTTAATAAATTACAAACTTTAATTTTAAACCTATTTGGGACTCAAGCATTTATCACAGTACTTATTAGGAAATGAAATAAAATGGAAATAAGGATATAATAGGTCCAATATTGTGTTGAGGCTTATTTTAATCAGGCTTTGTCTTCAGTAGGGCGGAATAAGACAGATAAGGGCAGATGTCTGGTGAGTTTGGGCAGCATCTAACAGGAGAGAGGGTTTTACGTGCTCTGGAGGAAAAGAGACTGCAGCTTCAACAGGTCTCGCATTCCCATGCATGGGAAATATATCAAGGAAATATATGGAAATAAATGGGATAATAGGGAAATAAATAGGATGTATATGTAGAAAAAAATGAACAGACTCAAATTATTACAGCTTCCTGGGAGGAGCAAATGCATAGCTCTTTATGCATAACTCTCGGATATTGAATCTAGAGTGCACACACTGAACACAGGCCCAACTAGTATATCTTGATTGTTAGCTTTCCTCCATCCTGGAAAGTTAAATGCACAGAATGTAACAGTTCAGCAGCAAGCTTCTCAGATGCAGCAAAAAGTCTAAACAAAGGAAGCAAACAAACATCTTAAAAACAAGTTATTATTATCATTATTACTTATCAAAGAAGGGACAGAAGCTGAAGAAATTGACTTGACATTTTTACTTTTATTTAGTGGATTTTAAAGTGGTTCTTGGCAATGGTCTTTTTGGAGGACCAGTAAGATAAAAGGCAGCTAAAATATGTAAATGCTTGAAAGGTATGACTGAAGAATACAAGACATGTTGGCACCCATATTTACTTTTTCTCTTGTTGAAGTTGAAGAAGTTCCCTTTACTCCTCCTGCAAGCTACTCCTAGCAGCTGCTTCTGTTCCCTTTGTGAAAGAACTGGTGAGGAAGAAGCATATCCACCTCTAACTGACATCCTTATTTGAAGAGCACCCAGAGTATATGCTGCTCTTAGTCCACTTTTGCTCTTCTCCCTGTTTACTCATATTATCAATGATTCTCAGTTTTGTTGGTTTGCATTTCACAGCTGCCCTGCCTTTAATGACACTGTGCATCAGTGTGATCATTAGAGAATTGATTATTAACATTAATTTCACTATTTACTCAAAAGATTGGATTTCTTGTAGGTGATTATATGCTGCATTATTACCTGTGTTAGAGTTTCCTCTTGTTACAGTTTGTTTATTAACAAAAATAATGGGCTTGAAAAGGAATGAAATGCCCAGTTTTCTTTCTTTATCTTTTCTACCACTCAAAACTTCTACAACCCAAGAAAGTTTGCGGACAGTTCAGCAAGAAAATAGTTGACCTGATAGCAGAATTATCACTACTAAATTAAGAAGCTAGTGGAAAAAAACACCTTATTTATTTCATAATTTTATATAATCATAGGCAGGTATCTAAAAGCCAAAATAAAAGTGAGACATACTTGAGCCTTTGCAGTCTCCAGATAAGAGCCTTTTAATATCATGTAGAGACTGCAAATATCCTACAAAAGTCTAGCTAAGTAAAAGCATTTGAAATATATACATAATACAAACAGAGACATCCAAAAATTACATGATACAAGTTAAATTCTCTAAATATTTTCATATATATAAATATTTGTTTTTGAAATACAAGAAGCTTTCCCTGGGATTACTAACCTATTGCTAGAAAGTTAAGATGATAATGTACTGAATAAAGATCTAATACCAATTTCTGTGAAGATGGTAAGTCTAGCAAATAAAGAAGAAAATTTATACATATTTTTTTCTTTAATGGATGTCCCAGTATACAACTGTAGGTGCTGAACAAAAACCAGGGTATGTCAGTTGGATATATGGAGGGGGCAAAGGAACATAAAAGAATTCAATCATTTTATTTTGTCATCTTTGCTAAGTAATTTAATGGATAAACACATCCCACCATAGCTCATGGTCATTTTCTCCATTGTGTGGGATACTGAACATGTCTCAGGGCAAAATAAACATCTGTTTTTTTTTAAGGCATCTGCTTTGAGATTTCTCATAGACACAAGAGTATATACTGACTTATCATCACCATCATCCTAATCCTTTCATTCCCCTACATGTCAGCATCTAACAGCTGGGTGTATTTTATGAACAGGATTCTACAAATATGAGCCCGATTCTGCCCTTATTTGTCTTATTCCATCCTACTGAAGACAAAGCCTGATTAAAATAAGCCTCAACACAATATTGGACCTATTATATCCTTATTTCCATTTTATTTCATTTCCTAATAAGTACTTTAACTAGCCACTTGTAATTTTTGTATTAGAGAGGCAAGTTAGGAAATTGCCACTAGAGTTTATTTGTTTTAGACTTGCTGCTGCTTGCCAGAGATGCTGATGGGTGTAGCACTCCTGGTGCACAAAGCCAACTGACGTGCCTTTGGTTTGGTCAAGGGGCTATTTTCTTTATGACAAGTGTGCAAAGGACACTGGCATTTGGCTGCACTCACCTGTTTTCTCTTAATGCTGATAACTATTTCCACATGACAATCAAGTGCATAGAATTTTGATCTCAAATAATACGTAATTTTTAATTCCTATATGGGTAGAATTTACAAGCAACTTCCTTCTTTCCACTCATATCACTGTACATCTGTAACAATTCCTCCAGAACCAGTGCAATTCCTAAGCTGTGCAGACAGAAGAGCCTATGGATCCCAGAAGATCTGGGAGCTTGAAGTTCATAGCATATCTTTTCTTTTAAATCCAGGGTTTGAACTTGTGCAGTGATGAAGTGTACTGGCAAAAGGAGAATCAAGGTAATATAATAAAATAATAATATAACAGAAGTACTAAGCTTTTAAAATTTGTAATAATGGGAAACTACAATCATTGAAAGATATCTTTAACATATGACATAGAATGTATACATGCATATAGACAGGCATCACTGAATTAAGATTCAGTTACTGTTTTCCTTAGATTTTTAAGAAATTTATTTATGTGATGTTTCTGAATTCCTACACAAAGGAGGAACTATAAAGCAATGCTAGAAATCAATAAATTGTGCCAATGGAAAATTAAGAATATGAAAAAACTGCTTAAGAATATCCTTGTAGATAGTACCTTATGACTCAGTATAAACTGAAATCTTGCTGAATCTCAGCTTTTGAAATGATTTATAGACTGTAGGATAATATTTTTCCCAAATACAGTAACTGCCATTTTTTTTTTTGTTTGGTTTGGTTTTTTTTAGATCCAATATACTTGGAAAATCTAATGGATGTTAATTTAAAAAAACCCTATGATATATTAGCTACATGCATAAAAGACAGAGGAAGGCTAGGCTTGACTGAAATATTTTCATTTTCTAAACAGACAAAAACATTACCTTATGTGCAGCCTGACCTTTGAATGCTACTGAATACAATCAAATTCCTTTCAGTCACTAAAAATATGCTCAGCAACTTCAAGTACAGTCTCAGAAGTACAGATTTGGTGCTGTACCTAAAGCAGAACTTCACCCACTAGCTCTCCAGCTCATATCTAATTGCAAAAGACATTTGAGCTATGATTGCATTAGATCTCATGAACATCTCATCAAATGTTTGAATACAGAAGACCCATACAGGTAAGAGAATTAATATAATGAATATAATAACCTAATGAATTTGCCTGTAAAAGCTTGAAAAATAAGTATATTCATTGGAAACATGGGGACGTCCATTGGTATCAAAAGCTTGGTAAGTGCAGGCTTTGTTTTCAATAAAAACCAATACAGCCCAGAAAAATTAATACTGGATGGGTACATGTGATAATCTTGGCTAAGATCTACCCTTGTAATAATTTGGTCTAAAGAGCTTCACTGTTGGATGATACTTTCCACTGAACTATTCCTTGAGGTCTATCCTTTCCCCTCTTCTGCTCCCTCTTCTCTGTCACTAGCTTTTCAATTGACTGTATGAAAGGTGACAATTCATTGCTCTTGTTATCAGTTTGAAGGTTATATGCTTATTTAGGAGTTAAAATCTAGTTTGATATGTCAATTGGATAACAGCATATCAAGACATTGCTAGACTTGTACGATTACATCAAAGAGAATTAGTTATCCAACACATTTCAGTTCTAGTTCTTCAGAAGAGTCAACCTGGTGTCTTTATAACAAAGGATTATTTGTGTACTTCATCTGCAATGAAAAATAACTTAGTCTATTATTTTTATCTATATTATAGTAAAGACAATAATGTCCCAGTGAAAGCACCTGTGGTGCTTCTGTGAAAGGTGGTCTCACAGATACTGTTGTCATTTGTGCTGTACAAATGTGTCTCCACAATAACTTTCATGCTTTCATGATATTAATTTGCTAAAATAACTTCATATTTTCACTATTTCTTAATAAATAGCAGAAAACATTATTATTTTTCACCAGTATTTAAGTCTGTAAGGTGCTTTCACTAGCATGATTATTTTTGTGCCTTTGGGGTTTCTGTAACATTTTTTGTTACTCTACCACATCGCTAGGTCTGCAGATACTAAGTTCCAGCTCCTGTTTAACCTTATGTTTACTTTCCCTTCTCCAGCTTCAGCATGTTTCCATGATCAGGCTAATGTTCTCCATTCTCTGTGTGTTGTTTGTGTGTGTGTGTGGTTTTACCTTCTTCCTAGTTTAGCCAGACAATTTTTTCCTCCAGGGGAACCGAATTCTATACCTGCACTTCCAACAGTTCCCTTTTCATCCTTTCCAGCTGTCTGATTCAATGCCTCAAGAAATTCCTTACTTCCTCTGTCTAATGAATTTCCTTCAAGAAAGTGTTGAAAAGATGTGATATTTCACCACTCCCATCTTTCTTCTCTCTTCTTGTGTATTTTTGTTCATCTGTGCTTCAAGAAGCTCATCCATTATTATAAAGATCAGAAGCTTCTGAAATAAATGAAAACTGTAATCTTCATGTAAATGACAAGGCTCTTGGAGTGGACTTTGAAAATACATTTGAACTGATGATAACTATTGGAAGTAGTAACATTAGGAAGATAAAGTATGCTTCAGAGTCCTGCAATACACTGGATTATGTTCAGTAAGTCATTAGAGGCACCCTGGAGACTGTAATATTGGAAGGCTCCCATTTCTCACTATATTACTATATTTTTGTAGTTCTGATACATGGACCTTTCCTATAAATCATCTTGATAAGGAAAAAGTTTATCGAATCTAGCACAATATTTCATGTAAAAGGAGTTTACTGATCTGCACAGGAAGGAATAAAAGCTGAAGGTACAAAGTTATTTTAGAGGCACAGAGAAACATTTCAGTAAAGCAAAAGTGTTTTAACTGATTGCCTTTTGAGGAATAAATATTTCATGAATTAAGAATTCTGTACATTAGGAACATGCTCCATTACAGTGGTTATGAGAGACATTCTAGACAAGAGCTTGCTTACCACAGGACTAACTCTTTTTTTGACTGAATCGTGTGTCTGCCAAAAAAAAAAAAAAAAGGAATGGATGTTAAAAGTGTTACAATATCTACAATGCGCTAATTTGTCTATATAATTTCATTATCTTAGTCTTTCTTTTTGTTTTATCCCTTCCACACTTACCAAAAGCCACAGATTTATGCAAGTGGGAAGGTACACCTGGGGGTGACCTAATCTACCTGCTGCTCAAAGCTGCAGCAGGTCAGTCAGGGTCTCTTTCAGTCAAGTTTTGAATATCACCAAGGATGGAGTCTCCACAGTCTCCTCAGATCTGACCACCTCCTGGACAAAAGTTTTTTTCTCATATCAAATTTGAGCTTCCTGTGTTTCTTCATTGAGCCCCTTATACTTCACCTTTCTACCATGCACCTCTGAAAAGAGCCTGGCACCATCATCTCTTTATAATTCCATTTGGTGCTGTTAATATCTCCCTTTAGCCTATTCTTGTTAAGGCTAAGAAAGCCAGCTCTCAGCTTCTCATTGTACATTAGCTGCTCCAGTCCCCATCTATTCTGGTGGCCATTCACTGGACTGGCTCCAGAAAGTCAATGTATTTATTGTACTGGGAAGCCCTGAACAGAACATGACACTCCATATGTGGTCCCATTGTGCTGGATAAAGAGAAGGAAAAAAGTGTGTCCCAACAGAAACAGTAATACAGTTCACTATGCTTTTGACTGCCTTTGCTGCAAGAGTACACTGCTGACTCATGTTCAACTTGCTGTTCATCAGGACTCCTAGATTCTTTTCTGCAAAGTTATTTTCTAGCCAGTCAGACCCTGAGCCCATTATTCCACTCCCGGTGCAGTACTCTGAACTTGCTTTTGCTAAAGACCCTATCAACCCATTTCTCCAGCCTCAGTTTCTGCATATAGCAGCTCTTCAGCATATCGGCTGTTCCCTCTGCAACTCAGTATCATTTCACAAGCTTTCTGGTATTGTACTCTATCCCATCATCAAGGTTATCCATAAAGATGTTATAAAATTTTGATTGCAATATCAACCTTGAGCAATGCCACTAGTGTCTGACCATAAGCTGGCCTTTGAAACACTCATCATCACTCTTTCATCCTAGAAACCCTGCCTAGTTCCACCCTTATCGTCCTTCACTTACCCAGTCCATATCCCTTCTGCTTGTCTATAACAATACTATAGGACAGCATGCTGGATAAACCCATTTGCCTCTCCAGGCAAGCCTTTGGAGCATCTACCATGATAGAGCAAAAAGATATGTTTCTGATGCCTCAAGCTGCACTAAAAATCATGGGACAAATCACACATTAAGTATTTTTTATCAATCTTAGTGATATGGTTTAGTGGAGGATTTGTTAGTGTTAGGTCAGAGGTTGGACTAGGTGATCTTGGAGGTCTCTTCCAACCTAGATGATTCTGTGATTCTATTTCAGTTATCTTGCAGTGCTCCACCTCTGCAGAACCTTAAAGAGAAATTCTTCTGAACATTCAAAGCTGCAAAAATGACATGGTGAAATCCGTCTGGCCAGAGATGAACAGTAAAACTGCAATGTCTTAAAATACAGCAGTTTTAACTACTGTCTCTAGTTCTACTTCTTTCACAGAATCCTCAAAAAATGGGGAAGAAAGGCTAATTTGCTCAGATCCCTCAGCTCAACTTGTTTAGACCCCAGAGGTTTATTTACAAAGAGGATTAAGAATTTGCTGTTCATTTCAACAGATCAATTTTTTGACCCCTCTCCATACCAATACACAAATCCTCAAAAATTTATTTGGGCTTCCTGAAGAATGTAAATTTTATAAAATCTGTTTTCATTGCATACTAGTCAGATGAACATCATGCAGAGATATTGTATAAACTATGTGTTCCTATCTTTGAAATTTATAATTAAATCCAAATGTCAATATGATTTATTTTTAAAACATCTCTCAAACACCATATTAGGAAATAATACAATTCTACATAATACAGCAGAGAAAAAATTAGATACCCAAAGTCTGTAGAGTCCTGGCATACTGTTTTACATGAAAGATAGCACCAGATTCAGTAACTTCTGCTCTGAGCCAAGACTATCAAAATGATTTACAAATACTAAAGTGACATCACCTGCACCTATTCTTTTTTTCTATGCCCTCTAAAGGGTATCCAGAACTACTGCTCTGACTTTCCAACACATTCACAGGCACTCACAAGAGTACAGTGATGAAAAAGATTCTTTCATTTTATGTCAGCAGTATTCACAACGCTTGAGAAAGTTGGCTCTGACAGTGTTCCAGTTTTATGTATACACTCCATTAATTTCTGCGCTGTCTTTATCAAATAACCTTAACATTTAAAGGTAGAATAAAATAAACCATTCTTACACCCCTATAAATATCTAACTAACCTTTAACTTTTATTAAAATCAAGTTTTCAAGAGTCTTGTCTTCAGTTTGTATAAAGTAAACATATTATTTACAAAGGAGCATTTAGGTTTTGGCCACTCAAAGGTTTGCAGGCAGACCGTTACATCTGCCCAGAGCCAAGCAGGAGCAGCTTGCACTGCACAACATGAACCTTGGCAGGCAGGCCCTTCCACAAGAGATTTTTTTTTTTTTTCCTAAGAAAATGAAAGGCTGGTCCCAAGTCCCTTCTCAAATCTCATAGCCAGCAATTGACTGCACACTTACACTGACGGTTGTATGAAGGCTGTCCAGAGCTAGAGGGAGGAAAGACAGTAGGCTTTTTGCAGGCAGTAAGACCATTTGTGGTGCTGGAGAATGCAGCACATGTCAACAGTGTGGGGAAGCCTGTTTTGGACATATTGCACATAAGTGGTAGATGTTCCTATTTTATTTGTCACATGCTTGTACTTAGAAAAGTTGTGTTATATACTTCAAATATGCATGTGAACAATGATAGTTACTTTAACAAACCACACACTAAAAAGTTTTTATACTTATGGTAAATATTTTTGAAGCAGTTAACAAAATTAAGGACAGGTTTTTTCTTGTTTTTGTTTTTGTTTTTGTGGTGGTGGTGGTGGGGAAGGTAACTGATAATCTGGACAATAGCTTAGTCATTGTGTTTATTTTTTCCACTGGCTTTTGAACCAGTTAAGTCTACATAACTGCATAGCAAGCCTTTGCCTAATTAACAAGAGGTAGCTTGGTTAATCCAATGTCTTTTATTACATAAACAATCTAAGAGATACACAGACTTAAAGCTTGAAGCATAGACTGTTTGCCCAAAGGCGTCTGCTATTGTAAACTGAATGTAAGGCCCTATGAATTGTCACTGTTGGACGTCAGCAGACTAAGATTTACACTAGTGTTATCCTAGTAAAGAAAACTGGTCCTCTAGTTACTTGCACAAGAATTTGTCTTCTGCCAAGCCTAACAATCCCTGTCACATAATAAATGACTTCTTAGAAGAATGGACACAATTGTTGATCAGTTCTATACTTTCCTGCCTCTCGGTATAAGCAGTGCTGATAATCAGTTGGTCAGCAGCTGCTCACAAACTTTCTTAGCCTGACTGTCTAAGAAGCCATTTTATAAATGAACCAGTAGCATATTTTTTAATCCTGGTGCCCATTCCTAAACTGAAGAAGATACTTGAAATACAGAACAGGTTACCTAACTGGAGGAGAAAAAAAAAAGAAAAAAAAATAAAACAAATATATATATATATATATATATATATATATATATATCAAGGAAAATATATATATATATCAAGGAAACACTCTAGCACAGTTTTTCATCTGCTGGCCTGCTTGTATTTCCATTCCTATAGACAGACAAACACACATGCCCCTAAACCAAAACCTCCTGGTAGCTCAAAAGCACTCCACATTAGCAAGTGGAAAGAATTGGTGGCAAGTGGCAACTTGGCAAGACTTGGCTACATTTAAAATTGCATTCAAAGACCTTTATCAACAAGGACTTTACAGTCGTTTAAACACTCAGCAGGTTTTAAACACAGATCACTCACCAGTATGCTCCTCCTCCTGAACAGGAGCATATACAGCCAATCTACCTCTCCAAAGCACAAAGGAATTTACCACATTAGAAATATATATATATATATATATTTCTAGTTTCTAACTGAGCAGAGGTGAGACTTGACCATAACACTCTGATACCATAGGAAAATTTTAGAAGGTGCTAAAAAACAAATAATCCACTACTGTATGCTGTATGCCCCTGGGAGTATGAATTTGTACATTTTACCAGAGACCACAGGAATGCATTGTACACAGACTGCACGAACTGTAGGCCAGGTAACCCCATTACAACTCCTGTCTCATTAAGTGACGAGAGTTGTAATGGTTTGGGGTAACTTCATTGCAGTGAAAGCAGAGGCTTCCAACAGCACAACAGATACAGCATTCTAATGGGAAATGAAAGAGTATTTTACTGCACAGAAGGAAAATAAAGCAGGAAAAGCACCCCACAAAAACACAACAAAAACATTTGGATGTGATAGCAGCCCCTCAATGGCAATAGCTAATAGAGAAATTGGTACTGACAGGCAAAGTCAGGATAGTTTGGCAAAGTCAAAAAGATTTTGAACTTACTGCAGAATCAAAGAGATAGCAGCTTCGTGTTTTATGATGCAAAATTTGACTCACAGACCTAAATTATTGTCCCCAGAGAATTCGGATTAATTTCTGATATGTGACAAAACCTTAGTTATAGTATAGAAAATGCATCTGCCCTATTTCCAGGGTACACAGGCTATTTCGCTCTTTGAGACATTAACAGGCCTCTATTGATGGTACTTATGTCTAATTCAGAAGCTAACCTCAAGCTTTATGCAAGACAATGTTGACTTGCATATTCAGCATATCTATGTAATCTATGTACATTATCTGTGGATGACTTTGAAGGTACTATATTTCCTTTTACTAATCTGAGAAAGTCAAACCAATTAAAAGCAAGCTAAGATTTGCCTTTTCTTTAATATTCATAGAATCATTCAGTTTGGAAAAGAACTCTAAGATCACCTAGTGAAACTTTAATAAAGATTTATTTTTTTTTTTTTTTTTTGGGGGGGGGGATAAACTCAAATTATGCCCATTTAAAGGCCTTAATGCAGACCAGTGTCACCAAGAGCAAATCTATTAGCAAGAGCAAGGTATCATAAAGCATCACTCAAGACCACCAGCTGAATATGAAGGCCTGAAAAGAAAAAGGTTGTATAGTGGCTGTATAAAGGTTGCCTTAAGCTTGTATAATGAAATGTTTTTAAAGTTTTAAAGGCTGTTTAAACACAGCTGACAGATCTCTAGACTTCCTTCTAGCTAGTTCCTCTGAAGATGTCCCCAGGAGAGTGGTAGGTTGATGTTTGTTCTGGAACTGCTGTTTATTGAATCTCTGCTATTCTACTCTTACTTTGAGCTTTCCATGTATTTGCCATATTTCCTGCTCTTCCTTTTCTCTCATTTGGACTTTAAGCTCTCAAGGGTGAGGACAATCTTCTTGCAAACGTTCCCAGTGGCCACTGAAATCTGTCTCTGTGCACACCCCTACAAAACAAAGAACACCCCTGTTGCTTCAGCAGACAAGGTAGGAAGTCTAACTTGATGCAAATAATACATCCCCCCCACCAAAAAAAAAAAAAAAAAAAAAAATTTCACCTACCCTAGTAAACTATTCATTCACAAATGTTCTAGTGTCCTCACAGCTGCAAAGGAAATACAAAAAGTGGCCTATGAGCATTGCTGCACATTATTTGCTCTGTTATCTGCTAATGTTGACTGCTCTCTTTGAGAATGACAGAGCACCAAATTACACATTGCAAGGGGAAATCAGTAAAAGGTAGCACACTGAATTTTATTCATTTATTTATTGACTGTTAGTGTATTAGACCTGGCTCGTCAGAGCTCACTCAGGCAAAGGTGACATTAATAGGTCCTTGGCTGAGTGAAAAATGCATGACTTTCCCCTGTCCATGACCAGGTAAACTAAAGTTGAAACAAAGCCTTTGCAATAAGCCTGTTGATGCCAGTTCATTTACCAGGGAAGATAGAAAGGTACTTGGCCCAGGATTCATATTTTCTTCAGCCACAAATACTCTTATAATGATTCATCATGATTTTCTACATCCCCTGCACTGAGATCAGAAGAAGGTTGCTTTTTAATTTTTTTTTATTTTTTCCTGCAGTTTGGCATAGGATCTTCTTGAACTGAGCAGGACTAGAAATGCCATGATCACAAATCTAGCACCTACTTTGCACCAGGGAGAGAAGAGGCTCTATTTATTGCTGCCCTTGGCAGCATTGGCTGGTGGATGTGTTGCTGCTCTGCCCTTCACAGGAATATACCTGCTATCTCTTAAATAAACTACGACAAAGCCTTAAGGTTTGTCAGGTTGTTCCCCTGGCTCCCTACCTTCTCTTCTACAGTACATTGGAATCATTCAAATACACAAAAGAACAAAAGACACTAGAAGCAGCTGCATCTTCTGAATGCAAATCTGACAGGTTTCAGACAACGAGGAAGATACATGCTGGATCTGGAAAGCACTGGTAAACATTAAAAACTAACAAGTTCTCTAGAACACTTTTAAAAAATGTTTTTTGTTGTCTCTACCCCTGCCCAGCTGTGTTAAAAAACACTTTTTTTTTTTTTCCCCTCCTCAAAGAATGACATAGAAAGCAGGTTAAGTAGCTAACAGAGAAGCTCTAATAAACTTGCAGGCACTTAAACAGAAATTGCTGGATGTCCATGTCAATAGGGAGAATGTCAGAAAATTTATTTCCATCAAAACTATTACACAGATCTTGAATAAATACTGAGCAACATCTTACAGCATGAGAAGGAGTAGAGAGAGATGTACATGTGTGATCATGACACTTATTTCTTTGCAAGAGTACCTCTGTCACATGTTGAATTTTACTCCCTGAAATGTCTCTTCTAAAATACAAAATGTATGAATTGCATCCACACTGGTACTTGGGGCAATGAGTAATCCAGAAATATTTTCATGGCTCTTTTGATATGAATTCCTCAACCAATATATTTCTAATGTGACCACTGTCAGGTCTGAAATGCCTTTGTACACCACATAGCCTGTTCCTGAAATGGTCAAATACTAACAGCAATCAGGAAGGAGACTCTGATACCGCAAAGCAACAGAACTCCTCAGAAACCAAAGAACTGCTCATTTAAGGCAAAGAGAGAGATTTGTCTAATATATGCAACACTGTACAGGAACATGACAAAATTAAAGACTTGCTCTTGTATAAACATTTTCTTTACAGTACCATAAAGAAATTTTTGATTTTTACCCTAATGAGTTAATTCTGCACTGTTGGTTAAATAAATGACTACTGCATGCCAAGACACCCTTGTAAAAGCAGCTGTTGAAATCAAGTGGTTCTTTCCTGCCTATTTTTAAGATTTAAATAAACAATGTTTTTATCAACAAAGTAGCCTCATTTGTGAGTTCTAGACTGAGCAGCAACAACTTGAAGACAAATATATATATATATATATATATAGTTTCAGTGTAAAAAGCAGCACGTAGTGAAGCAGTCTGGCTCTCATTGTTACTTCTAAGTTTAACACTATTCACACAGGTAGCATATGCTAACCATAATACATTTGTTATATATTTGCTAATAGTATACTTTGTACTTACTAAGTGTTTTTCACCTGATCATCTCAGAGGCCTCTGCAAACACAAATTCATTTTTACAGTATTGTACGAATAGCTAAACAATTGCTAAAAATACCAGATCTCTGGGGTTCAAATGGACCCTCTCTTCTATGGAGTAGGATGATATTCAACATCCTTCTAGAAGCAAGAAAGGGTTCAATAACACTGCTGTAAACTGTAGCAATCTGGTATTTTCAGCTGTACTGGAGTGTTTATGTTAAAGGTTGCATTGTGAAAAATGAAACTATATTTTTCTTGTGCTCTGTTTGTACCAAATATATATATATTTATATATAATATATATATAATATATAATATATAATATATAATATATAATATATAATATATTATATATATATATATATATATATTAATTCCTTATAAAGGTCAGACTTCAGCTGATGACAAAAAAAAAAAAAAAAAAAAAAAAAAAGAAATCCCACAAAGCAAACCATTGACCAGAAAAAGTCTGAAGTGTAAACATTAGAAAGGCTAGTAACCTATCTTAATCTGATAAACTCTTTTTGGCAACAAATTAAAATAGTTGTTTCTTGTTGTGTGCATTTTATAATAGCTTTTTGTTGCATTAGAAGTTGCTGGCTCAAGACTTCAGGTTTATGAAAAGTATTAAATGCAATTCCTGTAAGTTTTTGCTAAAAAAATTGAAAAAAAAAAAAAAAAGATGCAGTGACTACAGGGTTATAAAACTATCAGCAACTCCTGACTTCATTGGCTTCAGTGTAGAAATGACTCAAGGTTACTATTTAGCATGCAGCATAAATTACCTATCAACCATTACATGAATAGCAATATAAAAATTTTCCAATTAACTGGTATGGCTAGAAGTTAGCACATGCTCAACTTCATTAAAAATGGCAATTTGGAGACTCCAGACTAAGACTGGCACTTTGCTGTGTCTCTAGAGCCAATAGAAACAACCAACAGAAACATCACAGTGTAGTGGGTTTACATGGCAAGGTTTTGGTAGCAGGGGACCATAGGGATGGCTTCTGTGAGAAGGATCTAGAAGCTGCCCCATGTTTGGTAAGGGCCCCACTGCTGACCAGACCTGAGCCAATAAGTGTTGTTTTGCGCCTCTGTGAGAGCAGGGCAAAAAAGTAGCTGGGAGAGTGAGAGGAGTGCGGAACAGCCTTGCAAGTGCCGAAGTCAGTGAAGAAAGAGGGAGAGAGGTGCTCCAGGCACCGGAGCAGAAGTCCCCTGCGGCCTGTGGTGAGGACCATGGTGAAGCAGGGTGTCCACCTGCAGCCCATGGAGTACCATTGTGGAGCAGGGTTCCACGCTGCAGCCCGTGGAAGAGACCACGGTGGAGCAGGTGGGCCTGCACTGATGGAAGCTGCGGCCTGTGGAGGACCCCTGCTGGAGCAGATGCCGGGCCGGACCTGGAGGCCGTGGAGAGGCTCCTACCTGTTCCATGCAGGAACAGGTGACCTGGCAGGAGCTTCTGCCTGTGGGGAACCCTGGTTGGAGCAGTTTTTTCTTGAGGAATAGACCCCATGGTACGGACCCATATCTGGAGCAGTTCTTGAAGAGCTGCTGCCTGTGGGAAGCCCACACCGGATCAGTTCAGCAAGGATGGCATCCCATAGGAGGGACCCCACAGTATAGGGGACAAGAGTGACCGAGAAGGAGCGGCAGAGAAGAAACACTATAGACTGACCATAACCCCCATTTCCCTGTTCCCCTGTGCCACTTGAGGGGGAGGAGGTGGAAGGGGGCGGATGTGGGAGAAGGTGCTTTTGTTTTCTTTTCTTTGTTTCTTATTTTTCTAGCTTGTTAGTAATAGGCAATAAATCTTACTATCTCCCTATACTTAGTCTGTTTTGCCCGTCACGATAATTATTGCGCGATCTCCTCATCCTTATCTCAACCCTTGAGCCCCTTTCATCGTATTTTCTCCCCGCTCCTCTTTGAGGAGGGGGAGTAAGAAAGCAGTTGTGGTGGAGCTAAGCCGCCCACCCGAGTAAAACCACCACACATGGAAACAACCAACTTCTCCAAATATTCATACACATATTTATACAGGCACTGACTACAGCTAATTGAAATATTATCAATGACAAACAACATCTAGTTTTCATGTTGTCATGGCCAGAGTTTTAATAATAATAATTAAAAAAAAAAAAAAAAAAAGGCATGGAAACTAAGTACTGCAGCATCAAACACTGTGGAAAACACTTATTTTCTAACAGTTTCATGTGCACAGCTTCCTGTACTTTCCTTTTTCCAGAGCAAACTGGAGATACTAAGACCATCAGTTGCACTAAGGATTACAGAAATGAATTTAAGATTCTTTTTATTTAAGCATTCCTGAAATGTACGGTCAACTTTAAACTTGTGCAGATTGCCAAGAGCCTAGAAGCAGTAGCAGAGCAGGGAAAGACTACTTGAGCAGTACAGGAATGGCCTCAGGCCTCTACCAGCATTTGCACTGGCACAGGGAAGCAAGCTGGCATTAAGAAGATCTTACTGAACTGTTCCTGGACCAGGCCACTCTAAACAGAATGCACATAGAAATAAGAGACCAAATGATATAATACCAGCTCATGATGCCATGCATTCATGATGATTTCAGGAGTTTTATTATAGTTTTCAAGACACATATTTTTTATTTTATTTTTTCAGTACTTTCCTTTAGCCCTCAGTACATCTATTTGCCTTAATCCCCTTTCTCTTATTCCCTGTGGGGCTCACTTCAGTGTTTCTCTCTCTTAATCTTCTATATCTTTTGTTTTCTAAATTAAATGATCTTCCATTTTTACTAAGCAACATCTACTTTAAGTTTAATTAAGTGAAATAAACCAAATAAAAATCTGTTGTACCTATGTAACACTTATGTTTGTTACAATCCATTGCTCTGCTTGCTGGCATACTTAAAACCAAAGTCTTCTGCTGTTGACTATCTTACTCTGGTTATGCAGCACCTAATGAAACAAGATCATACTCCTAAATGGCACTAATATCTTAGAAAAACAAATATGATCACCAGCAATAAGATTAATTAATAGCACCAAATGTTTAACTTTGAGTGAGAGATATAAGTAGATAAATGGAAACAAAACTAAGACAAAGAAACACGAACACTCACAACAATTAATGCAAAGTATATTCTAAACAACAAAAACCATTACAAAAAAAAAATCAAATTCCTTTCTCAGAAACTTCCCATCCAGAGTATTATAATTTATGCCTGTTTTGGGCCAAAATTCCAAGAAGTTTGAATCAGTTTTACATCTTCCAGCAGCTAATGAAGCCTGGATATGCATAGACAAAACTTTCTGCTGTTATCTCAGTAGACAGAAAAAAAAAAACAAACAGAATATTTTATAGCCTAAAATAATTTATCCACAAAATATTTTCAATACCATGTGACCATGCTAGGGAAATATGTCAAGTTATTTTGTTGTTTTAGCTTGAAATATATGGTGGTTCTGTCATTTATCAAAATATGAAAGTCATTTTTCATTGGCCATACAAGAAGCTGGGTGGTTAAATACCACCAAATATATGCTGTTTTGGAAAAGCCAGCTTAATAGATGAGAAGATACTCCCTTTGTGTGCCATCAGCTCTTTAACTGAAGGTGAGCAGAGGGCACAAAGAACAGGTCTGAACATCAAGGTGGAGATGAGGACTTTCTACTTAAGCTGTGGATTCTGTCCAGATAAAATAATAATTTCACTTTGTGGGAGAAATACCTGTTACATCTCCCCAGACAAGACAGGGCTCAGGGGCATCACTGGACTGATGGCAGCACTCAGGTCTCAGCAGGCATCCTGCCCCACAGTGCACGCTGCTGCTGGGGCCCAGTGCATCTCCACCCCCTAGTTTCAGGTCTGTAGTTGATTAGCCCTTCTTTACAATGTTGTTTCTTCGTCTGAGTATATTTATTCCTGTAGAAAGTCATCCACATACTCAAACCAGATCAAACATGCAGGCACATTGTTCATCACAAAGCAGCATATACCAGTGCAGATGTCTACTGTGCTACTGTGACCACCACATTAGTGAGACACCAGTCTGGTTTCCCTCATTCAAGCTACATAGGTGGCACTAATTCTGAAATCTCCTCACTGTACATAGGATGTGTTGATATTTGTTCTTACTGGGCCTAGTATGATTGTGCTAAAAATCTGAATTTACAGGGATATGGGTGCTTAATTTTATTCTGCAACTTACAGAAAGGATTAATAATAATTTTATTTCCAAGTCAAATTAACACAGAATGTGATTTTATCATTTAGAATCATACCAAAACAAATAATAAAACGCCTGGAAAGCTTACAATAAGACATTAATACTAAGCTAGTAAGCAGCTTATTCAGAAAGAAAAATTTCCAGAGAATCAAGAGAAAAAAAATCAATCAAATGGGGAAAAAATTGTTTTGTCTTTAAGCATCGGATAATTTCATTTGCAGATTTTTCTAATTACATTACTTTCTAAAATATTTTCTTCCTCTCCAGAAGTATCCATTTTCCATTGTGACAAGCATATTTTCTTCCAAGTTTACCTGTCCACTACTTCTGATAGAACAGACTCTCCTACACTTAAATTTAAGTCTATGCTAAGACAACGAAGAGACTTTTATATTTGCTTTATAGCTAAGAAAGCAAGAAATAGGGAGGCTAGATCTGTTGTTTGTTTTCACAGAAGGTTTACCTGGAACAGGGAATTGAACACAGGTTTACAACTCTTAACTCCAATCAACAGGATGGTCCTCTAGTTGCTGAACCCAGGACACCCAGCCTTAGTTTTCTCCCATCCAAGTAAATACCAGGTAGGTAAGTCCTAGTGAAAGCTCTCCAAATGGGCTGATTATTCACAAACAAGCATCTGCTCTAGCTGCTGGGATCAGCTCCTGCCATCTATTCCACTTTCTCCTTGGGGTGCTCCATGGCAGCATCTTGCTTCTTGAAGCCAGAGACCTCACTCTCAACTTTTGCCATGAGACCTCTACTACATGCTGCTCAGTTTGTTTCTGTGGCCTCTGTAGCTCTAATTCCACTACACATTGTATTTGCGTTTCTCAGGGTGTAAAATGGGCCTTTTGATCACTCTGCTCAAATATCTGGGTAGCCCAGTAGATTAATTAACCATTAGACTAACCATGGCTGAGGTACAAATATAAGAGCTGCTATTCTAAGTAAATACATGAATATTACCCAGCCTCTTTCCCCCAGATACTTTGAATCAGGAGCTACAGAACAAGGTCTGTAATGCTCTCAACTTTGGTTCTTGCTGAAACCTTTATACCATTTACATCCATAGGAGACTTGATAGTCCTACACAACACTTCAGGCTGACATTTGGAGCATCATAGACTTCCAGTATTTTTGGACCCAATATTTTAGAGTAGGATGTAAGCAATGCAGATAAAATGGCCCATGGATTTAACCATTTTGCAGTTTTTATCTTCTGCTGCAAACATGATTCAATTGCCTGGTGATTTAATCTGCCCTTTGATGTCACAAGTACTTTCAAATTCTTCAGTCTATTCAGCTCTGCCTGTGACATATTCCACAGGCAGCTAATAAGATCATTCTAAGTGCAAAACAAAAGTAAAAACCTCTCTGTTAAGTCTGTGTAAGGCAAAACCAGGGGTTTGGGAATGTAGGTGTGATACGCAAGTTCACTGCTCAAGTTCAATCACTATTTACCAGTGCAACGGATGCATTTTTAAGTTACTTATAATTATCTCCAGAGTTTTATAATAGGCAAGAGGTCTATGACTCTATGCTAAATGAAAAGTGCAACGTAACATTCCTGAGGGAAGGTTACAATACCTGGTTTATGAACAAAGCTATATTTTTTTCAGTCTCCAGTGGCTGATGGTTGAGGAAGGCTCCCTACATGCCACTCAGCTTGTATGCAGCAGTGGTAATGAAAATTGCATAGGAAAATGGAGAGAATAATACCCAGAAATAATATCCACTACTGCTTTTGTGCATAAGAAACATCTGCTTTCCTCAGCACCATCTGCTGGACACCAGCAGGTGCTGTAGACCACCAGAAAAAAGCCCTACATTTCTGTAAGTTGAACTGTCCTCTAAAACAAGAGGTTCTTTTTGCTCCAGCAAAATCTCTCTAGAAAGGTAGGTCCTTATTAAATGTTAGTTTCTTTTTTGTTGTTGTTGTTTTGCTGATTGTTTTTAATTTTGTTAGATATTGCTAAGGTGTTACAGATTTATGTTATCAATCCTGTCACTTTTATATTTATTTTCCCCAAAGGAGTTAAGCACACTGAATTCAGTCCTCTTACACCTCTCCTGACATGGTAGATTTCCACATCCTAGAGAGTTTGTAGGAAGTACTAGCTAAAAACATACTAAAAAAAAAAGGGGGGGGGGGGGGAGCAGAGAAGAAGACAAGGAGATGCTTCTGGCAGAGTTCTTGCACTGTGTCTAGTCTGCATCTCACATTTTGAAAGGAGTAATGGAAAATGTTAAATAGAACCTAAAACTAGAATGCAGCATTGTGTTCATCTAATCCAACTACCTGAAAAAGATAGACCAGTAATCCAGACATTTCAGGACTGTCACATCTGAGAAGTATTTGCACCAAGGATTTTATTTCCAGAATTATCTGGATACAAAAGAGAAAGCATTAAAGAAATACTTAGGCTGGAAATTATACTATAGCTGGAGTTGCTCTCACATTTCTTGTTGTAAATGTTTCACAGATGGCAAGGCACCTTTAATTAGATTTGAGGACCATAGAAGTAGAGCATAGCAATATACATTCTCTCTTTTTGTACAGAAGCTCTCTGCGAAACAGCTTGATTAAGGGTTTTCTAATTACTATATTTTTTGTCAGAAACTGCTAATTTATAAATGAGCAAAGATTTCTATGGAACAGTACAAGGCACAAAACAAGTGTCATAAAGAAAAAATGAAATTTCCAGTTAAAATCAGAGAGTGAGAGACATGGACAAAGAGAATAAAAGCAGAAAAGTCCAGTATTTAGGGCATGAGTGAGTTTCAGGTTCACCTTTCCCTTATCAAAAGCAGCTGTACTTGCAGAAGTTACCTTCATGTGAGCATGCTGAGTGGCTGACCTTACTGCTGGCTACTGGTGGGCTGCTCTCAGTTCCTCTGCTGCATCTCATCTGTCCTATGGAAGCAGCTAACAGCCCCCAGGTCTCGGGGTGAAATAGTCCCACAGGCCAGCCATCACATAATATCCATTTACCTTGGCCACTGGATTCAACAAGTTTATAAACCCCCTTCTCCAATGTATATTTGTTTATGCAAAATGCAACTATTTCAAAATGTTATTAAAAATGTATCAGAGAAATCAATAATACAGGTGAGTTTGGCACTCACCCTGGACAAGGAAGACTTGGGTTCAAGTCTTCATTCTTGATATTTTGTTCTTCCTTCTTCCCCTTTCTCTTTACACATACTTTTTAAAACATAAAATAAAGGTAATGGGCTTGGCCTTATCCTAGCACAGAACTGGATTTTCCTCTCTTCCTTTCAACCAAGCAGTAAATTGGGTTTGTGCCAAGGCCTGTTTTCTGTAGTTTTGTTTAGACAGAGCAATACTGCACTTGTTCCAAGTCCCTAAGGTAAAAGGCACAGGAAAACTTCTTAACCAAAATTTTAATATTGGACTCAAAAATATCTAAGTACAAGAATTTTTACATTTCAAATTTGAGCTGCAAAATTAAGACTCATGTGCATCTTGCATGGTTCCTCTGAGCCCAGGTCTGTGCCTATTCCAATGAGTACATTCATTCTACTAGACTAGTAAATGTCCAGAAGACCTTCCCTTCAAGCAATCTCTGTTGGGTTCGGCAGAACAGGCAGCTTCATATGTATTATTTAAATAAATATATATCACATTTCCTCAGCTTCAACTCACGTTTTGAATAAAGCAAATTAAATTGTTTAGAGCTGGGATTTCAAGCTAAGCATATCTGTATTGAAAATTGATTATCTCTCCCACATGCCTGGTGATAGGATAAGGGGAATGGGCTAAAGTTGTGGCAAGAGAGGTTTAGACTGGATATTAGGAAAATCTTCTTTACCGAAAGGGTTGTTAGTCATTGGAATGGGCTGCCCAGGGAAATGGTTGAGTCATCACCCCTGGAGGTCTTTAAAAGATGTTTAAATGTAGAGCTTAGTGGTATGGTTTAGTGGAGGACTTGTTAGTGTTAGTTCAGAGGTTGGACTAGGTGACCTTGGAGGTCTCTTCCAACCTAAATGGTTCTATGAAAATCATGTGCATTCAAGAAAAAAACATTTGTTTCTCCTTGAATATTTACCTTGTTCCAACTGATGGATTTGCAGGAAACAGCAGCTGCAATGGCTGCTACAGTGGTTCTGTGCCTTTAACTGATTATTAAGTTCCACAGGTTTAATTATGATTATCTATGTGATTTATGCCTTAAGTGCATAACACTCTCCTGACAGTTTCATGATCAGCTGCAGAGTCAAGGAGGAACTTCATCTGTTGGCTTATTATGAGATAGATAAACCATGAATGGTCTAAAGGTCTCATTTTAAATAGTGGGAACCAACTTCTGGGAGGCAGTAATAAAGGGGAGGAAGAGAGTCACATGGCTTTCTAAGGTTGTTGGGTATTTCAAAACAAGAATTTATGAGAAAAGGACTTTGATAAGAAAAATTATACAGCAGCAGACTTGGACATAGTTTTATTTTGTTACCATTATAAATAGAATGTGATTGTTAAAATGTAATGAGCTGGAAAACAGGGTTGAAAGATACTGCCCTTCATATATAATTGCACAGCAATTTGCATTACACAGGGAGCATATGAATATTAAGTGAAATACCTGTCTTGGAAGAGATAGTCCCACAAAATTGAGAACACAATGCCACATAAAAGATGTAAAAAGCATCATGTTGTGATTATGGTGCTATGCTGGAAATTGGGATGTGGCTTCAGTTGCTTGTTTGGTCACACATTTCCAAAGAAGGGTAACTCAGCTGAACTCAGATTCAACAAATACATGAAAGCATATCCCTAAATTTCAAGAAATGTTCAAGGCATACCAGGAGTATAGAGGTACAGAGACTCTTGTGCTTATGATGATATATACCACTTTAGAAGCCATTTAGCAGATCTAGTTTGGCATAAAGATATTTGCTGGCATCCAAAAAGGGAGGGTGTTCATGTCTTCCTTTTCTCAGGCTGCAGCTTTTACTGTTCCTGAGCCTAGCTTCACATTAAAGACCTGTCTCAGTTATGAGTTTCAAACTAGGAAGAAATGAATCCATAGAAGGCATAAAATATCAGGGATAAACACACGCAAACAATGTTTCCAGTGATGCAGGTGTGTTGGGATAGATAGAGCGTGATGCCTTATCTTAAAATAGGGCAGCCACATGGAAATAGCATTGAGGACAGTCACAGAGGCATGTTGGAGAAGAAAACCTAACCCATTGCAGCATTCTGCTGAGGGACAAGGATGAAATTTAATGATCTAGCTGAGATGACTAATGATCAGATTCCACCAAGACTGATGATGCACGGGGATTTCAGTGAATTTAGGTCTGGGGTGTTGCCCTGCCTTGGCACTATGTTAGTCCTTATTCTGCCAGTAGTAGTGCTTGTGTTATCTTGCAGCAAGACAGAAGAGATCTTGTACAAAAATAAATAAATAAATAAAAATTGTTGATGAATTCATTTTCAGCTGCATCAGTCCACAGCTAATATTGTCATCTCAAAGGAGGACTTGTGGATAGGAATGGGGGGGAAAAACATTTCTTTTTAATAAATAGGTCCTAGGGATATGTGAATGCAAAACTGAAGTGAATATAAAACTGTTGGGGGAAATGGGGGGAGGGGTAGCTTCTAAGAACTAGAACTAGGTGGTCTGCAAAACCCTTCCAGCACAGCTTTTGTTTTCAAGGGTTAAGCCAGCTGCCTTGTGCAAGATAACCACAGGCTTTCAGCCACACAAGACCAGGGTAGACATGAGCACATCAGAAAACCTCTGGAGGAAGGCAGGAACTGGAATGAGTGCTCATTTATCTCATGGCAGAAAGAATGAGCTTGCCATTACCTTGGAACTTACAGGAGAGCAATGACACCTGTCCATCAGGGTTTCCAGTAGGGAAATCAGACATATTATGAGCATAGCTATTTCATCTGCTTGCTTGAAGAAAGAATCAAGCCTGAATACGTGAGATTAGTAAGACTGAGCAAACAGTGGATCTGCTGGTGTTACTGTATTTGAGAAAGGATTATGCAGCACAGACAAACTGAGCGTTTCTACTCACATAGCTTTTATAGACTTGTTCTGTTTTCTCCAGTAAAGTTGCTTTGCAGGCTGGATTATTGACATATTGACACCAGCAAGTCACATACACTCAGCCTTGAATCTTTCCTGAAAAAGTTTTTATGCACCTATGAGCACACACAAACACTAAAAAACAAGTAAAGCTGTCATTGGCACTGTGAAAATGGATGAAGACATGGCCTCCAAGGAAGGGTCCAGTGACCAAAGTATTTGAGAGATATTTGAGAAGAGCTACTTTTCAAATATACATCCCCCCCCCCCCCCCAAAAAAAAAAAAAAGGAAAAATAATGTTTTCTCCTTAGAGTGGGCAAGAAGTAATTAGTTTAAATTCTTAAATTACTCAAGAGAGCAGTTGAGCATTGACACAAGGATAAAATTTTTGAACAGTAAGCACAGTGACGCATGGGACCAGTTTACCAAAAAAGAATGAGTGTTCTTTAAGAACAGGTTGCAGAATTCTGTTGTGATTTAGACTGTCTGGAATGAAGAGCAAGTAGAAGAATTTTGAAGATTCTATTCCTGTAGGGATCTTTAAAACTGAAGCAGGAACAGCATCACAGTACAGCTGATATTCTAGTACAGAGCACAGTCAATTTCAGCTTGAACTAAGGGCTTATTTTTCACTGGGTATTCAAGCACTCTATAGCTTTGCCATAATTCTGCCACAGTGAAACACAGCTGACTATCTTACCCCCAAATTTAGGAAATAGATTGATTAACTGCAGGCAAGAGTTAGAAGAGTCAGTTTTACTAGACATATTGGTAAGTGATACTCTGTACCCAGGAAGAGAATCCAGCTGACCAGAATACTCATCTCTGTACAGTCTTTATGGTCTGTAAATCATTACTCAAATACTTACACCATTGTTATTTGGTTACTTGTAGTATCTGATATTATGTGTTCTACTTTGTGTAAAATATATATATACATGCATATACACATTTATATATATATATATATATATAAACATCTAAACTTGTCAGTATCCTAATATCTATATTGCTTTTTCCCCAGATCATACCTGATCAACATCTTGAAGCCCAATAGGACAAACTTTTACTCAAGAAACCTGCTTATGGAATATTTTTATGTTATTACCAGATGTATAAGACAATTTTTTTACAAAAGTGATCCAATGGGCACAGACATAGTGGGGTTATAATTTCTTTGAGTAATACATGAGTTTCTGAGCACAGAGGCTGGAAGGGGTCCAAAGACAGCTGTGGAAAACTTTTCTTTTGTTCTTTGTATAAAACAAAACATTTTTGCTTCTTTAATTCATCATAGTTTATACACAGCTGTAACCGTACCTAAGAGTTATAATAAAATAATGCAGAATCTATGGACAGAGTCTACACAGGAATACCACCCTCCCTGCAGAAAAGAAAATTACCTTTGATCCTGGCAGCCACATCCCTGAGTTCAAAATTTACATTCAGAAGTTAAGGTTAAGTTCTTTGGTACAAGATGCTGTAAATGCCAACAGTCAAGTACAATTCATAAAAGGCTCAAAAAGTTTGCGGATAGTGAATCCATACCAATACTATGAAAGGTACATTTTGTAAGGAATTTTAAGTGATGTTACAGACCATCTAGAACTGATCAAGAGAATGCTGCAACAGCTGCTTTCAAAACTCAAGGTTTAGTAAGCTACTGAATTTCTCTGGCACAGATGAACCAAACCACTATGATTATTTGTTCACTATGATTATTTGTTGTTGGTTTTGCATCATGACATTGTCTCAATTTCCTGGTATGTTTGCCATCAAATCTTTGGCAAATAACTTTGTCAAAATAAATAATTTTCATGTATGAATCATTAATTTAAAACTGGTTTTAAGTCAGATGTAAGGCTTTATCATATTTAGTGAAACTGGCTTTCCCAGCTAATTTAGTGACACAAAATTTTAATCTGCTAAGAGAAAGAGAAGTTCACTCCTTTAAACTGAAATTGCAGACAAGCTTCCTAATATCCCAAATAATTTCTAAGACAAAATTCATTTCATTTTCTGTAAATGACTATAAAATTATACTATGTTACTGCAAGAAAATCTGAAGCATGCAGCAAAGAAATTGGATAAGCCTAACAGCTTCTAAAGTAGAATAAGTAGCACCAGATTTTCACTTCCCTCAAGAAACAGACTTCTGTTTTAGGATCGAATACAACACATTTCATCAAGTACAATGCTTGGAGGATGCATCTATTAGACTACAAAATTGTAGGAAGTTGCAAGCTTCCTTGATGTACTTGCATCAGACTACATCCATTTGTAACATACATCATCCTCTACCCTGAGAGAGGGGAAAAGCCAAGAATAGTTAATAACCCTGTGCCAAGTCCTTAAACTTAAATAACCGTCCAGTCTAAAGAGATGTTTCTGGCCCAGAGCCCAACAATTTGCTCAACTAAAGGATCTAGACAACAAGAGAAATAGGAGAATCAAGAAAAAAAAGCCTAGTAGAGAAATACATACCATGACCTTACTGCTTTATTCAAATCTTCTCTAATCCTAATTAAATGTCATCATGTTTGAAATTTGCAGAATTGTGTATTGCATTTTGGCAGCCTTGTGCCTGTGACACAAAACCATAATAATTCTCAAGAAATGGAAAAGTCTTTAGAAGCATGCAAGTTAGACAAGTGAAAGGCTTGAATCATAAAGTTCATTGCCTTCCAAATAGCAGAGGTTATTAAATACACACTGCTGGCCTAGCATAAAGAAAGCTTAAAAGTAAATAGGTCAAAGAAACTGAGCTGAGGAAAATTCTCAGGAGATGCAAAGTGGCTTGACTTTGGTCACAATACTAATTATTAACATAACATTTTAAGCATATTCAACTCTGAAAGGAATAGTTACCTTAATTCCTTTTCATAAAGTACTTAGAGAAAAAAAAAAAAAAAAAAAAAAAAAGTAACCTCTCTTACGTCACAAAAGCCTCTACTTAACAAAGCCCCTCCTGAAGCATGACCACAGAAAGCAAAAAGACCAAACTAATAATACAAGTCATACCTTTTCTGTAACTGTTGATTATTTCAAACAAACCCTCACTATTACACATTATTTCTCATATCGTTCACCTGCTGCAATTAAAAAAACACCAGGGGAAAAAAAAAAAAAAAAAATATATATATATATATATAGTGAATAGAATGAAATTGTCACTTTTTCTACTACATTAATATAATGTGCGAAACAGACACACTACTCTGATACTTGTCATGGGAACAGTGCTGCTGTATTTCCAGACATCCCTCTTCTAGTTCCAAAACTGGAATCCAAAACTGGAATTCTGTCCTGGAATCAGCACGATATAGACTACACTATCAATATTCTTATTTCAGAGAAATCAACTACCACATCTAAAATTTAACAATCACATTACTTGACATATATGAAAAATGACAAATCTGTGAAAAGAGAAAAAAAAAAAAAAAAAAAAAAAAAAAAAATTTGCCCTGTTAACTAATGTATTGCTTAAGATAAAAATAGCAGACTTTTACCCCAAAGTGGATGGCCTTATTGTGAGTTAAGCAAAAATAGTAATACAAATGGTATTTTCTAGGTAGTTGAGGCAAACACAGAAGGCAGTATCTTCTGTAGAACCCAGAATTCTATGGACAAGATGAGTACTTTCTGCACATTCCTGAAATCAAGTTTTAACATGATTGGTGTATCAAAAGAGGAGCAGCCAGCAGCAGGTCGAGGGAGGAGATTGTCCCCCCTCTACTCTGCCCTTGTGATGACCCACTTAGAGTACTGCATCCAGGTCTGGGGCCCCCAGCACCAGAAAGAAGTGTACGTGTTGGAGTGGGTACAGAGGAAGACCACGATCACAGGGCTGGAGAACTTCTATGAAGACAGGCTGACAGGGCTAAGGATATTCAGCCTGACAAAGAGTAGGTTCCAGGGAGACCTCGTTGCAGCTTTTCAATACTTAAAGGGGGCTCATAAAATAGATGGAGAGCAACTTTTTGCTTGGTGTAGTGGGTTTATGTGACAAGATTTTGGTAGCAGGGGCCATATGGGTGGCTTCTGTGAGAATTTAGAAGCTGCCTCATGTTAGGTAAGGGCCCCACTGCTGACCAGAGTTGAGCCAATAAGTGTTGTTGCTTATGCCTCTGTGAGGGCATATTTAAGACAGGGAAACAAACAAACAAACAAAATGCTGCACCACACAGAAACTGGGAGAGTAAGAGGAGTGAGAAACAGACTTACAGCCACCAAGGCCAGTGCAGAAGGAGGGGGATAGGTGCTCCCTGCACCGGAGCAGAAGTCCCCTGCAGCAAGGCCCCTGGTGGAGGAGGCTGTCCCCCTGCAGCCCATGGAGGAGACCATGGTGGAGCAGGTGGACCTGCACTGATGGAGGCTGTGGCCTGTGGAGGACCCCCACCCGTGCAGGTTCCAGGCCAGACCTGTAGCCCTTGGAGAGGAGACCATACAGGAGCAGGTGACCTGGCAGGAGCTTCTGCCTGTGGGGAACCCTGGTTGGAGCAGTTTTTTCTTGAGGAATAGACCCCATGGTATGGATCCATATCTGGAGCAGTTCTTGAAGAGCTGCTGCCTGTGGGAAGCCCATACCGGATCAGTTCAGCAAGGATGGCATCCCATAGGAGGGACCCCATAGCACAGGGGAAGAGAGTGACCAAGAAGCAGCAGCATAGAAAAAATGCTATAGAGTGACCATAGCCCCTGTTCCCCTGTGCTGCTCAGGGGGAGAAGGTGGAAGAGAGCAGACTGGGAGAAGGGGATTTTGGTTTCTTTCATTTGTTTCTCACTTCTCTAGCTTGTTAGCAATAGGCAATAAATCTTTCTCTCAATGCTGAGTCTGTTTTGCCCATTATGATAATTGTTGAGTGATCTCCCCATTCTTATCTCAACCCTTGAGCTGTTTTCATCGTATTTTCTCTTCATTCTTTGAGGAGGGGGAGTGAGAGAGTGTTGTGGTGGAGCTTGGCCACCCACCTGTGTAAAACCACCACACTCAGTCAGGGAATGATATGACAAGGGAGGATGGTCTTAAACTAAAAGAGGGAAGATTTAAAGTAGAGGTTAGGAGAAAATTCTTCACTCGGAGAGTAGTGAGGCACGGGAACAGGTTGCCCAGAGTAGCTGTGGATGTCCCATCCCTGGAGGTGTTCAAGGCCAGGAAGGGTGGGGCTTTGGCAACCTGGTGTAGTAGGTGGCATCCCTGTCTTGGCAGGGAGGTTGGAATGAGGTGATCTTTAAGAGCCCTTACAACCTGATTCCATTCTATGATTCTATGACCAAGATTAAATGTATGCAAAGAAATATATTTTCTAAAATTTGTTCCAACAGTGCAAAGCAATAGATTTTATTATTTTTGAACACATTTTAGAAATTGTAACTTGCACATAATGTCAAAATGAAAATTAGTCTGTGATCACCAGAAAAGGGAAAATGTCTAACTCTACAGAGAAAAAGTACGCTAAAATGAATTATTTGAAGTGAGCTGCAGCCATTAATTACATTTAATAGACAAATGATACATGAGCTCCCTATGCCTAAGATTTTTCTAAATATTTAGAATCTAGACAGTTTACCTGAGAAGTTCAATAACAATGACAAATTAGCTTTATTACAACCATCTTTGACAGATGACTATACTTTTCTAGAAAGAGAGACACTTGCAGACAGCCCAGTAAATCACAAAAGATGCTGCTGTGGTCAAGCAGTGTCAGGAGCCTGGTGAATTTTCCTATAAAGATCAGGTAAGCCACAAGCAATAGTTCCCTTCCAAGGGATTTAGATATTATACTACTTATTTTTAAAATGATAATAATTATCCAAGTTTAAATATCTTCTATGTTTTATATAAATTCTGGAGACTCAAGAACTGTGGTTATTCTGGACAGCATTTCTTGCTGCAAAATTATTCACAAGTGAAGTGTTTAGAACTATATTGTTACAATGAAATTCCTTTAATTATGAGCATTATTTTGGCTACATTGATATGTGGATTTGTAAATTCATGTTACTTGCTAAAATATTTAATCATCAATAGATACAATTGGTGGTAAGTGTGAGTAACCCAAGGTCTTTTATATGTAGCTGTTTCTGCTGTAAACTCTAATGATGTAAAAATAAATTGACAACTTGATTTTGGAAGAACTGTCAATTTGATTGTGGAAGAACCAAACAGACCAGCATAAGCTTATACTTAGTTTATATGTAGGAAGTGATAGTATATACCTTCCATAGTGAGCAACGAGTTGTGAGTAAAATTCATAGTAAAATTCAAAGTGAGTTTGAATAAAAGGAAGAAAAGCAGTTTGATTTATTCTTCCCACTACTCTGAATCACCACAACACTTCAAAAGGAGCATGTTTTAGTGTATTATTATACCAGCAATAATTATTATAATTTGCATTCCTATGATTTCTTTCTTGCTTGAAGAATCCGTAAGTGCCTGTAATTTACAGGCAAACAGCAGGCTTCTCTTTTGCAGTCCTAGGCATGACAAAAAGGAGGAAAAATTAATACTGAAAAGAATATAACCACATGGAAACAAGCAAATTTCAGTTTAGGACTATAACCTCGCACTAGATGCCATAGGTGTTAGAAATGCATTCCTATGTCAGCGTAGCAATGACCACTGTTTATGTTAAGCTCTGTTATTCTGAGTGAATGTTACCTAAAAAAGAAAGTTAGTTACCATTTGGATTTATTCCAAGCGAAGAGACCTGTAATGAACAACTAGGAGTAAAGTAAAATAGTAACATGTTAGCTTTCACTGCTTCTTTGGAAGTGGGCAAACATCTTATTTCTACTATCCTAGAACTGAATATAATCAGTAAAGTCTGGAAATCTTTGGCTATATATTATGTTAAGTGTATTTTAAATAGAAGTAAGCAACACAGAAAATAAGTGGTTTATCAGCATTCATATCTGCACATCATTTGGGGAATTTTTCTATGTGAATCCAATAGCTGAGTATTTTAAGAAAAAATATAGATCAGTCTTGAAAAACAAGCCCAATATATCTGAAAGGAATTAAGAACAAGAAGTTCTTTAGTTTGGTTATGAACAGTGTCCTGAAGAAGAATTTCAGTAGGGAATTAAGGGAAAAAGGGAAGAATAGGCACACCACCACACAACCCCCAAAAACCTATGGGGTATTTCATCCGAAGATTGCCTATAAAAATAAATAAAATCTGATACTTGGTATTAAAAGATCAATATATTCAACAAACTTTGGATAAATCAGTCCTAGCCAGAGACTTGCATGAAGTTTTTTAAGACAAAGGAAAAACTATCAAAATGACTATAGCAATCTCAATGTCACTGTTACAAATGCTCATATGCCTAAGTTCAAAAACACTTAACTTGTATTGAATATCTTACTTCTCCAATATTTCAACTAATTTGCAGAAATTATCAGGTGAAAAGTGTGTTCTACTACTGTAAGGTGAACTCAAACTAGATGCCTATAACATGCATACAGGTGAAGAAAAGGCAAAAAAAAAAAAATTGAACATCCATAAGAAATGTTTTAGTTCTTTGTTTCATTTTAACTAAGTTAATAGATGACATTAAAACTATGCTTAGGAAGAGCCCCTTGAGCTAGTGCAAATACTAATCCAGGAGCACAAAATGAAATACATTGCCCAAGAAACAGACAAGCAACAACAATAAATCCACAACTTTGATTTGTGTTTCCAAACTTTTTCCGTAACAGGTCAAAATGAAAACTTGTAGCCACTACCACTAGACTAGAACCTATTCAGTCCTGACCTGAACTCATGTTTAAGTTTTCATTATGAAGACCATACCTTCCTGAAATGTGTAAGTATACTGATATTCAGAGGAAAATAATAATAATAATCACACCTCTGATTTTTAAACTCCATAACAGAAATTTACTAGGGGCTTATCTACCTATTAGTTTGATTTACCCTTCACCCAAGAATATTTCTGATCATCTTAGCATGTGGACCATATTTTATCATGCTCCTTTTCACATAAGCAAATTTTCAAGCTAATCACATTAGAGCACATCTCACTGGTAAGACCTGTGATACCTAGCCAGTGATGAATGTTGTCCTTCCAAGAAGGAAGCAGTATAGCACCTTATTTAACTGAGTACTCTGAAGTCTCGTTATTCTGTGTTCAGAAGGTAATCATAAAATAGTTATTTAAAAGCTCATTTCTAGTTCCTGTTCTATTCAAAGAACTTGACTCTTCTCTAGCTTAAAAATACATTTTGCTTTTTCCAGTGACTCAGTGCTCTCTTCTCCAGCTGAGAGCAGGACGTAATAGGCTATACACTACATTAAATACACTATTGCGCAGATTCCAGACTGGAGTACACTGTTAGCATAAAATTGGAAATTGGGTATCCTGGAAACAGCTTGCCTTGTTATTGCTAAGTGACAAATAGAACTACTTCAAAAGCACAGCTATTGCTCTTAGTAAATGGCTGGGTCCCTCCAGTAAAGCTTGGCTTCCTGTGTCAACCAGCTGCACACTGTCTTACAGTAGGCAGAGCTGCCATTAATGCATAGGCTTCAAAACAACAGTACTAGAATTGGCATCAGTTAACTGGAGAACAGAGAACAAAATCTTTGTTTTGTGGAGCAGAAGAAAGAAAGCAGTCTTCTGAAATGCTCAAGACTGGCTTTTTTTTTTTTTTTTTTTTTTTGAAAAATGTTTTAAGTCTTTTTTACCATTTCTTTTGCATAACTGTATCTGAAGAAGCTTTGAAGATGATTTTTCTTTTAAATATACTGTAAGATATTTTCAGAAAAAGGCATAGTGTTCATTCTTAATGTTTACAATGTGCATGCCTAGATTAAAAATTTAGGAAGATCTTAATCTCCTTAGAAATGCCGATAACTTAAATGCACTTTCAAAGGAAATTCTGTTTCAAATAGATACTTCTGTACAATTTGTTAAAATTAATTTAGCACTCTACACTCTGGATGAGTCACCACTTTGTAACAGATTCATTTTAGGTTGTCTATCTATATTGTATTGTTATTTATTCAACCTGGATGACTTATTTTAAAACTTATTTTCAATTCAGCACAATTTAAAGCCACTTATTCACATTTTTAATAAAAAGAAAATATGAAGAAATTGGAAATATATCAAAAAGAAAATCAATAAGAAAGTAAAATGTTTTTTTTTTTTTTTTAAGAACAGAACTGTAAAATAATAGTGTTGTGTTTTTTTTGTTTTGTGTGCCATCTCCCAGCATGATATCTACCCTCGTTTGGATGAGATCTTCACCCACATGTGCATCAGGTACTCCACCATGCACTTTGAATTTAAACAAGTATCACACTCACACATACTTGGCACATCCATCTTTTACCTTGCATTTAGCTACATAGATTGTGAGGTCTTCTAGGCTGGGATTTTTATTTTTTAATTTTATTTTTATTTTAAGCCACCTGTGTGAAAGCTCACCTAACGAAACTTCAATTTCTAGGTTTTCTTTTAATTCATTTCACATATTACATGTAATAAAAATGCATCAAGTTTAGGTCAAACTAAGATCTCAAAGCAAGCTCACCTCAGAATATGGAGTAGATCCCAGGAAAACTGATGACAGAAAGACAGCTTTTCCAGGAGTTTTGTCTCCAGAATGGAGTTTTGCCTCAAGATACAGAGGTATTTCAACAGGTCAACAATTAGGGGAAAATCATATAGAAACCTATCTACACATCTGTCAAAAAGAACACATTTAAACACACATCTTCATGGCTTCCCTGAAGAAATTCACACAGATCGTACACAAAGCAAGGCATGAGTGGAAAGGAAGACCAATATGACTATCCACAGATTATTTTTTCATTCTTCCTCAAGAATACCAACAGGATTGAATTGTCACTAGAAATCTCCTTGTAACACTGCTCCCAAGATTATTTTGAGCAGGGGATGTCCTCTGATGTCAGCGGACATTATCTTAATGACTAGATTTTAGCTAAAGCCACGTGACCCTGTTGCAAAAATGTACAGAATCACAGAATGGCCAAGGCTGGAAAAGACCTCTGAAGATCGTCTAGTCCAACCCCCCTACCAAGCAGGATCACCTAGAGCACATTGCACATAAAGGCATCTAATTTAAATTATTCTTAGTTTGTTTACCTGCTTGAGACTATCTCCTGCTCACTCTACTTCACTCACCTAGAGATTTCCCACCCCCATGTACATATTAACAGTATGCAACTGTGGACGTACTACAACTTCTACTTATTCTTGAAGGAACCAAATCACTGAGGATATTTCAATCCAAATTTAGAGTTGTTAAAGTGACAATGCCAAGATTACACTCCCAGTAGCCCAAAACTTTCAAAGCCTAATCAGAGACTTTAGAAGAACCCTGTGGTTCTTCTTTCAAGCTTTATTTTTACATGACCTGGAACAACTCCTGACCACTTAGCAAGTTACATTTTCAACCACTAAATTTTAAAAACTCTTGAGACTTCTACTTAACTCCAAGTTGCATTCAGGAAGCATGTTTCAATCCACTTCCTCGTAGGCTAAGTGAAGGCATGTACTTAGACATGTACTTAGAGAATTACCTTTAAGTGTACCAAACATTTCATTTGTAATACTGAAAACACTGTGCTTCCATATACACTTGACACTTGAAGCAGAAGGCTCCCTTAAATTGTTATTTTTATCTTCTTCAAAAATAGAGAAGGAAAAGAAAAGACATCAGGTGTACAAATCCCACAGGGACCCAGAACTCCTGCCAAGAACTCTTTCTGTCCAAACTGTCCTTTACCATAGGAGTACCAAGATCCCTGCTGACGCAACAATGCTGTTGCCATTATCAGGATAATGTTATCATTAAATACGAAAAAGACTGTCATTTCTGATGTAAGAGAAGTACTGCACTTGGGGAAAAAATAAATATAAGAATAGCCATATGTATTCAAATGTCCATCTAACCCTGAATTCTGTGGCAAACAGCAGAAGCTTAGGAAACAAGCAAACAAAAAACAGCAGGGAAATATTGTATGATACTTCCACTCAGTATCCTTCTATCTGATAATTCCACCTCAAATTATTTCCTGAATCTGATGAGATTTAAAAGTCTTCTGAATACATATGCAGGCTTCCCTTGACACACAAATTTTTCCCCCCACACATCCTTTTTCAAGGAATTCTGCTCTCAATTTCCTGAGAAACCACCCCCATATTGTTTTGAGCTGGTCTCCCATTAAGTCCAATTGATTGGAAGGATTATCTTCCAATACTTATAGACTCTGGATATGACTGTTGACCTCTAGGCTATCCCTTAGAAATGGTCTTTTTCAGGTTGGAGAAGTCTAAATTACTCAGGCATTCTTCATACACATGTGTAATTAATAATTCCTACTGCCTTTTCTGAACCCACTGTAATGCACCTTTGACAATGAGGGAAAAGAAATGTACTCATTTCTCAGAACTGTGGGCAAACTACGGATTTCCATGTTGGCACAATGGAGTCCTCCATTTATGTTAAAATATTAAAAAAAAAAAAAAAAAAAAAAAATCAAGAGAGAGATTTATTTTAGGGGTATTAATGAAACATTTTAATGAAGTTATCTGTCAAAGTGACAAATCAAACAAAGGCCAGATCAGATTTTTTAATAGAGAAGTTAAAGTAATAAAGGTAGACACTAGTAATTTTTAAGTTGATTACTCTTTTCTACAATATATGTTCTTAGATTTCTCTACATTTCTTTTTGGAGAAAGCAAAATTACACAAAATAAAATTTCATTACAAAACTAAGTACTGACCCTAATAATAAGTTGAACCAAGTGCTGTACAAATATGTCAGAGACCAATTCTACCTCCAAGAATTTAAGAGAGTATGTGTACAAGATTGTTCATTAGATAGTCATAATCTCACTCCACTCATACTCTGAAATGGTGCAGTTTCCTTGCAGCAGAGCTTACTAGTGCTCAGCAAATCCACAGACATGCACAAACAGGTCTCATACTCCCAGCCCTGATAACAGACAGTACTAGCTTCTGACAGTTGCACCAGATGCTTTGACATCTCACTATGTAACACCAACAAGAAGTAAGAGGAAAAGCAAAGAATTTTAAACTAAACAAGCATATACAGCAGGACAGAAGTAGAAATGGAGTCACAGATTCCAGCTTCCAGTCTAGTGCTCTAAGCCCTACAGTGAACTGAGCAAGGCCCCCTTGATTTCTAATGTTTTCATAATACTTGAAAACACTCATGCAATAGTTTCTGAGTTTTTCTTGGAAAGAAAGCAAGAGCTTTCCTCCTCCTAAGGAGGAAGCTTAAATGCTTGGACTGCACCTATGAAATATTTAGGTAAATGTGATACTTTTTTGTCATTTTTATTGAAGTGCATATTTTGGAGCAAGGTGTTTTCGTTAAACAGGACTCCAAGCCCCACATAAATTCACCTGTCTATTGAGAAATAAATCATTATGTGGCAGCTTAGTCAACATGGCTGTTTCAACAAACAACTTTTGCATCCCTGATTAGAGTCTTCACTGCCTAAAGGAAGTCTCGACAACAAGGGAAGTGACACATATACAAGAAAAGGTCTAAGTGGGCAGGTTTACCATGTCAAAATGGAGGGTAGGGTGGAGAGAAGAAATACCATTCAGCCTCTTCCCTCTTATTTCTGGTTTATACATTTACTCCAGATCACTGTAGGTAATTTACTACAGCTTAAAGGGACAGTTCAAAGACATTGTGTTACATACTTATAAACAACTTTCTGGCCAATCTACATCAAACTCATGCATCCTTACACAAGAAACACAGAACTGAGTTTCTAGTGATTGCTTATTCCTGTGTTGTCTGTTTGAATCTATCAGTCTGAATGTTTTTTATAGAAGCATTTTGAGCAACTCTTATTTTAAAGACTGGTGAAACTGTTGGACTAAGCAATCCCAGACAGCCCATTAGTTCCTGGAACATGCTAAACAGAAGTGCACACCTCACAATGAGGAACACACATGTATTTATGGGAACAGCAATTAGCTGAGTATTCCAGGAATATATGCCACAGAGTGATGTTAATAAACACCATTATGTCAACTCAATTTGAAGTTTCACAGAGGCTGTAGAGAATTAACAAAATATCTGCCTACTGTCTAGAAGCAAAGAATAAACTAATACTGGTCACCACCACTGTGCAAGTACAAAACACACACTGCCCTAGTCTGACTAGTGAAGGAGACCAAAATTAATATGGTATCTCTCCTTCTGTGATTTCCAAACAATGGTTTATGTTTATACACAAAGAAGAGCTTTAAATGAAAAGAAATTCAAGCCAAGCACACTGGAATAGGCTTAGAAAAAATAGCTGTGAGAAGTACGTAAAGTTTTGCCAACAGTCAAGAGGAAAATAGTAGAACCAGCAAGCATACAAGTTACTATAGGCCTATTAAAATAATAATTCTGGCTATTGAAAGGGGTGGAAGGCTAAATTATTTCCTTTGTTTATAGGAAAACTATGGCAGACCAATGAACGAAAGCAAAGGCTCTTCTTTTCCCTCTGTGATTTTGTTAGAGGATGAAAAAGATATGCAGTAGAAAAGTTTAATGCCTTTTTTTTTTTTTTTTTAACCCTTGCATTATACTTGATTTTATTAATTACAACAGATTTTGCTATATAACTTAGAGAAACAGTTTATTAATTTAAAACACCTTAAAAGGTCACATATTTTCACACTTTCCAACAGGTTTCAACATATTTCTTGCTTTAATATGTGATAATAATTACACAATAAAATAGTAGGGTGTTCAGTTTACCACGTTTAATAAAATACATGCCCATATAGCACACTAAAGTTCTTATTATAGATGAAACAGGAACTACCTACATTACTAAAGTTTATTGAATACCATTTCCTATTATTTACAATGTTACAGAACTAACTCCTTCCATTGAAAACTTCTAGGTTATTTTTGGCTTAGATTAATTTTGCTGTTTTTTAGCTAAATTGAAGGGAAGATGTAAGGTTTCAGTCAAAATAGTTCAATCATCCCTAAAAATTAGAACAGAAAAAAATAAGATTTATTACTCTTTTTAAGAGTGATTTACTTACCTTTTTCCAAGAAAGAGAGAGTATTCTTATGCTTAGGAAGTAGCAACTGTTACGCTGAGAGAAAATAGCTCTTTACATACTTCTTTTTTTTCATCCACTGAAAATTAAACAAATTTAATGAGGTTACAACCCTTTGAAAATTCAAAGTTCAGACAAGTTCTAAAGCTTTTGCCAAATCAGCTTTTTAAAGACTGATTTGGTTGACTAGACTCCACTAGATATTTTCCAGCTGGGGGCACACCAATTCGCTGCTGAATCTTTGTTCACATCACCTGAATTTTCTGGATCTTTGGCAACTGCTTTGTTGGATCTCACAGCCTCATTTGGTTGCTAAGTTAAACTTGATATAAATAGAGAGGAATGTAAACTGAAGTGGAGAGGTAAAGGCAAGGGTTACAACTGGGGAGAACATGTATGCATACATGTATCTACCTGGAAGTTAAGATGTAAATTTGGAAGCAAATAAAACCAGGAATGGGTCAGTAAGAAGATCATGATGGATAGATCGCTGGGAACCGTAGTGGGAGAAAATTAAATAAGCTGAAGACTAGGTAAAGAAAAGTTAGAACTTACTAGCTATATTTATTAAGGCATAGTAGTATCTCCCATGTTCAGTAAATATTGTCTGAAACTGTAACAGGTACAGATAAAGTCCAGAAGGAGCAAGGAAATAGTGTACTTTAAAACAAAACAGAAAAGTCTTGAATTTAGGAGAACAAAAAGTTATTTTAAGTGATGTGTACGTAAATGCTATTAAAGCTATAAGACATTTTGAAATGTATATGCCAATATACCAACTTCAAATAGACGTAGGCTATAAATTATTCTGTGTTAAATGTTGAAAAGGGAACTTCAAACAACGTTTCAAAGTGGAGTAGATGGCATAAAAAGGAAAATGTATTTAAAAGGAAGCTACGTTAACTAGAGACTGGCATAAGTGATTTTGCAAGATGTACCATTTTCTAGAAGAAAGAAATATGAGGTTTATGTGAATGCACAGGAATAATACTGAAAGGCAGCAGCAGAAGGAACAAGTAGAGGTGGAATAGTCACTGATTTAACTGTCATGGAAGAGAGTCAGTTATATCCTATTAACTACAGTTTGAAAAAGTATATTAACTTTATGGAGCCAGAGAGTACTGACAGGCACCAGTGAAGTGCAAGGTGGCTTATGAGCCTCTGGAGAAGGGACCATGGCATACAAAGGCTGAAGATCTTTTAAGATAGTTCTGTGATAAGTGTAAGTTTGGACATAAAGTTGCATAAGTATTCTTCAAAATGTAAATCTCCCAGATATCTCAGAAGTCAAGCATTTATTTGTCAATTTAGTTACAGGTTGATTTTTGAATTGCCTGATGAATAAACAGCATCTTCTAGAGAAGCAATTACATTTTGTGGCTGTTAAAATTCATTAATAAGCATAGTTTAATCATTCCAGGGATCTCACGTTACACCTCTAGTCTTACTCCACTGTATGACTGACTCTTAGCATGTATCTTTGTGCCATGTGCATATATATAGACAAGTATGCATATATATTTGTTCTACAGCTGAGAACTGGAAATGGCTCCAGAACAATGAACTGGGAATGGCTCCAGAACAAACAAATGATTGTTTTTTGTTCCAGAAATATGATAGGAAATATCTTAAGCTTAGGAGCTATTGATTTAGATAGCAGTCTTATCTGCTGAATGGATGGAGGAAAAAGGAGAGGTCAATAAGTGAGTAAATGTGAACTTTGTCCTGAAATACACAACTGAATACCCGTCCAGATTTCCATTATCCTAAAGCTTTAGAAAGTATCTCGGCTTAACTTCTCTTTCCTTTCAGAGTATTCATATTCAGAGCACTTGATGAAATCAAGAGCATGCAACACCATACCATGTTTTACCCTAGTCCTTTGTACTATCTATTTGTAAGGCTGAAGAGCTGAAAATGTAGTTGGTATTTCACAACACATAAAAAACAAGGAGTTGTCTCCTCTATCAAGCACTTCAAATTTATTCTGGGTAAAGGATCACCATTTCATTTGAAGAAAGACCCTATTGTCATTGAGTACAGGACAGGACTTTTGTTGCATACTTTGAAGAGGAAGGCAGGGTTGTTGCACAGAAAGTGGGAGAAAATGTGAAACTGCAAAAAAGAGTGGGAAAAGCAGAGAATGAGCAATGAGCTGAAGGAGTAGAGGAGCCTGAGGAATGAAAAACAGGAGGTAAGAGGAAGGGATAGCAGAGACATAGGCAAATGAAGAGCCTTGATGATGGGGACAAGGACTTTACAGTTATTGAAAGAATATAAATGCAACCAGTGAGAACTGTGGAAAGAAGTCATTGGTGAAATGTAATCTTCTGCCAAGTGACCTTGGCAGAAAAGGCTTAGATTTATGTATCTATGTTTCCTTCTTAAATTACTGATATGGTCAGCTCACACCCTGCTTATAGAAAATACTAAACACCTTTCCTTGAGCGTGCAAACAGAGCTTTTTATTGTCAGTGTTATGATGTGTTGCACATGGTTGCTTTTTCCAGCATACCAAGAGATAATAGACTGTATTATTGCCTAACTAAAATGCATCCTGTCTGTGCAGTGTGTCCAGGTGATGATCAAGCTATGACCTAGAATGCCTCAGATGGTTCTTCTCTGTCTGTCTTTGTTTTTTACTACACAGGAGAATCCTATCTGTCTTCCCCAGTCCTAAAAAGAGATAAGTAGCTTCTTGGGTATTCTCTTGGAAGCAACTTGCATTGAATGTTTCTCAGCACAGATTCTGGAACGTATCATTTGTTTCTCCTTTGTCTCATTTCTTGGAAGCCTTTCTCAGGAGGAATTTTTGTATCAACAATTGTTTTTCTTCTGGTAGAGGCAGGCTGTTTTGTAAATACAAATTAAATCTAAGCTACAGAGCTTTAAATATTTTTTAAAGACACTAGAAATGGAAAACAAACAAACAAACAAAATGCCTTGTGCCTCGCTGTCACCACAAGTAAAAGTTCCATAGTCTCACAGTTAAGATTTGACCATCAAATTCCAAGTTCAGGCCAAACTCCCAAATGACTGGGAAGTCAGCAATGAGGGGAAAGGCCGTCATGATGGCTCATAGAAATCAATACTCTGAGAATGACTGTTATCTGTTTTTGCTGCATACACTTTTGATATTTACTTTTAGACAGGCAAGTGGAACAGTAGTAGTTTAGATCCTGCATAATTGTAGGGCCTGAAAGCCTCTTTTTATTTTTTAATCAGCAATCCAGACAACATTCATATTTATTTTTCATTTTTGCCAAGTGTTTGCTTGGGATTAGATGGTATCTTCTCGAGCCTTTATAATTTTATTTGTTTATTTATTTATTTATTGCTTCAGATTGACCATGACCCCATGGGTTCAGACTGACCCCATGATCATCATACTCCTTAGCACAGGATGCTGCGCAGGGCATTACTGATGCACAGGGTACAGCTCCAAATTGTGTAGATCCTTCACAGATCCTGCATGGAAATTGGCCAGAGACCCATACCGCAAGCAGAAGACTTTTGGATCTGATTGCAGTTGATGTGGGTGGCCTACTTGTTAGGGAAAGACAATTCTAACTCACAGAATTGAACAATCTGAAGCTTTAGGGATTTTCAGATTTGGCCATTGCACTGTCTGCCAGAGTTGCTCTGGAAGGACACTGAGCTTTGCCTGAGTTCTTCCCTTTCACTTCTGGAAAGATTTCTCAGGATGTAAATACCAGATATAAATTTACCCAGAAGAAGCACAGGCAAAGAGAACCTACCAGTGTAGCTACAGAGACCTCCAGTGCAACAGTTGAATTTACAAACTATAATAATTAATAGCTGCTTAATAAACAGCTCTGCAGAGGGAGCCCAGAATTACTCTGACTATTGGCAAGTTCACAGAGCTCTAAATGTTAAGTCAAAGGAAACACAACAATGTTATCTAAAACACACAAAGGGCATGAACTGATATGGATAATGGCAAATAGACTACGTAAATAATCTTAAGAAGATGTTATTAAAAGCCAATGCTTTTGCACAGCCAATGGAACGTGAGAGACAGTGTTGTTTGCCATTCCCTTTCAATTAGACTATAATGGAAACTAGCTATTTCCCCACTCCTCCCCTCAACATCAATACCAAAGTATCACTAGGGCAAAGTAGCTTGCAAATGATGCTGGTAGTCACAGTGTAGTCACTGCTTAGCAGAACCCACACATCTGAGTTTTTCCTACTCTACAACCCAACAACAAATACAATATGGCAAGAGTTCCCATTTTGTGCTGAGCTTTGCTTAAGTGCTTTACCTTCCCCAAATACTTTTGCAAGCAGTATTCCTATTCTGATATCTTATTTCTCTTCATTCTTGTTTTCTTGTCATTAGAATAAACTCTTAACATAATTTCTCACGAGGGAGAAATATATGAATTATCAGTGGCAGGTATACTTTGGACCAAACTAGAAGAGAGAGACTTTATATAATTTTATAACATTTTACTGGAAGCCATGGTAAGAGAAGAGATTCAGCCCCCTTCCACTGCTTCTGGAAAATAGCAATAAGGCAAGACACACTATTCCCCAGTTTTCTTTGTCTTTTATGTCCTTTCTATGTAACTTGTCTCTCTAGGGTTCAGGTCACATTTACTTAAGGTATAAAAACAGTGACATTAATTACCATTTCATAAATAACTCTCTGTACCGTTGACTGGACAAAAACGGATGTACAAATCCCAAGAGAAAAGAGAATGTTTCCAGGAACTGGAAACAATTCTCATTCAAAGTCTATTATAGAAGCCTAGGTCTTTTCATTGTCATTCATTCTCTAGAGCAGATGTAATGAGCATTACTATTTTCTTACAGTAACATAAACAAATATGAACTCACTGACATTAGTGGAGCTACTTCTAGTATAAAATTCAAATCAAATTCATTCTATGCTCTTGAAGTATAATAATCTTTTCCTTATTTCAGACTAGAACATGCCTAAAGCATAACAATTATCATCTGTGACATGTGAATTTTAATAATGATTATTTACATAAATGCAGTGCACTCTTCCATTTTATGATTGACAAACAGCAACCGTACAGCTAACCACAAAAGATTCTCTGTCTCTCCTCTCACCCAGAGGTAAATTGCTACAAGAAAAAGAAATCTTATAGAAGAAAAAGTGGAGATTAAAAAAAAAAAAAATCTAAAGCAAAATGCAACTGCTGTTCTTTTCATGAATTTTTATTAATAAACTGCTGCTGATGCTGCTGGCACCTTGTTTCTGTTGCTGAGATGAGTCTTTCCAGGTTCCAACTGTGCTGGTGTTTTTACTTGGGAAGCAATATGGTCTACAAGAGTTCCATTAGCCTAAAAGAGAAACATCTGCTTGGAGTATGGAGCAATCTATTGGCTGAGTTTAGCAGTAGGTTAACTGCAGCTGGTCAACCCTGCCCTATCTTGTGTCATGGAGGCCAAAATGAATTAACATGTACTGTTCTTTAGCAGATTCTTAAAAAGAGATATGATTCATATTAAAAAAGATGATTATGTTGGCTATTTTCATTTAATGTAGCACTACATTATAAAAGCATGTTTTCCAGAAAGACAATACTGTTGAACTATTAAGAAGAAAAGGGCAAGTTACTGTTTTTTTTGTTTGTTTGTTTTGTTTTTTAAATTTGACTAGACATGGAATTCTAAGTAACTGCAACCAAAAGCAGGCTAGAAAATCTCAATTGTGGGACGACTTGAATGTTGTTTGGCCTCTAAAACATCCTGGTGTAACATTAGTTGTAACATTAAAGAAATATTGCCAGTAAATCAAGAAAATTTTGTTCACATAATTTGGAATTGCCTCCGTGTCATGAGGTGCTTAATAAGTTTTGTTCCATATTAAAAAACCTATGGCACCATCTTTCCTTCCTTTTTTTTTTTTCCAATATTTTTTTTCCCAATTTAATGGTTAAGGTAGCCCTTAACATACTAACTCCATAGATGCAAAATTTTTTATTCCATTATTCATAATTCACTAATGTTATTCAATTTTATAATGGTGTAACTCCCTGAAAAGAGCTGTGTAAAAAAAAAAAAAAAAAAAAAAAAAACTCAATTAATTTCTCTGTTACGCTGTTCCCATACAGAAGTGTATTTGTTTTGCTATATAGGTATGCTTTTATAAGGTGTTTTGGGATCTTTTGGTATGGAAGAAAATATTACTACCTGCATGGGTTTCTTCCAAAACTTACAGGAGAAAGACATTACTTCTGGAGAGCAAATGTGAATTTCCATATACTGCCATCAAAATCCTGATTTTGTTTATATAGGGCACAAAGGATTTTCTCACTGCTTCCTTCCTGTAGATATAATAGCACCACGTTATCTCAGGCCTTACCATGTACAGCTTTTATGCCTAAATCACTCTTCCCTAATACTGTGTCAAATGATACCGAGAATATGGTACTATAAACAAGTTCCCTCTTCTTTTCACCCTGTAAATATTATAGGCCCACGAAGAACAGCAACAGGAGTATAATAAACTATGAATGCAAATATACATATATTTTATAGAAGGAAGTTTTATATGCAGAAAGTGCAATCAAAATAACCTGTTCTAAAAAGATACTTTGTGAGTCAATCCAGTAGAGACAAGAAAAGCTTTTTGATCACCCTAAAGTAGTAGATGGAAAGATCAGCACTTACATTCAGTTTTCTTTTTGCTAGTGGAGTCAGGAAGAAAAAGTATCAATTTAACATCATTTCTAAGATTACTTAGTTTATTCCAATTTTCTTAAATATTACTACTAGCAGATTGAGAGTTATAATGCCTTCACCATCAGCTCTAAACTCAGTTATTGGATGGCTTAATGCCAAACCCTCAAACAGCTATCAGTTTTTATTCAGACGACAAGATATGCTTTCTTGTCCTAAATTCAGAACCTCAGTCAAAGGTGTTTTGGTTTATATTTCAGATTCTAATATATTTGTTCAACATCATCAATATGTATATATATCATGTTGTATATATTTCAGGCCCAATCTTCCCATTTGGTTCTATCTCTCATTAAAACATTTTTTTACTTATTTTAATTATACAGATGCTTCTAATTAATGTATTTTAGTTTTCCCTTAATAAAGCCAGTATACTGCTGCTGAAGGCTTTGCTAACAACTCTATCTGATCTGTGTGAGACCACTGTCAATTTCTTAATGTCCCCAAAGCTTCAAACTGTACCATAGCTGTATTGTGTGATAACCATCTTTGCATTCCTCCTGCATTTGTGAATATCTCAACACAAACATCAGGAGACACGACATGACTCTGGCCTTTTACCTGTATCAGGAGACTGGTATTCATTCTAAAAAGGATAACCTTAAGCTATCATTAAAAATAATAATCACAGTAGAGATGTTTTAGTAAAGAAATATGATTTTTTTCTAGCATTGTCTTAGTGCAAGGTGACATATTATACTATCCTAGAGCCAATTGGAAGAAGCAACTGCTGTTCTGTAATAAGGGTGGTTCTGTTGCCTTTTTCTTCTTTTCTTGTACAACCAATCCAAGCCATCAAATTCAGCAAATATCAGAGAGGACATTCTCACAGACTACAGTAAAAAATGGCTTACCCCTTGTGAGACTTCAGCAATAATGGCATAATAGTTTTTGCTCAGCGTGCACATAAGAAAACTCTGGCTGACAAACTCTGGCTAACATCTTTAGATGTCCCAATGAAAAGTGAAGCAAAGGGATTCTGTCAAATTCAGTTTGTCTGTTTATTAAACAAACAAACAACAACAACAACAACAAAACAAACAAACAAACAGTGGAGAATCATGAATAGGACATCAAAAGGTATTTGTCTTAGATATAATAGCTTTCACTTCTATCATCAGGCTATTTGTACTTCCGTGTGTGTTTTTCTAGACTGGGTAATGTATTGTTATGCCCATTTTAAGCATAAGAAAACTGAGGTGGAATGCAGTGAGCAGATTTGCCCAAGTACTCACAGAAAACTGTCTTCAGTACTGAGAACACAGGTGGCAAAACCCAACAGTTCTCCAAGAAACATTTCTCTACTGGCAATAAAATTTTGAAAATTGGCATCATGCACCACTCTTGATCTCATTTCCTGTTGGAAAAACACAGGCAAATCAAGGTATTAGCAAAAGTTCTCGGAAAATTAATAAAACCATAAATCAAATAAACTCCTGAAAAACAAACTGAGAAAAATCCTAGGAAGATTAAAGAAGCATGCGTTTGTGGACAAGATAAATAAATAAATAAATAAGTCTGAGAACAGAAGGTACTTTTGTGTTTTGCTGCAAATTGTTTATAACTAGACATGGAACCACTATTGAACATCATAGACTATTATTATTGTATGTTGTGCTCAGACTTTTCAGATGGCATGCTTTGACAGACAGATCTACATGGCAGCCAGGAAGTGTCAGGGTAGCGTGGATGAACTGTGTGGCAGTGGAGAACTTGGGCAGAATGCAGAGTTGTCCAACTAATCCTTGAAACTTGTGCCACCTATGCTGGAGTGCATGTCTTGCTATTCTTGTGTAAAGCACCTACACCCAAGCAAGTCTGGGGATGCTGTTGCATGCTGCAGTTTGACTGCAGAAGATGTGTACAATGTAAGAGGGAAACAGGAGTCAGCTTAATGACAATGACTTGGAACACCTGAAAAGCAAGGTAGGTCTGTCTAGGAGGCCATTCTGAAGTAGTGTGTGAAAACGCAAGTCAAATTTCACTTTCACCACATTAAGTCTGTGGGTGATGTTCCATGTTGAATTTTTTCATCTTGCATTAGACTGTTTATAAACATTAGCTGATAAACATTTTGAAAAAGAGATTTAGATGTAGATAAGTACTTGCATTTCTAGCACTAAAGAGAATCAACTTTCATTCGTGCAAGATTAGGGTCTGGCACCAGAAATCTTGTAAATAAATGGAACATAAAATCCATGTTTTAAAATCCAAAACAATTACTTGCCAAGATACTTAAAAACTTATGAAAAAAAAAAAAAAAAAAAAAAAGAGGTCATTTTTTAAAAGCATTCAACCAAACACAAATATTTAAACAATTATCTTAGTATCCAAAGGACTTAAGTATTTTTTAAAATCAGACCAACTTCAGTTATGTTTGTAATTCTAATGCCTTAAATTTTATAATTTTTTTGCAAAATCATAGGATTTCCTTCTGCACAAAAACTGCTTAAAATTTAGAGATACACCTTTTCATCTTAAACTCAGTATTACAAATTCCATGGTGTGTAAATATTATAAAAATGTACACTGCACAAACACAAATACGCAGGATACTCCCAAAATAGAAACGTTACTTCCTGATCATAAAACACAACAAATGAGAAAAGATACATGTAAGTTGTGAACTATGTAATGGTAATGATAACATTCATTGCGGAGTCTTCACTCTCATATTGATTACTATTTTGATCTTATGAGTTGTCTCAAGAATTCAATTAATTTGAATCATTATTGGACAAAGTAATCTCATGTGACTCACACTGACAGTATTTTACCCCAAGGAGGTGAGGCGGAATACACACAAGTCAGTGGAAATATTGCAGTCAATTTTAATGGCCTTTGGACTACTTCCATAGCATCAGGCTATGCTATCATTAGCCTGATGCTACCATAGCATCAGGCTAATCCAACTTTTGTCAAGTTTGAAAAGACTCTGCCTTTGTAGGAGTCATAGACCTAGTTGTTTTTTTTTTTTTTTAATTCTAATTAATATAAAAGATGAAGACCTTACTGAAATGCAGATCAAAATGAAGATGCGTGCACACACACACACACACACACCCCAAAACAAAACAAAACAAAAACCAACAACTTGAAGCAATGATATTTATGGTATTTTAAGTCTTCAACTACCCAAGGTCTGGGGAGACCTGGAAGGTTTCATAAATGATAGCATCAATGAAGAACCTCCAGCAATTCTGTGATGCATGAACCCTCTCCTTGAACAGATCCTCTGAAGAACAAGTAGTTCTTTTGATGTTTATTGACAGTTGGCTTGGCTTCCAAATGAAAATATGGTTGTTAGTATTAATAAGTTTACTTTGCCATAAACCTCTAGATTATAGGTTTATGATTATATAGATATATAGATTATATATAGATATATAGATATATAGATTATATATAGATATAGATATAGATATAGATATAGATATATAGATTATATATATAGATTATATATATAAGAATAAACTGGCAAACTGAAAGGGGCAAAAGCCCAGATGGTTGAAATATACCTATCACTTACCTCAGGATTTACGTTGTCAGTGTTTCAGTGTAACACTCACTGTACTGCTGCTGTTAAAATTTAGCACAAAAAGGTTGTTTCAGTTCTAAGCTGTTGCAATGGCTCTGTCTGGAGCCATTAACGTCTGGAATTGGTACTCAAGGTACTACTGATTTCTTTACTTTTTATTACTGTCTGCTTTTTAAAAAGTATAGGACCTCCGTCAGAAGCATGTTTAGGTCCAAAAATAAGTCCAGAGCTTTTTTTTTTTTTTTTTTTTTTTTTTTTTTTTTTTTTTT
>CM021731.1:68671852-68728030 GCA_011075105.1 Heteronetta atricapilla | reverse complement strand
TTCTGTGTAACACCTACAGAGTATTTCATTGAACGAATCAGATACTAGCATATGACAAAAATACAAAATCATAGTAGGCACTCAGTCAAGAAAATATGCATGGTAGATTTCCTTGAAAGGAAAGTGATACTAAGATCGGTTCTAGTTCAATGCAAATCTTTGTAAGCAGGTAATTAAATTCTGGCTCAGCTATCGTATGAGGAAATTCATGTGTTACTACATCTCACTGTGAATTTTGTTTTTGTTTTTGTTCAGAAAAGATTCTCTTGACAGAATTATTCTCAGCTTCCTTCCTATTTTGCATCTGCACAATATTTTTCAAATCTTCATGTAAACAATATTAATTCTTTAATGTAAAGAAAATTAAAACGGAAAAAAAAGGTCCTTTTTGTTATTCTGTTCTTGTGGTTCTGTCATAGGCAAATTTGTATTTTGCAGTCACATTGTTAATGGATAAAACAAGTATCTTTGTGTCATCTCACATAAAAGGTCAAAAAGCAACAAAAACACCTAAACTGAAAGAAAGCAATTAAATGAGTTCCCTATCCTTGGCTGTCAGCCATTTATCCAGCTGCTTAATGTGCTATGTCTGAGCACCCCACAAAGATTAGTGACTTTGTTCAACAATTCTGTTCAGGAGTAGTCTAATTTTCAAAGTGTAGAAGCAATCTACAGAAAAGCAAATTGCTCACACCGAGTCAAGAAAGCTCTTTCAGAGGTGAAAACTGAGCATAGGTCTCCAAGACCTAACTTTTGGATGGTCAAATTTAGGAACTGCAAATCCTGTTCACAGCTTCTGTATTTCAGAATTGAAATTATAAAACTTTAAAAAATTACAATCAAATTCAAACTTTTAGGGTTTAGCAGTAAACAGATCAGGGCTTTACTCTAGGACTTAAGCAAGTTAAAAGCATTGGGGAGGGGGGAGAATGAATCCCAGGGCTGTGTTATTTTATGGACATAACTAAGTTATATTAAGACTTGGTAAAATCCTACATTTTTCTTTTGTCAGCTAAAAATGATACAACTAGGACACATTACTAAAACTGACCTCCTATAGATCATTTAAGAAGGAATTGACTCCTTTTTCTCCTGTCAGAAGAATATCACTATGTTTTCAAAGGTGACAGGAAGAATGAGAGTTCACTAATACTAATGTTATTTTGTTAAAGACCTCAATTCACCTTATACAGTAACCATTACTATAAATGTTTGTTGGTACATCTTATCAGATAAGGGTCATTCTGTTGGCATTTTAGGTGCTAAAACTGTTTATTTTTATAGAATGTGAATGACAAACCACTTGTCAGATAAGATGTACCTGTAACTATTTTAGATTAAATGATCATAAATCTGCATGTTTTCCTGTGTTAGTTTGAAAATAAGTACTCCATCTATATCACAACAGGTTATCTAGTTCTCACACTCCTCTTTTCTTAGGACATTTTTAATTTTAGAGATTAGAGAACTAGCCATCTGACATTTTCTAATACTCTTTTTAAGTTCAAATGAATCAATGATTTCTTAGAAGTCTATAACTGATAGACCTGAAATTTAGTTTTAGTCAGTTTGGGCCTGATGATAACAATTATATAAACTGGGAAAAACAGTGACATAACCTTTTCAAAGATTATTTTTTATGTTTTTAATGACACTAAATTGTGTTTTTAAGTTATAAAGTTGCACAATGTATAAATAACAAGTCCTAAATTCTGTCTGTCATTTCAAAGGAACAAAAAGAGTACATAATGTGTCTACTACACTTATGGTCACGCTTTACACAGCTTACACAAATTTTCCTGATGGAAATATGATGTCTTCTTTTTTCTTATTATTTATTTATTTATTTCTGCAGGTCATTCAAATTGGGAATAAGGAGGCAGAAAAGAGAAGACGGAGAATTTTCATACTGATGAAGAACATTCTAAGCACTATAGGATTCCTACATGGATAATTCTGACTCTCATATTAGCGCATTGTCACATCTTCTTTCCTGTAGCTGGGATTTAATACTTTGAGAAATGCAAGCATACTAAGGATACAAATGCATGGAAATGCACAAAAAATAGGTGTTATGATTTAGCTGCCATTTGGGCAATTCAAACAATGCATTTACAAAGACTGAGTTTATGGCTGTTTATACAATACAGTTAAGAAGGGAACAGTTTTATTGTTCCATCATACCTTAAATTCAAAAATTGTCTCCATTTGGCAGCAAAATAAAGGCAAGAATATAGGATGTTTTCTAAAAACACAAGATTGGACTGGGCCTGCTCGGGTATCCCATTCCCTTTCTGCAATTACAAGCAAAGACATACATAATCTCTTTCATAAGCAGATCAAGTGCTATGTCAACTAAATTAGGATTTGTGCTTTATCAGATTAGGATTTTACTATTCGTATTGGAAAACTCTTCTATTACATTAATCTTCTCTTTGTTACACATAGTCTTTTAATTTCCAGTTAAATTATAATTATGAACAATGTACATTTATTTGTTCCTGTTTACATTAGTGAAAGCAGGAGATAAATGCCTGTCCCAGACCGGCTAGCACACCGGTAGCCAGGGCACTCATGTTGGATCAGGCCAGGAACACTAGTACAAGTTATCACATTTTATACAAACTCTGCAACCTCTGAATTAATGACTATTCTAGGGCAGGCACCCCTAGCTGTCAAACCCTGTTCTAGTCCACCAAATTCTGCCTTAGACTCACAGAATCTCTCTTGATGAAATTTTTATTGAAGCTGGAATATATCAGGGAAAATAAACAAACAAACAAACAAAATCTGTGGTCCTGATGAAGTATCACTTTCCAAGAAACATATAAACCAATTCCCAAATACATTTATGACATAACTAAATTTTAAGAGTACCTCAGAGAAAAGTGAAAAGGATTTCAGATATGTTTTCTGAGACATCTTTCAACTTCCTGATTTTACCATGGTTATATTTCCAACCTGTATGCAGGATTCTATGGTTATGATTTGCTTAGCAACTGAATGCATTTTTGCATACACTATTATTTTAAGCTAAGTCCATATGAGCAAGTTCAAACGTTGCTACCATTTTTTTAATTGAAGTGCACTTAATTCCCTTAGGTACAGGGAAACACTGGGATCATAACTGACAAATGCATGCATTAGGTATACTAAGATCACATGCAAAAAAAAGTGAGAACATCTCTTTTTAATATGGAAGAGTCAGAAAACATTAAAGACCCAATTAACTTTACACCTTATCTTTAACCAGATACTGTGTTAGGTCTAGTGCTGAGTTTTCCTCCTCAGACCTTTTCACTTGACCTCAGGGACCAAGTGAAAAATGCCAAAAAAAAATTAAAAAATAAAAAATGTGCCTTTTACAGAACTGCTCACAGTTACTCTTCTGGAGAACTAGAAGGGAGTGTGATCCTTTGAGATTAGGGCTGAGTCTCAGAAGCATAGTCCAACCCCAAAAGACCTGGAGAGGTATTAGAGAATAAATAATTAATTTCTATGGAAGTTTATAAGTCTTCAAGGGCTGTAGATTATTTCCTCTTAATTAAGATTAACACAACCTTTTAGGAAGGAGCTGTATTTAGTGCTGTGGGCAAGCATAGCTCTAGTGGACTACAAGAGCTAACAGAAGTACATGGACAGGCAGTGTGAAAACTTCACAGAAACAGCAAGCAACTTTCAACTGAACAAATACAAAGTTCTTACGCAGTAATTGCCCTTTAAACAAACTTACACCATGATCAGGGAACGTCAAATTTGGGAGGAAGTTTATTTTTGCAAGCTGTTGAATGTGATAGGGTGTTTTTCTTTAAATCATAAATCTGCTGACTTTCACTGAAGGTTTTGGAAACTATGAAACATGCAATTGTTTCAGTGAGGGGGTTGCTGAAAAATGTCCGATGGTTATCTTTAAATTATTGGTGTAAATAAACAAGAGAGGTGGTACAGAGGTGGTATAGCTGGTGGATACATATTTTGCAGGGAAATACCTAGCTGTGCCTGCATCATCCATCTACATTTCCCAGGTTTCCTCTTTTCTCAAATCTTAAAAAAAAAAAAAAAAAAAAAAAAAGATTTTGTGAGGAATCTCTACAAGCATACAGTTAAAGTAAGTTTGCTAGCCCCTTGTCTGGTCCAAAACCCAGACAGTGAATGATAGCTTTGGCTCATCACTGGAACAGCAATTTGGTGCTTCTCTCTTACTCTAAGCATCCCTTAAAAGGCAACTGCAAGACCAGAAAAGTTTTCAGCTTTTTGTGCTTTAATGGCAATCTCACATTAAGGTGGATTCAGACTTCAGGAAAAAGAGACAAATGGTTTAAAGGATAGGTGGGACTTCGTTTTGTTTGTTTGTTTGTTTGTTTGTTTTTTCTGTTTATGGTAGGATTTCTCTTCAGTGTTACTTCTGGAATGTTTTTGTTCTCGGGTAAAATTCACCTTTGCAGAAAAAATCAGATGACAAAACTATTACAACCTCTCAAATCTACTTAAGTCTAAAGGGACAAATTTCAACTTCACCTTCAATTATTCCTGTGATCAATTAATCAATCAATAAATAAATAAATAAATAAATCACTAACCTGCCTTTATCTGACTTGTACTGAGCATGTACTGAGCTTTATGTGCTCTGTAAGCGTTGACTTTGGCTCACAGCTGTTGTGGAAAAAACAAGCCATTTTTATGCTTATTCTACTGACATAGAAACGAAAGCAAAACAGAAGTTTTGCAGCTGCTGATTAACAGCCTAAAACACCTTGTCAGAGACAGAGGGGAGGAACAGCCAGAAGGGGGAAGGTAAGAGAATGTTTTTGGATCCAGGTCCTCTAATGTGAGCAAAGGACTCTGGGATGCACTGAGGAAAAAACATGACAAAATGAATTACTTGCTATTTTTTGTCAGGTTAGGAAACCACACTCCAGTCCTTTCAGAAAACAAAAAATAAACAAACAAAAAACCACAATCATCATATTCTGTTCTGATTTAAAAAAAAAAAAAAAAAAGCCAAAAAAAAGTAGAAACTCAATAGATTTCATTTTTTCCCTGTTTTATACAGATCACGATGATTCTTAGCTGTATTGTAAATTATCCATAACCTATGAGAAAACTAAGACTAGCCATTCCAATGCCAGTTTCTATAGCAAGCGGCATGCAACGGACCGTATAACTATTATGATGTTGGACAACTCCCAGGCCTTCAGCCCAACTACAGCAGGGTCATACGAAGAGGCTGCCAGTGCCAGTCCAGGACAAGACCTGGACCTCAGGATTTGTAGTGACAGACTTTATACTATTTGGAAATCATACCTATAGGATTTAGCTACCCCTAAATAAAGGTGTGGGAAAAAAAAAAAAAAGATTATTTCTAGTTAACTTCTATAGCAATTCCCAACTGTTGTTTTTTGTTGTAGGCCAGCAATGAATTCAAATTAAATGCATATTCAATAAATCATTTTATAATGTGACCAAAACTATAAAACTATATTGGAGTTAGTCAAGGTAGTTCCTATAAGTGACCTAAAACTTTGACCAGGATTTATAACTTCTATAAATTAGCAATAGTATAAGACAGGTGAAGAATATGAAACAATGTAATGTTTTTGTTAAAACCATTTAACACTATTTAACATTTAACATCTCATTTCTCCTAAACAGACATGGCTATAAATTTCCTGTGGGAGACATGATTTCCCACACAATACAGAAATTACCTCTGGGACTTCATTTTACTCTAGACAAAGCACAAATTCTTTTGCAGTGTATATGAATATCTGTGTGTGAGAGTGCTGTTTATAATGTAATAGATTATTTAGCTTCCTGCAGTTTATAAATAATAGACGGTTCTCATTGCTTCACTACAACGGTAGCTTTTGGAAACAGAGTGGTAAACCTATTTACAATCTGAAGTAGGGAACAGCATTTCATTAATTACTTTTGTCAGTCCAGTACCAAGAATATTTTGGGGGGGTGAAAAAAATTGACATATCATGTAGTTGTTGTAATAATGAAATAAATGATAATAAATGGTAAAGAGATCATGGATAAGACAACAGCTTTATTCAATACAGTGATTATAAGTGTATTTCAGTACTGATACTAAGGGTGTAAAATGTAAGCCATCATAAAGAAATTAACAGCAAGTTGTTTAGATTTTACTACCTCTGACTCACTGCCACTCATGACAAAAGTCCTTATTAAAAGATGGTATGACTTTGCTAAAGCCAGAGACTCGGTCGTATGGTTCATTTACTGGCTCTGTCACAGGGTTAATCTGTGACTTCAGTGTTTATCATAACCCCATCAGTAAAATGGTAACATTAACATTTCTTATTATCTGTCTCCTTTTTATTTAGTTTTCCATCTCTTTCCAGCAGAGTCTCCCATAGAAATGACCTTCTGTTGACATATCCAGAATTTCTTTTAAATGTTCCAGAGAAGTGAAGAAGAACAGACTACAGATGCAGGCTGAAACTCTCTATCAAGAGATTTTTTCATATGTATTCTAGCTCATCAATCAGGACACATTGTTTTATGTATATAAAACAACAACAACAACAAACATGCACAAAGACCTGGGCAAATGTTGATGATGATAAAATAATAATAATAAAAGTGATCAATTTCCAAAACAGAAATACATAAAAGTAAAATAATGCACCAATTTTAACATATTTTCAACAGGAAAAAAATATTTGAAAGAAGCATTACAGTTTCTTATGTTTTGGCAACTCCATTGTGCTTTTCTAAAGAAAACAGTTTGAACTTCGCCATTTTGATTCTTTTTGTACCACCTCACTATTTTAAATATTTAAATATAAATATACTGTTAATAATATAAATACTATTGAAATAGTATTATATTACATGCAAAATTACATGCAGAAACATTTGCAGAATTTTTGTCATGTTGGTATTTTCAAAAATTCTACATGCTGACCAAGATTCTAGCCAGTTGTTTTGGCTCTACATTAAGATTAAAATTAAGATTAAAACAAAACAAGATTACAAACAAAACTGGAATATAAATACCTTGAGACATATGTAAATTGCCTGGATAACATTTACATTTTTTTTTTTTTATGACACAAAACGACACAGCATCTTGTAATTGGTATTAGCTGCAGGTACATTTAGACAACTTTGCTGTTTGGTCTCGTACACTTGGTCTGAGCCTATTAATTTCTTCTCAGCATAAATTCACCTGTGTTAAGACAACCATATATCTTCAAACCTTTCAATAAAAAGGTTTCTCTTTCTAAATACATCATCTTTTGCAGCAAGCCTTCCATATCAGGGTCTGTTTCTCCAGGTCCAAAACTAAATTCTGTTGTTGCTAATGGACAGATCAGGAGGTTGTGTAGACCCAAGGGATGTTTCCTAATTTTGTTCACGCACTCTGTTCCAGGCAGACAACATTCGTGACTCACAAGCAATTACTACATTTTTCACTTTTCTTCAGTACTAACGAACAGTTTTATCTCCAAAACTCCTTTGTTGACATGTTCCTCACTCCAGCACAATTCTTGGAATTGCCACCAAGAGAAAGCATGTACTGGGAAGTGAAGAGCATGAGTACATGGCATCAGGTTTCCCTGTGCACAGAGGGATGACTCTGTTCCTGTACAATCTGCAGCAAGGATGCTATTCCCAGCTTTAGTACAGGGATGCTATTTCATCTGAAATCCAACTATTATAAGATCTAAACCATGGAAATAATTTTTCAATTAAAAAAGACTCTTTCTCCTGCTCAAACCTGGAGGTTATATGAAGCATAACAAGTAGTATCATTTGTATCATGTGGTAAACTTCTGAAAACAAAGTGCTGTATTACTTTATGTTAATTGCAAACCCAGTCAGTATTTATGAACACCTTTCAAATTTTAAAATAGTCAAAAATATTGTTCAGTGTAAAGGGTCTTGGTAAACAGCACAAAAGTAGCATAGAGGGGAAATAACAGCTTGTACACCCTGCTAATTGTACATTAACATTACAACTTTTTCACATCAGTGTGGCCACTGCATTTATCACCTACCTTAGTAAGATAAAATCTTTCCCAGGACATTGCTGCTATAAAGAATTACAGAAATGATGAAGGCATGGTCATAAATTCAGGCAGGGTACAACAGTATGTTTTTTTTCTATTGGCTATAAGAACCAACTGTTGAAATAAATATAATGTAAACTACAGCTCTGTCATACATACTTTTAAGATGTATGATGTATGATGATGTCCTGGTCAAAGAAGGATACAGATTTGTTTATCCCAAAAAATAGACCAGAATACTGACCTTGAAGATCAGATCAAGTATAAAGTAGCCTAAAATAACAAACAAAACGTGTGTCATATCTTCAAGATTCATTTCTCAAGTTAATACATAAAACTCATGATCTGTTCTGGAGAGGTTGATCCTGCAAAATAGCATTAAGAATCCAGACACCAGGAGACTGCTGGAGGAATTTAGGATGCTCAGTAACTTTCATTATCATGCCAAAGGAAAGAAAAAAAAAAAAGCCTTATTAGATTAAATTTAAAAAGCTCAGTACTCATGGTTTTATGTTGCTCTATCTTGATTTTAATGGACTTCTGGTGCAAGAAAGTCTTACCCTCAGTTGAAGAGGGTGAAGTTAGGAATTACTTAAATAAACTGAGCATTCACAAGTCCATGGAACCTGACAGGATGCATGAGAGCTGAGGGAGGTGGCTGATGTTGTTGCTTGATTAATTGTCTTTGAAAGTACATGTCAGCTGAGAGAGGTTTCTGAGGACTGGAAGAAACCAAATGCCTCCCCTAACTTAAAGAACACAGAGGAGGATTCAAGGAACAACAAGCCGGTCTGTCTCATCTCCATCCCTGTGAAGATGATGGAGCAAATAATCATGGAAATCATTTTCAGACACTTTACGGACATGAAGGCTACCAGGAGCAGTCAGCATGGATTTACAAATGGGAAATCATGCCTCACCAACCTGATGACCTAGACTATTACAATGAGGTGACTAGCTTGATGTATGACAGAAGGGCAATGGATGTTTTGGAGCTTGACTTTAGTAAGGCTTTCTCTTCTATAACATATCCAGAGACAAAATGATGACAGCAAGGTGGATTGAAAACTGGCTGAACAGCCAAGCCCAGAGCACAGTAATGAGACACAGAAAGTCCAGCTGCAGGCCAGTCATTAGTAGTGTAAGCCAGGGGTTGATAGTGTGTCTGTACTGTTCAACATCTTTAATTACTTCGACAAAGGGACAGAGCATACCCTCAGTGAGTTTTAAGATGATACAAAACAGGGAGGACTGATACATGAGATGGCTGTGTTGCTATTCAGAGGGAACTGGATAGGCTGGAGAAACAGGCCAACAGGAATCTCATGCAATTCAACATAGGGAAGTGCCAAGTCCTACACCTAGCAAGGAATAACCCCAGTACATGCAGAGGACAACTGGCTGCAAATCAGTTTTGCAGAGAATGACCTGGGCTTGTGGTGGACAACAAGGTGACCATGAGCCAGCAATATGCACTTGCAACAAAGAAAGCCAACAGCACCCTGAGTTGCAGTAGCCGGAGTGTTGCCAGAAGATTGAGGAAAAAGGTCCTTCCTCTCTACTCAGCACTGGTGAGGCCAGTATGGAGTACTGTGCCCAGTTCTGGGCTCCCCAGTACGTGAGAGCCATGTACATATTAGAATGAGCCCAGCAAAGAGTCACAAAGATGACTAAGGGAATAGAGCACCTCTCATAAGAGGAGCTGCTGAGATTACTCAGCCTAGAGAAAAGAAATCTTGAGGGGGATCTTATCAGTGTGTATGGAAGTTTCTTCCATGATGGGAAGGAATGAAAATTAGACCATACTACTTCTCTCAGCAGTGCCCAGTGACACGACAAGAGTCAGTGAGTACCAACACATGAAATTCCATCTTAATACAAAAAATAAAAAATAATAAATAAATAAATAAATAATAATAATAAAATACACATTTTACTAGGATTGTGATCAAACTACAATACATTGTTCAGTGTGGCTTTGCAGTCTCCACCCTTGGACATATTCAAAACCTGACTGGCATAATGATGGGTCACCTGCTCTAGCTAAGCCTACACAAGCAGGGAAGTTGGATGAGGTGATCTCAAAAGGTTCTTTCCAATCATAATGATTCTGTGGTTCTGTACTAGTTCAAATGTAAATAAATGCAGTGTCAAAACAAACAAACAACAGCAACAAAACTACATTAAGAACAACAACAAAATAGGTAATAGGGAAGAGGATAAAACACATGGCAATACTTTTTATTTCTAATTTTTCTGCTAGGTTTCTACTAGGAACTAGTAGATATTCAAAGATCTATCTATCTGCAGAAGGTAATTCATTAGGTAATATCAGCAATTCCGAAGTTTTGGATCACATGAGGGATTTTTGAGCAAAATTGCCATTCCAAATAGTGACTATGCAGAATGATATACACCCTTCATCTTCACAGAGTTTCTATGAGAAGACAGCAACAGACCACAATGCTTTCTATAGATTTCTGGATAGAAAATGTCATTTTGTAGCATTGAATTTGTTGGAATAATCAGTGCAGAAATTCTTACTAAGATTGGTCTGTCAGTTTGGGTTATTGTCAATATACAATATACAATATCCCCTTCATTCCCAAATAGCATAGAATCTACCTGGTGAAATAATGCTTAAGTTTTAAAATATAGCCTTCAACTCACTTACTATGTTTTCCATTAAAAGGAAGGGAAGGGAGGGGAGGGGAAGGGAGGGGAGGGGAGGGGCAAGAAATGTGTTCATTGATCTATTTTGTTCAATTGAGTATTCAGGCTGATGTATTACACAGCACAAAAAATCATGAATTGGATATAGTGATTTATGGAGGGGAAGACGTATGAGGAACGGCTGAGGGCACTGGGCCTGTTCAGCCTGGAGAAGAGGAGGCTGAGGGGAGACCTCATCGCAGTCTACAACTTCCTCGTAAGGGGGTGTCGAGAGGCAGAAGACCTTTTCTCCATTAACACCAGCGACAGGACCCGCGGGAACGGGGTTAAGTTGAGGCAGGGGAAGTTTAGGCTTGACATCAGGAGGGGGTTCTTCACAGAGAGAGTGGTTGCACACTGGAACAGACTCCCCAGGGAAGTGGTCACTGCACCGAGCCTGACTGAGTTTAAGAAGCGATTGGACTGTGCACTTAGTCACATGGTCTGAACTTCTGGGTAGACCTGTGCGGTGTCAAGAGTTGGACTTGATGATCCTTAAGGGTCCCTTCCAACTCAGGATATTCTATGATTCTATGATTCTATGATCTTTACACATAAAGTAATATTTAATCAGTACCGTTTATCTTGTTGGAGAGAACACTTGATTGCACACTTAATCCTAAACCTGCACAAATCTCTGTTGTGTTCGAGTATAACAAAGCATATAAAAAACACACCACCAAGTTCAAGGAAAGACATCAGCAGAACCACAGAGGTGTTATGTGCAATAGAACTGGAACTCAGGGAGGCTGGGGGTGGAAGGCAGGACCTTACACCACAGGCATGAGCACGTATTGAAGGCGTTTTCTTTCCTGAGATGTTATTACAGTCCAAGCTTTAGTGGGCACAGCAGTATAGCTAGTCAGATGTGATATAATGAAGTTTGAAACATGTTTTGTAAGGCAATATTTTAAGTATGTATGTTGCTTCAAAAAGGAAACACATGAAATTTCAGGAAGCATTTAATGAAGGTTTGCTGGTAAGTACCTAAAAATGCACTAAAAGAATCATTTGTAATGCCCACTTCATCTTACAGAATTGCGATCATTTGAACTACATGGGTCAGATGCAGTTTGTCTAACCACTAAATGTTTTCAAGCCTTGTGTTCAGCTTTACTTATTGTATTAAGTAAATCACTTTAATTTGTAATACACTTAACCTTTTACCCTGAGAGATGCCAGTGTTTCTCTGATAATGATGCTTTACAATTTCTCTTAGCAGGGTATAGCTAAGTATCCACATTTGACAGACCTATAAGTTTAAGTAAAGTAAAGACAAAGTAAAGGCAGTATAACTATCAAGAAGCAGAGGCTGAATTCCTGTAGAGACCAAAATGGGCCCCGAGAAACAGACCTCTCAGTCCTCTGAGACCTCTGAATTTCAAAACAGTGGTATTAAAATCTTGCAGTCTGCAAGATTTTAAGGAATAGAAAATAGTTGCAAATACAGAATATACTACCAGTTGGTCTGTAGGTTTCTATCTCCACCATCACCCTAAATTTTAAAAATTGACAGGTTAAAGGAGGTTGAAAAACAGCTTATTTTTGATCTTGGAACATCTCATGGTTCTGATTTTAGATCACTGATATTTACCTTCACAGAAGAGCTGAAGCCACTCTGTTGAACTGTTTGAGTTATGAGAAGTGCAGATGCAATCCTACTTCTAGGTTTGAGGGAAATATATATATATATAATATATATATATAATATATAATATAATATATATAATATAATATAATATAATATATATATATATTAGGAGCAGACGTGAAGCTACAGGTAAGTAAAGACCTTTAAGCACATAAAGACATAGCCTTTAGAATGGCTAACTGTATTGTCTGGGGGAGAGAGATAAACATGCTGTCAGACTGATTCTTCATCAGTTGGTGAAAAAGCCACTCATTAAATGGAGTTAAATCCAGTGGGAGGCCAGTCACAAGTGATGTCCCCCAGGGCTCAGTACTAGGGCATGTCCTCTTCAATATCTTTATCAAAGATGTGGACAAGGGGATAAAGTGCACCTTCAGTATATTTCCAGATGACACCAACTTATGCACAAGTGTTGATCTTCTTGAAGGAAGGTAGGCTCCACAGAGGGATCTGGATAGACAGGATCCGTAAGCCAAGGCCAACTGTATGAAGTTAAGCAAGGCTAAGTGCTAGGTCCTGCACTTGGGGCACAACAATTCCATGCAATAATACCAGCTAGGGGAAGAGAAGCTGGAAATCTGCCCAGTGGAAAAAGATCTTGGAGTACTGGTCAGTCACCAGCTGAACATGAATCAGCAGTGTGCTCAGGTGGCCAAGAAGGCCAATGGCATCCTGGTTTGTATCAGAAATAGTGTGGCCAGCAGCACTAAGGAAGTGACTGTCCTGTACCTGTCTCTGGTGAGACCACACCTCGAATACTCTGATCAATTTTGGCTCCTCTCACTACATTAAAGACATCAAGGTGCTGGAGCATGTCCAAAGAAGGGCAAGGAATCTGGTGAAGTGTCTAGTGAACAAGTCTGATGAGGGGGAACTGGGGTAATTTAGTCTAGAACAAAGGAGGCTGAGAGGAGATATTACTGCTTTCTACAACTACCGCAAAGGAGTTTGTAGCAAGTTGGGAGTCTCTTCTCAGAAGCAACAAGCAACAGCACAAGAGGAAATGGCCTCAAGTTGTGCTGGGGAGGTTTAGGTTGGATATTAGGAAAACTTCTTCAATTAAAGGGTTGTGAGGTATTGCAGCAGACTGCCCTGGGAAGTGGCTGAGTCACCATCCCTGGAGATATTTAAAAGACATGTGGAGATAGTGCTTAGGGACATGATTTAGTGGTAGAATTGGCAGTGCTAGGTTAATGATTGAACTTAATGATCTTAGAGGTTTTTTCCAACCTAAATGATTCTGTGATTCTATGATAATAATGTAACTTGTGATTGTAGGACTTGTACTGAAGGATGACTTATGTTTATTTCCTCAGATGAGCAGAAACAAGAAGATCAACTGCTTAGTGGTAAAGATAGAGTGAAGGTTTGCAGTTCATTAGCAACAGTGACCACAGTTCTTGAAGACATGTGCCTATCTAATCTTATAGATAGTTGCACAAGCATACTTATAAGCAGGGAATGATTTTTAAATATTAAGTAAAAAAGCTTTAATCTTTCACCATTTGTTCCTGCTTCAGGATTGTATAGGTTCATACAAATAGAACACACATCCCCTTTAAGGTCCTTTTGAACCACCAAGGTAGGATGCAAATGACTAGAAGAAGAATGTTAGCTTGTATTTCAGTAAGCATTTAACTTGGTAAGAGTTAAAGAGATATTACTGTACTGGGTCCAGCTGGAATGGAGTTAAGTTTCTCCATAGCAGCCCATACAGTGCTGAGCTTTACACTTGTATCTGGAACAAGGTTGATATCACATCAATGTTTTGGTTATTGCAGAGCAGTATTGGCACAAAATCAAGGCTGTCCTTCGAACTCCCTCCCCAAAGGTACAGTAGGCTGGTGTTGGGCAAGAGATGGGGAGAGGACACAGCAAGGAGACATGACCCAAACTGATTACATGCTTAGCAATAAAAGCTGGTGGGGGGAGAAGGAGAGTGCAATACTCTCATTAAGAAACCATCTGATTTCCTGAGAAACTGTGACATGTATTGATTGAGGTTCTGCTTCAGATGAAGTAGCTGACTGTCACTTGCTGATGGGAAGTAGAGAATATTTTCCTCTTTTTGCTTCTGTGTGGCCTTTTCTTTCTATTTTTTTTCCTCTCTGTTTTATTTAACTGCTTCTTATCTCAACCCATGAGCTTTTTTCATTATGTTTTCCCCTCTGTTCTTCTGTGGAGGGGACGTGAGAGAGCAGGTAGTGGTGCTTAGCTGCCCCTTGGTTGCTAAACCACCACAATTACCATGTATTGAAAGATGTAAATAGTTCATGAGAACATTCTCAAACTGGGTTTAAACTATCTGCGTTCAGTATCAGTAGCACCGTAGCCCTGGCAGTGCAGAACCAAATTTCTTCAGCAAGTTATGCTGGCTGTGTGTAGTTCTAGATTATTAGTCCCAAGGTAGTTAGTTTAAAGCCAGGTAATGCTAAATGAGGTGCATTTACAAGTGACTACTGTGCAGACATACTTAACTGAATAGAGGAGAAATTATTCATTTTTCTCTTTCATGGTGGAAGTGTTGGTACTCTCACATAGTGTAAGAGCTTGTAAAAGAAAGGATGCAGGTCAAAGATCAGAAAGAAATCTTTACCCATATTAGCCTGAATGATAAATCCTCTTGCTTGAAGTCCCATTGAAATCATAGATAAATTAAATTGTTAAATTGAAATTACTGTTGGACATGGTGGTCAATTATTCCCCAAGTTCCCAGTGGAGTAAAGTTTTCCAGTGAAATTGTTATTTCTACAAAAGAGATATTAGAAATGTGCGCGTGCAGTTTAAATGCTATTGAAATTGATGCCAACTAAAACAGTTGTGGATAGCTGACATTGGAAATAATTTGGCAAGTTACCGAAAAGTTTTACTGTACACCCCAATTTATTGCTGTGCATACAAAGTTATTCCATAAGCCCAAATCTATCTTAAACTATAACAAATTTTCATTTTATGCAGAAGAAGAAGAGGTGACAAGGAAACTGAACATTTTTCTGTATTAAAGTATATATTCAGAAACTACTTTCTACCAGAGTGCAACCATTGGAATGCTTTTGTGGTAGAAAACTTTTTGTTTTGGTAAGTTTTAAAGCCTGTAGGTCATCTGGAGACTGTTTCCAGCTCAGGAAGTTTTTAAGCATGTGGTTAGACCACAAAGTGATCTAAAATGCTTTAAGAAAATGTGGTTTATTTTTCCTTTTAAATTTCTTTATGTCACATTTGTCAACAAACACATCACTGCACAAATGCCATGTGATCCCACAGCAAACTGCCTTTAGGAGTTGAGATTCCGCCTGCGGAGCTCATCTAAGACTCCTAAAACACATCCTCTTCATTACAGCCAACACATCCCTTATCACAAAGCCGTGTAAGCTTCATTACCATGCTGCTCTGAAACAATGTTATTATCTTGACAGTTCATGACACCAAGGACAGGCTTTGTTTTGTGAAGCTCAAAATTAGTGAGAGATTCATTAAATTTTCCACCAGCAGTGATAGAGACAGGACCGTTTCATGAATATAGGGACAAGTAGAATATATGGTAGCATAGTCAGTGAGGATATTTTTATCCCTCTGACTGAAACACCTGAATTGTTGTAGGTAAGACCATCAATGTGTACAGCACTATATAAGGAAGACAGAAAGAAAGCCTCCCCTATATATTTTCAGAACAACTTGGATTTCAGACACTTTCTGTAGTCATTACCCTCATGAAAATCCATTTTTACTAACCTTAACTATTCCAAAATTACGAGCAGTGCTTCACAAAATGATGGGATTGAAATAATATTAAGACTGTAAGAAAAACATCATTGAATACTGAGGTCATGGAAGCTGGCATTGCTAGTGTTGATGTATTGCTTCCGGTCTGAGGACAGGCAGAATGAAGCATATATCCCCAAAGGCCTGATCATAATTGTGTTCTGAGAACTTCTGAGATGAACTTTTCTCTCCAATTTTTTCCTTGAATTTTAAAAACATTCAAAGCTGTCATTGAACCATAACAGTGGTTCAATGTTAGTGATGTTAGATGAAGCCATACCTCTAAGCATGAATGAAATTTCTTTCCATTAACAAATAAATAGAATAATTTTAATTTGTACTTGCTTATCTACTTATACCTGAGACATTACACTATCTGTTATTTCTCATAATGAATCACAGTATAAAATATCACCTCATTCTCTCCATAAGAGATAATTTTTTGTTGATGATAAACATCATTGTTTATCATCATGTAAGTTACCTAAGTTGTCCATATAGTCCAAATAGAAAATAAAATTTTGCTTATTCTTGCTTTTTAACAGAGACAGTAAAACACCAGTAATTCACAGAAACAGAAAACACAGTCACTGAGTACACAAGCATATTTTACATCTAACCAGCTGTATACTAATTTGATGGATCCCAGATGTTGCAGAAAATCAAGGCAAGAGCATAGCTATGCAACTTATTTGAAACGTATATTATTTAAATTTATGCCTGCAATTAAAAAAAAAAAAAAAAAAAAAAAAAAGATGGACAGGGTATGAGTTTCAGACTGGGTTTACTATATACACCAGAAACCATGGTCCTGTCAGTAAGCTGCCTGATCAGTCAAAAATTAAAGGTACTACTACTACTACTACTACTACTACTACTACTACTACTACTACTAAAATACCTATGTTCTCCCTAAATATAAAAATTATAAGTACTCCTGAAGGAGAAAATGAACTTCTGCATTCACTCTGGATGCTTTGAGAACTTTCATGAAATAATCTTCATGTTGGAACTATGTAAACAGATAAAATCCATAAATCTCTTCAGACCTGACAGAGCTATGCACGACGAGAAAAGGTATGAGGAAGGTCAGTCAAAGATTTATTCACATTGAAGGTCTAAGGCAGCAGCAATAAAACAGGGCACGGTAAACAGGATAATACAGAGAGAAGCAATAAGGAAGAAAGGAAGTAAGACTTTTGAAAAAGGAAATGTTTCAGATTTTCTCAAGGTGAAAAATCTTGGAGGCAGAGAGATTTGCCTTGCCATCTCCTCTGATTACAGCATGAAAGAAACTACAGAGAGACCAGGCTTTTCTAACATTTTCTGTTCACATAAAATCAAATATGCAGCTACCTATTTGCCCATAGAATGCCCTGCTATTTGCAAAATCCAGCAGTTTTATCAGGAAGTAAAAAGTAGAGGAACAGGGAAAAAGATTTTGTGGTTCATCTCCACACATAGTCTATGGCTTTGTTTTCTAAACCACTCAGAACAAAAACATGCAGCTAGGGAAAAATTGTTAAGTTTATATAATATTTTGTTTTATGCAGCAATAAAAAATGAAGGGTTTCTGTAACCTGTCTTATCAAAAATAATAGTATAATTTGCCAATCAAGCTAGTACACTGTGTCTCATTTAGGACTGCTTTACTGGAATAGTGGACTCTTACCTATATTTAAAAGCAGATAACTGCAGAGTTGTCAAGTGCATCTCACAAACGTCATCAAAATAACTTCAACTTGTTGTACAACATTGGGCATTGGAACAGCTACAGAAGTCATCATTCCCAGCTTCTTACTAGCTCTTCTACCAGAGGTTACCATAATCCCAACAAGGATAAGACTAAACGGAATGTGTGTTTTACCACTGGAGTCGGAGGTTTATTAACTGAAAATAACTGAAAATAATGTATGCTGAAACATCAAAGATCAAATTTCAGATGCTCAAGAGATGTTACATGTTACATTCAGAATCCCCATCTCAAGAAGTATCTGGTAGAAAGGCCAGGTACAGCTACTGGTGGAAACACTTGCAACCACCCCTGCAAAGCTATCACCTTGAAAATGATCAGCTTGGATAGGGCTCTTCATGCAGCTGAAGAGATGAAGAACTTGAACACAGCCCCCAGGCCTGCCTGAGATGCTGGATAAGTACCCAAGCAGCTGGTACACACCAAGCTCTGTGGTACCACCACTGTATTGTACTGATATGGGGTTTGGCAAATTTAAAGCAGCATCAAATACAAGAACATTACAAGGAAACTTGTAAACACAGAGGATATACAAATATTGCTATTGTAGGGGGGAAAAAAAAAAAAGTAAAAAAAAAAAAATTAAAAAAGGGGAGACCAGAGATTACCTATGTCATATGGGAGGCATTTTTTCTAGAACAGATATTCAAGTCCCAAAACACACTTAGTCACTTGTCTTCATGGTTCACCTAGGATGAAAATAGTAGAGGTGTTCTTTGTCAAGTTTCCACTAAGTGTCCAAGTATCAACTGATATTGCTGTGCAAAATACTGAAAATCTCCTCTTCCAGTGATTCCCAGAGATCAAATTTTTCTAAATTCTGTGCACTTACCCAATAACTGTTCAAAATATAGGTGATCAATAAAAAGGAGAAAAGAAGTAGGAAATGCAGAAGTGAAAATATAGAGAACTTTTAAATATAAATACAATTTAAATATACAAATCAAAACCACATGGGAATAACACCGATTAGCAATTTTTTCTTTTACTAGTTTACAGGGATTGTTAAAAAGTCTCTAGATTGTTAGAAAATTCACCTTCAGAAGATACAATTTATAGTGTGCACATACAAGCTAAAATATACGCATGTGTGTGTATGTGTATATTTACAAGATAATCTTGGTTGAGAATTTAAGTGAAATTATTTTTAAAAAAATGTCAAAAAAAAAAAAAACAACCACCCTTCTAGACCTAAACCTGCCTTCAGACTGACTCTGCGGCTGTCACAGGTGATTCTCTGCCACAAGATCTAAGATCTCTTTCACAGCAGTTATCACATCAAGCAGTATTACACATATTTTTACGTTACACACTTAAGTATTTTGTAGAATGAAAAAAGAAAAAATACCTCTTCTCAGGTAAGAATGTCAAAACAGATGGATTAGCTAAAAGGATTAGTGGTGGTCTACAATGTACCCTACTAGCCTAATTTAAATACTTATTCATGTTAGCTTTCCCCAAAATAAAATAAAATAAAATAAAATAAAATAAAATAAAATAAAATAAAATAAAATGCAGAAGAAAATATTTGCATATAATGCTCCAGTTTTACTGGAACTTTAGCCACAGAATATAAGAACAGCTTTAATTCAGGCAATACACAGATACTAACTTTACAGATACTAACTTTACAGAGAATGATTAAGCTGGCTGTATAAGCATACAGTGTAGTGCTTTGACAGTTTTCTTTATATTGTGGTATTTTGTTTAGTTCCAAATATATGTAATTTTAAGGAGCTTTATTGTTGTAGATTTGGATCTAGAATATAAAGCACTGGTGACTGTTATGAGCCTGTCTGGACTATCCATACAAAAAAAAATCCTTATAGTAGGCAAATTTAACATACTACTGCTTATGAATGTTAATGAATAGGCCAGCATACATGTATAACACAGCCCTGTTCTGAATGGACTTATAAGTGTTTTAATGTGTTACCACTGGCTAAATTTTGAGGAAAGATGGAGTGGTTGAAACATGTGCTTTAGATCAAGATCATGTGCATTTTCTTCTCACATCTACAGTAGCTTGTTCTGGCCACAGTATTGTGGGTAGAATATAATGGACCAGGAAACCAAGACAGCCAAAAATCTAACTACATCTAGACCCTGTACTGCACAATCATTTTTCTTTCTTTCTTTCTTTCTTTCTTTCTTTCTTTCTTTCTTTCTTTCTTTCTTTCTTACTTTTTTTTTTTTTCAGACTCATATTCTAACTGAGCAATAACTAATGAACATTTTTTCTTTGCGTGCTGCAGCTAAATGATCTCAAATAAAGAATAATTTTGATACAATGGGGGTGTTACTCGTTTATCTCTTTCAAATACCAGTTATTACAACAGCAAAGTTCCAGCAAACCAGGAAAGGTTAAAATCTAATTATTGTCTTTTTTTCAGTGTTTTTGTGTTTTTGTTTGTTTGTTTTGTTTGTGTTTGCTTTTGTTTTTGTGGTTTTTTTTTTAGAAGTACACTATGGTATATTTCTAACGTACCAACATTCTGTTTTTTAAATATCTATGAAATTAGATATATATGACATACTGACCCCAACTCATTTACTGTTTTGTTAAACAAAAACAGTGTTTTCCACATTCCTGAGCACCTCATTGTTTCCTCCCTTCTTCTTCCCTTCCCCAAAATGTTACCTCACCTACAACACATCTGGTTCTGTACTACTAAACCTGTACACATGTACACACTATTTCATTGTTCAGAAAGGAATGGTTTTCTTTAGATGAAAAAGTGTGAGAATATTAATTGTCTGTCACAACTGACCATGTCTTGACTATTACTGTCGTCCCTTTTAGAACACGGTCACCAGCCAATCTCAGAGATCATATAGTGATTTTATGAGGCTAATGCTTTTTTCTTCTTGTCTGCAGCTGACACATTCTCCTGAGCTACAGAAAATGCTGTGTATAGGTAAACATGAATATAAAGTAGGACAAGTGCCAATGCTTTTTAGAGCACTCAGAAAGAAGCACTGTCAGGATTTCTATAAGAAAAATCCAAACATATTAAATATATATATATATATATATATATTGGTCTGTTTTTGTTCAGATTTCTCTGATTCTAATCAAAACATATGAACTGCTTTATTTCCCTTTGATCTGGGCCAATCCTATTTCAAGAACACACTTAACGTAGATTCCAGGCTCACAGTCCAATTAATCTGAACTGTCTGTCCTGGTTCCAGCTCATTACACTTGTCTTTGGAGATGAAGGAGGAATCACAATACAGGCTGCCGCCTGAGGGCTGGAATTCAGAAGCCCTGAACAGTGGTACTACTTGTTGGATATGGTTAAGCTATGAGCTAATGTACCCGGAACAGATATGACCCCTGCAGAAAAGAATTCCCTCTTCATTCTCTTCTCCATTCATTGGGCCGTCTTCTTCCTAGTAGGGCCATCTACTGCTGCTAAACCAGACACTACCTAAAAGCAGACTAAACATGGCTTTGCCGTGACCAAAATCAGCACAATTTTGGCAATCCAGATGCCAGCTACTAGAGGAAGTGCACCAGAAGGAACTGCCAAGGTAGACATTGTCAGCCTGCCATGGGACTCATCTGCACACCAGACACAGCCCTAGGGTGCAGTGATGGGACCTCTCAGGAAATAACATTATTTATTGCTTGTGAAAGGCTCCCCTAGATCACCCTTCTCATAGCTCAATAAATAAATGTCTTTGGTTTTGATCATAAGAAGATTTGGGCATGTGGCTCAGAGGGCATGGAAAACTGGCCACTCCTGCTCACATTATATGGAGATGTGTCAAAAGACAGTTGTCCCAGAAATGGGCAAGTTTATTGAACTAGCCTGGATGTGTGTAGCAGACCAATAGCAACATTACAAAACTCAGCATGAACTCATTAATCCCTTTAAGTCAATTCATTCTACAAAGTTTCATGTCATTGTTAGCTGGTTTTGATTGCAAATCTCCTTGTAGCCTCTTTTTATTTTACCTCTCTGAAATCATGTTCAGATATATGTCTGAGAAGCAGCTTATGCTTGCACAACTATAGAAGCAAATTGTCATGGTAGAGATCTAAGGAAGGCGGGATGAATATCTCAGGTAAGGGGGTAGGAAAGACTATATATATCTTAGTAAGCTATTCATTGAACCTCAAGCACTGAATAAATTAGTCTGCATGAGACACTATCTCTCTGTGCCTCTATCCATCATGTTAATTGTTGAGGGAAGATTAGGGAATGTATATGAGAGATGTCAGCAAATCATATTCTTTGCCTGCTATCAAATGGGAGTAAAGTTTAAGAAAAACTTCAGGCAATACAGACACATCTCCCTGGACAGACTGCTCAAGGTTGCTAGGGAATCTAACTGAAAACAGCAGAGACTTAGGCTCACTAAACTTACCTTCTTTTGGTGATTAGGTTATTTTAAACATCTTGAGAGATTCCATTCCACCTAAATGTAGTGTGATAAGAAACATTTATATGATGCTCTTTGAACATCAGCATCTGGAATAGTGAGTAAAATACTTTCTCCTTCCCATTTTGAGATTTGTGATGCCTGTGACCTTCACTAAAGAACCAAGCTTTGCAGGCAAAGAGGAAAACAAGACTAAGACACAGTAAGTTTCCCTGAAAAATAGAAGGAGATGTGCTGTGGCACCACTGAGAATTACAGAGCCAATTTTGCTGAAAGCCAGGTATGAAGAGAAGTAACTTTACAAGCAATTATGACAGAAGAAAACATTTGTGGCAATCATTCTTCCTCACATGAACTTTCTAGCAGCTCGGCTCAGTGGTTGCAGGTGAGGCCATCCAAAAAACTGCAGAAAGAATGACCCTGCTCTTCTGAAAAACACACTTTGTCCATAAGCAGTGACTGGGGCAATGCCCCATAATGCCCTATCACTGCCACTATTTCTGACAGTTATTGTTTTATTCTTTGGAGTTCAGATTGATACTGTTCATGCTCCTAGAATTTGCATCACTGGAAGCTGACCTCTAGATCCATTACAGACCACAGCTTTTGTTAGTGACAGCAATCCATATCTGGGAAAATCTACTTTAGGGAAAAAGTTTTTTCAGCATCATTTCTAAGTGAATTTACTGCATGCAGAGCAAAGCAGTTCTAGTCAGTCAAGTATTAAACCTACCTTATTTTTCCCTCCACCCCCCTACAAAATCAGACTTATTTGCAAGGGATTTTTCCACAAGTGTAGCAAGGCTCTAGTGTCAGTGGAAAACTAAACTTGTTCTTTTATAGCATTCTCAACATTTAGTGGTTAGAAATAAAGTTGAATTAAAGAACAACAAAAAAGGACAGTTTGTTATGTCACTATCATATACTATTAGTAATATCTGCCACTTCTCTCTTAATCCACTCTCTCTCTTACTTCCACTATCACATAGCTTGGACTCTATCATATCAGCAATCAACTGACCTTTCCAAATATTTGCTATCATAATTCTCAGTGACTACCTTTGAGTTCAAATCATCTTTGAATTTTAATAGAAGTTCTAAGAGCTACTTAAGGGTAATTTCCATGGATTATGAGAAGAGTCTGTGGGTTCACTACAACAGATATAAATAGAACAGCTCTGTTTGCCATCTAGACATAGTCCCAGACAACTGGCTCTAGGTGGCCCTGCTTAAGCAGAGGTTTGGACCAGATGACCTCCAGAAGTCCCTTTCAACCTCAGCTGTTCTGTGATCTTGTGATTCATGCAATTACTGTTACACATATCTGGATACAAAATGCTGTTACCTAAACTGGAATAGACACAGATTTAGGAAGCAGAGGAATTAAAAGTGTTTTTAGTGCCCTTTGTCACTGACACAATTTGTATCAGACCCAACCTAGAAGAGCAATCTCAAGTCCGTAACAGGGTTTCTGATGCTGATTTTGACACAAAAAAAAAGGGACTTCAGGGCCTTATGAAGGTATTATAGATAATAAGAGGTGATAATCATGCTACAAACTGGCTCTTGCATAATCACCAGGGGTGGATTATGAGATTAAACACTGACAAGCTGAAGATAACAAATAATGAGATCCCTTCCATTAGACATCTGTTGACATCTGGGGGACAGTGGCAGGTCTCCAGAAATGAAAGACTCTGAAAAGTCCCTGCAAAAGATGTACTGCTTATATGAAGATGGGGAAGGATGCAGATTCTCTGCCATACATGAACTTCTAAGCCCTTTAGGATGTCCCTTTGTGATAATGCACAGGGTGCAGCAGTGATAGCTATAGATATGGGAATGGATATTTGAAAGAGTGAAGGGTGAGAGGAAGAAAAGCAGGGACCCGTCCCCAAGTACCACAGGACTGTGGACCAGCCAGAGCTGTACTAGGATCTTCTGGTAGAGTTGTGACATGAGCTGCTAGCAAGCTACCCAATGAGCTCATTGGACTTTAGCAAATCCTCTGGGTCCTGTGTTTTAACGTGGACATAAACTGAGATGTCTTGGAAGCTCATGAAGAAGCTTCTGCTGAGTATACTGAATGTAGTTTTCTCCTAGGCAAGAGGAGAGCTGTGTGCAGAACTTGAGATTTTAGTTTTAAAGTTTTAAAAGAAAATCACATCAGAGTAAAGAGCTGTCAATAGGAGATGGTAATGAAGGTATGCTTCTGTGGACAGCAAACATACCCTTGGCTTTTAAATATCTAGTAGAGGGCATGCAAACAGGGCAGAAGCCATGATGACTGATAGCAAAAAGAGTGCTACTACCACAAGAAATCCTAGCTGGACCTTTTGAAAAAGAGTCAAGGCCAATTTTTCACTCTCAATTCCAGAAATTGAGAGTGACATCAACAGGAATTTACTAGCCCACTCTCAGAACATGCAGTAACAACATGAGATTAGGAAAATGAAGGCATATTTTGGCTACATACCTGACAGGATATACTGAACAAATGAGCCATGGTACCTGACAGCAGATTACACCAGTCTGGAAGAAATAAAAAGACACACACTATAAGCCTTCTCTGAGAAATCATAAAGTTGAGGGAGGTGTTGATGGTGAAGGCAGAACAGACAAGAAAAGATGTCTGCCTAGTAATGCTGGCCAACCACAAAACACCCTCCTGGAAATGGAAATGAATATGCTCATGAGTTATAACTGTGCTGAGGGGACCGCTGCTGATAGGCCAGTTGCATAAAGAACAAAAAGGACATCAACTTAAACAGGAAACTTGGCCACAACAAAGAATCCAAAAGCCAATACCACTTCATTCAGTTCATTGAATGAATATAACCACAAAAAGGAATCACAAAAGGCAATGGCACAAGCAGCAGTGGTTCATATATACCTCATGCTGGTGAGCAGTGGACACAAAACCAAAGACAAGTACAAAGTAGAGGCAGACAGCCAACAGAATACAGTCTGGGTCACTACCAGGATGACCCTGAAAAAGCTTCAGCCATCTACTGACATGTCAGAAAAGAATCATCGGAGAGTTGAAATACCCAAATGCTCAACACAGTGGAGGTAACAGCTATAAAATGAAAAAAATGTCACTCATTACATCCAAGCAAATCTATTCATGTTGCAAGTTCAAGAAATCTGTATCAAGAAAACCTGTACTCTTCAGTATGCTTATTTTTAGAGGATGCCTCAAGAAGGAAGTACCTAATAGCTTAGGTTAACTGTGAGCTTTTTCAAACAGAGGCCACGGTACAAACAATCCAATCCATATGCACCCTTATATTAATTCAGATTTTCTTTCCACCCTGCTGAACATTCAACATGTACTGAATTTAAGTTCTGCAATAAATCAAGGCAATTAAAAATAGTTAACAGTTGTGTTTACACGAGAACAAGAATTTTAAGATAATTACTCTGAAAGTTGGAAGTGGAACGAAGCAATATGTCTAATTACCTTTAAACTTACTCCTACTTTTTGGAGCGAGATTGGAGAGGATTTGAGGGTTTTGAATTTCAGAAAATGTTGCTCAAATGCTAAAGCTTTAACACCAGTCTGAAAGTTCAACATGTCACAAACCATTGTAATAATAATGATGGTGATAATAAAAGTTTGATAGCAGCCATATGCCCATTCCAGACAATTGAATCATTTCCAGTGCTCCCCATACGCCAGCACTGACATACACTATATCACAGACAGTATATGCTGAGTCTGCAGTCAAGACCTTTCTGCAATGACATCAAAAAGGTTGTGCAGCCAGCTTTTAAAATTGCTGCAGGCTTGTCCTAATGACATTAGGATATAACAAATGAGGAAAGGAAGATATGTATATCAATGTTACAATAACAAGCAAGGACAGCTCACTTAGCTCTGCAGGCAGCACTTAGGTTATCCTCCATAGAGCTGCTTTCCAAAGTTTGTGTCAGTGGAGGGGGTGGGGTGTGAATTCCATGACGAAGGGGCATAATTCAGCTGGGGGGAGTTTTTAGTGTGAAGTCTGGAAAAAAAAAGTAAAGAAAATGTCAAGTTAAGATAGAACTTTAACAAGAAGCTCTAAAGAGAACAGACTTTAACAATATGTTTTGGTTTTCTGTTTACAGAGATAAGAGTCGAGTATACTGTTAAGAATAGTCTCTAAGACACAGCTGAGGATTTTTTTCCAAAAGCAAACTAAAAAATGTGAAATAAAATAATCAAACAAAATATTCAAAGAGCACTCAGACTGCTGGCAGAGGTATACAATGAGTTGGTTTGTTTCAGTCCCAGTGTTAACCTCCACATACATATGGGTGACCACATCTGAGCTGGAGCTTTGCTGGTGCATACAGATGGACACAGTAGTAAGCTTTTTCCTAGGATCCCATAGCAGCCTGTGATAAATCCTCGAGTCCCAAATAGGATTAAAATTAAAGTTTGTAATTTATTAAGTGAATAGAGGCAAGCAAACAGCGCTGGGTGCACCGGGAGTCTCTGCTCCACCAAGATGCACACCTGTTACATCAGGAGGCTGATTTTTATGCTCCTAGACTAATACATATTCATCACTATTCCTAGAAAAGGCAGGGTTATTATAATTAGTTCCCAGAATCCGAACCCTCTCCGGACGCATGCGTATCAGTCTCTGGTGGTCTTTCTGGGGGTCTCTTGTGCTGAAGGCTCGTAGTCTTCCTCCCAGGCTTTGTCCTTCAGTCGTCCTTCAACTCCCCCTTTCTCCTTATTTGGTGGATCCCTTTGCCAGACATCAGAAGCTTGGGCAGCATCTCATGCAGAAGTCAGTAGTTTCCAAAAAAAACCTCCTTGGTCCTCTTATCTCCCAGACTTGAGTCTCAGTGTTCGTCCTTCAAGCCCTCTATTTACACAAATTGCTAGACTCTTATTTTGCACAGTACAAGAACTATGTACACTAATCACTCTGCTTTTCTTAGATAGAAAGTTACATTTCATCATGCTGCCCTAGCATTGTTTCATACACGACACGAATCATATTAATACTTTTCACAATCCCCCATTTCTTTTTTTCATGGCATTGATTCGTGTTTTTATTTTTTTCCAATCGAGTCAATACTTGCCGAATTGGTACCAATTTTGGATCTTCTTTTATTTTTATTATCACCAGGGAATGGGTTTTCCCTTTCCCTGGTTCTGGGTCAACAGGTACCACAAATATTTGCATTCCTTGTATAACCAAGTGTATTAATCTGGTAAAACAAGGTATTAAACATGGAATTATTAACAACCCTCCACATATTCCCAATACAACTATCCTGATTATAGTAAGACAATCACCACCCATAAAGTCCCTCCATAATTCTCTTAAATTGATTTCATTCCAAGTTTGAACTGGGACATGTGCAATTTTCTTCATTTCTTTTCACAAGTTCATTCACAGCTTTTCCTCCATCATCAATCTCTAAACAGCAATTACTAAGGTTAAATTTTCCACAGGCTTCTCCTTCTTGTGCTCGCAAATAATCTAAGGCTAAGTGACTTTGATACAAAGCAGTTCTCATATTGGTATTTTTTGCAACTAATCCGAGTGCATCTCTGATTTTATTCACAGATATTTCTACTACAGCTTGCAAACTAATTATTCTATTAAGCATATATTTTTTATATATACATATATATATTGGGGTCCTATAGCCCCAGGATCCGTGCTCCAACAAGCACAACCCCAATATGAGGGTCCACAGTAATGATAACTCCTGTCCCACGGATAATCTCTTATCCAGTCTGTGTAACACATAGAAGCCACTGTTCCACCCTTTCTAGGACAAATGCACTTGGGCTGCTTACTGTATCTCCTCCAACTCAGGCTTCCACAATCAGTATATGGGTCTTCATTTATAATATCACAGGCATCAAAGGTTATCCACACTGAGGTATTCAGGCTGGTTACAACTTCACTAGTTCCAATTAATTTGCCTACTTTCGAATCTGTCTTCATTTCTACCCAATATTGATAAGGAAGTTCTTTTGGATCATACATACAGTCCTGTCACCTTCTTTGCGTAGAGCATACTGAGTTAGGTTAAAAATGCAGCTTCCTATTTTCTGGCCTTTACAGTCATAGACAGTATGACACACCAATGTTTGGGAGCTTAACCGTCCTTTTCTAGTAGTTACTATACATTGATCGCAGTTGTTGGCCGTAGCTTGGGCCAAGAAACTCACCCCAAGTAGGACTAGAAGAGGTCCGGTAAGGGCCATGGGGATCGGCGGTCACAGCCCGAAGGGGTTGCAGCCCTTGGCAGACCTTCCCAGCCGCAGCACCAGTTCCCTATCCGGTCTTGCCCTCTTCCCTAATCTTAAAGGGGTGTACACTGCAGATAGCTTACTGTTACCTTCAGAGGATAATGCTTAACCGATCCCTGTTATTGATAAATCTCTTCCCTTAATAGGTATGTATTCAAGAGTTTCTCTGTTTACTAATTTTACAGAAGTAATTACAATAAATTTGGAGTAATTACAATATTACAATAAAATTCCCACAGCAACTTAGCTTATAATCTTTGATGAAGGCTTCTTCAAGTCCATCTGATAGTTTAGTTTCTCCTGGTTCCGATGTTACTTTCCACTCTTCCACTGAACCTTGTACTTGTGACACGTGTCCATCCTTTTTCAGCAGTTGTCACAGTTGTTTCCTTGTTAATAGATAACAACTAATAGATGACAGTTAATAAATATCAGCTGTTTTCTTGTTAATTAAGCAAGAAAGTGTCCTTCCTAGAGGGGAGATGAGTTTTCTTCTTCCCATGTTTTTAGTAGAATCCCATCTCTTGGTTTTAACTGGTGAATTGCAAATCTTAAAGGTGGTGTCTGAGCCATTATTCCAGTTTCTCTTAACTCTTTCAATCTTCTACCAAAGACAATTATATATTTCTGGATACTACAATCCTCAAGTACATTGTTCCTTAGGGGCATCTCTTGAGAATAAGGCATGCCATATCACATTTCATATGGTGATAATACAGTCTCACTGTGTTGTTTTAGTTCTAATGTTTAAACGTGCCAATGGTAAGCATTTCATCCAGGGCATTTCTGTCTCGATCATTAACTTAGCCAATTGCTGTTTTATTGTTTGATTTATTCTTTCTACTTTTCCCGAGCTTTGTGGGTGCCACAGAGTCTGGTATTCTCACTGAACACCTAATGATTGACATAATAATTTTATTATTTTAGAAGTAAAGTGTGTGCCCTGATCAGAATCAATGTACTGGATTATCCCATATCTAGGTATTAAGTGTTCTAATAACATTTTTACCACCGTTCCCTGCCCCAACAGCCAGAGAACAAGCAACCCGAGATAGCAAGGCATCTCCTGAATCACCCCTAAATTCTTTGCATTCCTGATGTTATCACCAACCATGTGGCTTGTCGACCCCCATGGCCACATTTCCACATCTCCCCCTTCTTTAACATAACATAAAAAAAGTGCGATTAACAGAAACTGAGAAAGCACGATTAACACAAACTAAAACACAGAGAAAAACTACCAGGCACACTAATTCTATCTTTAACAAACTTTGTGACCACATCCCTGGGAGAGGCACGTGCTGAGTGCTGCCCAGTCGGGGGCGGGGGGGCTCTGGTTGCCCCTCCAACTCCTGGAGTCCTTGTTTGTAGGTCCTGCATATGCCAGCCGGACCCTCCCAGACGTTGTTTTTTGTTTGAGCTGGAATCCAAACCGCAGAGGAGGGTGCTGTGATCATGTTAAGGCAGATGATGAGATGGCCGGACAGACTCACGGAGCTGACACCCATCTAGGACTGGCTTCTATTAAAACATGAGCACAACCTCAGCCCCCAAGTTATTAGAATGTAGGGCCTTCCCAATAATTGGTGCTGTATTTTTTTACTTTTATTTATTTATTTATTTTACCATGACTTGTGCTCTTCCTTTAACTGAGTTTCTCCCAGATCTGTCTCCTACATCTGTCTGTCACTTTTTCTCCTGCACGGACAGATGCAAGGACCTTCCTCTGTCCATTGATTTAAAAAAATTAAGAACATAGCATACTTTATGTATCTTTTCCTAGGGGTCACACCACTGCTCCCCCTTCTTTGTTTTAGAAGCTGTCCTGGTTTTAGTTAGGATAGAGTTAATTTTCCTCCCAGTAGCTGGTAGGGTGCTATGTTTTGGATTTAGAATGAGGCTAATGTTGATAACACACTGAAGTTTTAATTGCTGCAGAGCAATGCTTACACTAAGCCAAGGACTTTTCAGCTCCTCGCTCTGTCCTGCCAGCGAGCACGCTGGGGGTGCAGCAAGAGCTGGGAGAGGACAGACCCAGGACAGCTGACCCAAACTGGCCAAAGGGGTATTCCATACCATCTGGGGTCATGCTGAACAATGTATAGGGGTGGCTACTGAGGTGGGGGGGACGGCTGCCTGAGGACAGGCTGGGCATTGGTCAGCGGGTAGCAAACAACTGCACCATGCATCACCCGCTAAACTTTCTCCCTCCTCTAATGCACCTGGATCTGTCAGCCTTCTGGGTAAGCTGGGAAGCTTATATAAGGTATTTATAAAAACAGATGCATGAGAGCCCACTTCCTAGCAGGGAACAGAGAAAGAGCAGAGCACAAGTCCATTTGCAGGTTTTATAGGAATTAGCTCATGCACTCCAAATCCAACCAGGTTCATTTTTAGAAGTCTTTGGTGGACAATTTTGTATTTTTAAAAAACAAACTACTAAGTGATTGATAGATTTCTGACAATAAGCATATTTGTGTGCTGTGAAGGGTGAAAAAAAACAGACAAGCATACCAGACCATTACCCGTACTCGTGAAATAAGGTGTTAAAGACTTCCTAGTGCAAGCTGGTGTTCTCTTCATCTTATGGGATATAGTTCTTGGAATGGTGCCCTCCTTGTTTAGGCTCAGTAAAGACTCATATCCATGTAAATAGGACTAATTACATAAAATATGTTAATAAATTTGTTATTTTCTTTACCTCTAAAATATCCTCAGATATAGTCATTCAAGCTAACAGCACAATATGAACGTTCAGACTTTCTTTATGCCCTTATTTATTTTTTCCTTTATATTTTCACCCTGATACCATAGTGCTTTCAGTACTCCAGATGCTTTTCTCAGAATAGGTATATAGTTCATCATAATTACATTTGGCTATAATTATCAAAATTAATAACCTGAGTTTTATTCCTTGTACCCTTACTTTTATCTTATTTTCTGGAAACCATTACAAAGACCACCAGCGAAAAATATTATTAAAGAATTAAGTTTGGTAATGTTTTCAGCCATTGCTTGTAACTGTATATAACTGTATTGCACATTATTAAAAGTATTTTTACTTACTGTGGGTTGTTACTCTTGAAAGGAGCATTCTGGGAACATTTTAAGGTTCTGGATCTTTTGACTGAGGAATGAAGAACAGACCAATACCACATGAAAGTGTCAAGAGGTTCCAGGTACTGTGTCAACATATAATGCAGTAAGACAAAAGTTTATTGTGAACACTTCCCTTAGATGAATCTGGGGACAAACAACAAGAACAAAAACTATCGTATAGATAATGGTAACAGTACAGATGGTGAGGGTGTCATATGGTCTGGCAGCTCCCTGGGGCCAGGCATGCAGGCTGCAGGGACCCTCAGGACCAGGCCAAGGCCAAGTCAGGATGTGGGCCCACAAATGGGCCCAAATCAGTGGAGCCCATGGCTGAACAAGGTGGGACAGGGCTGTGGAGAGCTGGATCCAGCCCTGTTGCTGATGTGGGGTCCTGAGCCCTGGGCTGGTCAGGGAGACCCAGGATAGTCAGGCTCCCGAGGGCCCTGGCACAAATACTTAAATTCTTTTTCATAGCTTTGATTTTAGGGAATCAGGTTTGACAGCAGTTATGTTGCAGAGAGACTATTCCACCAAAGACTACAATCCATGTGAAATAATAATAAAAAAAATGCATCCTGACAGCATTGTGCAAATATTAACAAATACGTAACCTGAGTCAGATCATAGTACAGCACAGTAACCTTCTGGAAACATACTTACACCAGTCATTTCTGTGGTGTAATCTGCATTATTTCTTGTAGTGTTTCTACAAGGTTTTTGTGTGCTTCCTCTGTCTACTTCTCAATTTTACTTCTTTATATTCCAAAATAATCATGGTTAGATTTATCACTTTTAATCAAGTGTTGTGGTCACCTCTGATTTTGCTACATGATAACATTGTCATTACCTTATGGAAATGTAATGTAAACAGAACTGCAAAATTCAGAAAAGAAACAAATGAACCCAAAGACACAACTTTCCCTGGGTCAAATGTCTGCCAGTGCTTTCCCATCACCCTTTGCTTTAGTTACTACCAGATGTTCTTGCTTATAAGCAGAGTTCATTTGACCACTTAGCCACTCTGGTGTTGGAATGGCATGGCAGAAGACAAGCATCAAAATGTCCACCTTGCCTTGTGCTTTTTGTACATTTTGCCTGGTTGTACAATACACTAAGACAAGCAACTCAAGAAAGTCTTAAGCCCTCGGAGCCTTTTTTGCAAACATTAAACTTAGACTGATTTCTGAGATAAATTAGAATAATGACATTTTTTATAGTATTCAATTATATATGAGGTAATTAATTCAAAAAATCAGGTAAAGATTTAGCAGACAGACACAAATTAAAAGTACTAGATTTTAGAGTGAAGATCTGAATCAGTTTTATCTCTTGTAAAAGATAATGTCAACATAAGAAACACTCATAGCTATATGGGGTAAACAGTCAAATTATGCTAATCAAGTTGGCTCTTTATACATAAGAAGAAAAACAGTGCTCATACATTCACTACTAAACTCTATGCTTGTTATAATAAATCAAAAATAGCCTGCTAAAGTTAAAGGCATAAAAAAATCATATTTTCATTAGATCTCAATATTGGAAAAAATAATTTTAGACAATAAGTAGACAAGGCCTTCAGAGATCAATACTATTGTCTACATCTTTGAAAAAATTGAAAAAATGAAAAAAAGGTTGAAAAAATATTTAAGACCTGCCTTTGAAAAAATGTTTACATTCAGGTTTGAGACCTGCCTTTGAAAAGATGTTTGAGACCTGCCTGACACATTCCTAAAGGAAGTTTCTAAAATATCTTCCTTTTTTAGTGACAGAAGAGCTAAAAAAAATGTAAACTCTCATCTGGTCCTGGTTACTGGTAAAATAATAGAAGTGTAACTGCAATGAGGAGAAAAGAAGAGCTAGGTTGACCTGGGAGCTTGTAGATTGAGATCTGGCCATACAACACAGCCAAAAAATAAAAAATAAAAATAAAAATAATAAAAGAGATAGAGAGAGAGAGAGAGAGAGAGAGAGAGAGTCTGTTTTTAGGAAGGTCACCTTACACACCAATTTTATTTATTTTTAATCTCACTCACTTCTTGGGCAGTCACTGTTAAATATCTGATGAACATGGGGATCTGTTTGCTTGGAGTGCATCGCCACATTGCAAAATACACGCTGTTAACAAACATGGCTAATGGAAAACAAGTAGAACATCCTCTTGTGGGTAAGGGAAAAGGCACAAGGCAGTGGGAAAGGGCAATAAGTAGTAGAAAATGCAGTCAATGAAATAGTGTCTTGCACAGACCCAGATTCCTAAGAACCCAGAGCTGCCCACAAAGCATGTCCCAAATGGTAGGATCAGTGAGCAACACTGCCTAAGCTCAAATGTACAGCATACTCAGCACTGTGTTTGCATCAGACCAGGGCATGGGATTGCTGTTGTAAAAATGCTAACAATGACATATGTTTGGCATAGTCTTTAGAACAGGGAATAAGACTTCAGTCTTATTATCTGGTCATTTTATTGCAAGGCATAACTGCAGCAATTTCTGAAGCAAATAGAGAAATATTCATGTGGTCCATCCCAAACAGGAATATCATGAAACATGTGGAAAACAGCTGAGGATTGACAGTATGTGTGCTCAGTGCCATCTCTGCATTAGGTCTAGGGACTGGGCATAACAGACAACAGTCTCTGGTTACAGGGTTCATTTTGAATCTCTTCCAACCACTCGCTGAACTCCATAAAGTGGCAGAAATGTTTAACAAATGCTTCCATGATGATACTTCTACAACTTATCTTATAAAAAGACTCATTAGATATTGGTCTCCAAGGACAGAGATAACCCAGCAATTGCAGTACAAAGGACTTAGCCAACTAATTGACTGCTGAACTCAACATTTTATTGTCAGATTTCCCAGATGTTCACACAGTGTGTCAGAAGCTTTTGCTATCCTAACTGCCAGACTTTGTTCTTGATGGGAAGAGGGAAAGGAAAGGAAGGGATTAGAAATTAGGAACAGATGAAACATCAGAACAGGAATATAAATGCAGAGAGTAAATGGTGCCTTTGCTGAGCTAAGAAACAGGAGAAAAGCAAAACAAAACAAACAAAAAAACAGTATCACAGACTCTAACTATTCATTGTAACCTCTTATATTGATGTTGCATCCCTACTCCTCATTTGTTCATGTAAAACACCCTAGAGATTCATTGCACAAAAACCAATTATGGTCTTAAGGGATATAACAGACTGGAAATAGAGGGCATATATTCATTTCAGAATTTCAAGATAAATATATATATATTAAAAATATATCTTTGGGATAATTACACTAAACCAAATATTGTAAGACTTGTGCATTTCTCAGAGGTCCATTTTTTCAGGTTGGAGAGAATGATTTGGATGTTTTACTACTCTGAACTTTGAACATTCACTCCACAGACTGTTCATATGGGTCAGGGCTGAGCTTAAACTCTCTTGAATCCAAAGCCTACTAAAAGAGAAAGTGGAAAAGTGGCTGCCAACTTTCAGGCAGTGAACTACCCTATTCAAGTGTTAACTCAGGACTACTTTGAGTAACATCTATATTTTTTTAGTAAATTTGAATTGAGGTGTAATTTTCATAGCTAAAAGCTCTCTCTAATCAGAATTTTCATAAATATTAATGAGATCAGTGTTCTGTTTTTCTGCCCATTTATGATTCTGATTATCTGCTAGGATCCATTACTTGTTAGGACAAATTCCATAATAGAAAAAATGAATTCTGAAAACATGGACAGTATATAGGGATGGGATTACTCAAACTACCTTATTCAGCACAAGATAAGCAGATATTTTTATGCTATCATTTTTAGTATGTCCAGAAAATTATATTTTTGTAAATAATTACTGATTAAAAGTGTAGCCTATTTTTTAATTCCAGAAACTCATTTATCATGTTCCACTATCCGGGAAAGTAATAATTATGAAAAATTAAACTCCTATCAGATTGACAGTTCTAAGACAAACATTTATTTAGGAAATTATGCATCATTCCTGGTGTGTCACGGTCCTTTTTCAGTATAAAACAACACATAAACCTCCCTTTTTGTTCATATTTTCTGATAAAAAACAAACAAACTAACAAAAAAAATATATTTCCTTTCAATTGTTTGTAGTATCACATGACTGGCACAGCTTAGTTTGTATGCTGAATTTGAACACCAGCATCCATAACAGTAGGAATGATTCCATTCTTATTACTTCTTTTTATTTCCCATTTTCTTCTCAGTTCTCTGACCATCCACAACTTCCTGATGCTTTATTTTACTATTTCCACTGAGAGCCATCAATTTAAAGGATAGTAAATGAGGTTAAAAAAATAATCTCAGACCAAAATGTCTTCTAACATAAAAATGCAGGACAGAATACAACTCATGAAAACAGAAACAAACTTCTTAAAGCTTAATTGCACTAGGGTAATCTTGTGGTAGTGGACTTCAGTCCACAAAAAAGTGAAAAGACAACATCCCACAAAGTGAAAAGACAACAAAGGACATATAAACTTTTGCAAACCTTGTTCCAACCTGTAATGCTTTATCATATTGTTGCATTACTTGGACACAAATTTTTCTTCTGTTCGTTGCCATTTCCAAAAGCATTCCAAAACCAAGTCTTTTTTGGGGGGGAACAATATTTATACCTTTTTTTTTTTTTTTTTTTTTTTTTTTTTTACTATTTACCTTCACACTTCTGAAATACTTCATTAACCAAGTCCATTCAATACCACCATTTAGGCTTTAAACATTCTCATGAAGTAAGTATAATTAGCTTTACATATGAATAACCCTGAATGTAAGTCCATGTTCATTCTATCTAATAATAAGAGGTCTGATCTTAGTCATCTAGACCCCCTCAATGCCCAAGAAAATATAACAAGCCTATCCAGGGAATAATTCATTCATAGTTCAGTGCACATAGTTCAGTGGCTGAGAAAGGATGAATTACCCTCTGAAGGGAACCTTGACTACAATGTGATTTTAGACATCTGGCTTAAACTGGACACTTTTAGCTCCTAGGCAGGTAAATCTAGAAGAAATCATAGAATCATAGAAAGGCTTGGGTTGGAGGGGACCTTAAAGACCATCTGGTTCTAATCTCCTTGCCATGGGCAGGGATGCCACCCAATACACCAGGTTGCCCAGGACCTCATCCAACCTGGCTGTGAACACCTCCAGCAAAGGGTCATTCACAACCTGGGCAACTTGTTCCAGTGCCTCACCACCATCTGAGGGAAGAATTTCCTCCTAATCTCTAATATAAATTTCCCCTCTTTAGTTTAAAACCATTCTCCCTTGTCATATAATTACCTGGACATCCCCAGCCTGAAGAATGAATGAATTATGTCCACAAGACTGTTGGAAAACACTACAACATCTAATTTTAGGCAGCTGACTTAAGGTTAGTCAGTGGAACATCCAGTGCTAATTCTCAGAACTAAATTCTTATGTGGCTCCATTGACTATGTAGATGTGATTAAATTCAGACAGTATTTTACACAACTATGATAATATGATGTCTCTTTTAATTAAGAGTTCTCTCTCTGTCATCAAATCACAGAACATGGCATATCACTTCTTGCCAAGAAGAAACTTCTTGCCAAGTCACAATGCTTTGTAATACCAGCTCTCAGACAGCTCATCTGAACAACTATCTGACTTCCAGGATGCACAGGGATATTATATTTTCAGTTGCATGATGAAAAAGAAAGAAGTAGGTGAATTAAAAAAAAAAAAAAAAAAAAAAAGTTGAACAAAAAAGTTGAACAACATTACAAAAGAGGGACATCATCATCATCACCATAAACAGCTGTGGAATGATGGAGTAAAAAATATTTCTATTAAAAATTATCTTGAGAACTACTGTTGGAGGGAGGGGCAATTCAAAACGAATTCAGAATGACAACCTGGAGAAATGAAGGTCTGGGCAAAATATCAAAGGATGATATTTCACAGCTGTGACTTCATGTCTCTATTTTTGTGCTGAAAAAATGAACAGGAGAGAGAAAACACTGGCTGGGTTGTGCAGAGAAGACACAGAGGCTATCCTTTCCTTTCCAATTGCATATCATAGAATCCTAGAACCATAGAATATCCTGAGTTGGAAGGGACCCATAAGGATCATCAAGTCCAACTCCTGGCACTGAACAGGTCTACTCAAAAGTTTAGACCATGTGACTAAGTGCACAGTCCAATCACTTCTTAAATTCAGACAGACATGGTGCAGTGACTACTTCACTGGGGAGCCTGTTCCAGTGTGCAGGGTCCATTAGGACTTTTAGATCTCTGTGCTTTCACAATTTTATATCTGATAGGAGTATCTGAACTATGAGTAGCAGGTGTAGTGGAGTTGGGTTGGCGCAAGGTTTTTCCCCACACAATCTGATGCTACTCACCAAATTAGGCAGTGCCACAAAATGATTTTCTTACACAACCTCCTTTAAGCATTGGCTTGTAGCTGTCAGCACTGGGCTAACTGAATGAAACTGAAACTCCCATGGATCATTGGTTAGGGCTATTTTCCAGTACTGGAATATATTAAATACCTTTAGAAGAAGAATTCATCTTATCAGAGTTAATCTGTAACTTCTCTTTATCTTTTTATAGATAGCTTTTTCTGTGAGCTATTCAAAAAAAAAAAAAAAAAAAAAAAAAAAAAAAAAGGCAAACATTGAACATATTGTTCCATATTATGACAAAATCCAAATGTATACCAGCAACTTCTTGAAACCTTTATTCTTGGAGAAGGAAGGGAAAACCAGAGGAGATACACTGCATGCTCCAGCCACTCTGAATGATCACTGGATAAGGACTTCAGGGCATGCCATAAAGCACTCTGTGGATATGTAGCCAACCTAGGGTAATATATTAGATGGATGGTAGCCTTAGCATTTAGAATGTTTCTGAACATTCACTCCTTCTATCACCTCCTGTGAGCCACTGGCAAAAATGCACATGCATACTTTGAATCTTTGTTATGCAAAACTCATTTGAGGTACACATGAATTTCCCCACTCCCCACCTTTAGGAATTAAATTTTTCATGATTTTTTCATGATTTTTCACTCACTATTAGTAAGTGAGTGAATATGCTACAATATAATATGCTACATTAGTTGTAGCATATATGATTTACTGTAGACAAAAAAAAAAGGAAACATTGTATCACATGTATCAAAACAAAACAAAACAAACAAACAAACAAAAAAGTTAAAAAAATAAATCTAATTTCATTTTCTCCTATAAATTCAAAAAAAAGGGGGTGGTTCTGGGGTTTTCTTTCTTGGTGAACTTTCTGACTTTTTTATTCCTTTCCTGTTTTCATGTGGTTCAAATTCTGTAGTCATAAAGAGGCTAACTACTAGCTTATAATTAGAAGCAAAAAGATTACTAACTTGGCTCATATTTGCAAAGGCAGTAGGGTTCTTCTAGTATTTTCTCGGGACTCATAGGCAGGTTATGGCAAGTGTACATAAAACAGGTTTCCAGTATGGAATTACTAAAATTAACATATTATGTATTCTCAAAATATTTCAGTGGTGCAGTTTAGTCCAAAGGAATAAATATACATATTAACAGATCTGATATATGAATGCTGTGTTTCCTGAAAGGCTACATAAGACTATAATGATTTTTTTCCCATCATAAGAAATTACCAGTAAGAAATATTCTTTTTGAAAAGCACATAATCAAATTAGAAATCATTTTAAGTAGTTGCATTCTCTGTTTTTGATTAAGGTACACCAATGTAATAAAGATAATTTACTGATTCCTGGATCTCAGTTGTGAACAATGAAACTGAAGATGAATGAAAATGTTGATGATGAAGATGAAATGAAACTGTTCCTTCTACAGAAGTAATATTAATTATTGGCAGTTAATGGCAGAATTATAGGTTAATTTTCATTTCATATAAAACTTTGTTGAATGAGCTGAACCATATGCACTCTGTCATAATGAGAAACAGTAATAAACTCTTACAGATATTTTCATTTCATTTCTATGCTGAAGGTTGTTGTAAGAGTTCGTGTTATTCAGCTTAGATACAGCTGCACGGTATTTGATATTTTTGCCTGGCTTTGTTAATATAATGTCAGGAAAGAGAGACCATTTTGCATTAACTGTTTATAGAATGCTTGTACTTATAATATTCTGTGTCAAAATTAATTTACAAAGTTAAGTTCACAGGAAGAAGTTTAGTTCATGCTAGGAACAGAGTTTAACACTTAGGAAGACTCAGAAGTCTGTGCAGGGCTAGTGACAATAGGCAGGGAAGTTTCAGAAACAACAAAATCCTCTTCTTATTATGCTAGACCATAAAAAGTATTCCAGTTCTCATATTCTCCCTCCCCTAATCTCTAATAGGAGCCTGAATCTAGGGGCTGAGCTAAGTCTGGCAAACAAAGGTATACCAGCAAAGAAGCTGAATGGAGAATGTCTGGAAGGTTTCTAGATGACTTCAAACACCTGTAAAGGGTTTTCAGCAGCTGTGTGCAGAAGCGTTCTGCCCCCATCAGGGAACAGCCACACAACAATCATTTGCAGCTGTGATCCCACTATGTCTATTCCTTTTGGAATTCATAAGAGTCCCACCAAAGTAGCAATGTGTCAATATTGTTAATTGGTCATTGGATTCTAGAAATCCAGCATAATTCCATTTTTTATTTATTTTATTTTGTTAGTTCAGCAGCAAAAAATAAAAGGGTTGTCACCTTAGTTTCATGTTACATACTTTTCACATTCTTGTCACCTAGGTTCTGACTCTCCTGATAACTTCCTCTTTCTTCTTCCAGAACTGTTTATGTATCCATTTCTCCTCCTGTTGACCCTCATCCTCTGTATAACCTACTGAAGTTATTAAATAATAATAACTGAATTAACACAATGGTTTTTCGTTATAACTCTGCTTGTTGTATATTCTCTCTCTTTCACTATTGTGCTTGAGAAACATGACACAAACTGAAGCAGTCAATAATGAGTAAAGTGACCTTTGGAATATCACTAACATGAGATGGGAAAAAAAAAAAAAAAAAAAAAAAAAAAAAAAAAAGATGGATGCCCTCCTGTAACTCCCAGGTTGCTGCAGTAACAGTAAAAAGAGGAAAGAACAAAATAGTTCATGAGCTTTTTCTGCATCAAGAGAAAACGGTGCTGTGCATACCAACAGAACATCACAAATGACTGCTTGTCCTATGATCTCCCTTTGTGCATATATGAAACTGCTTACCCCTACAGAAAATCATCCATCAATGTGCCCTCCCTTCTACTGTGATCTTCATATATATTTTTTGATGTTTGGAAATAAAGGGTTAAAGGAATTTAATTTTGATCCAGCTTGAAATATTTTTGCAATTATGAGTTTTCTTGCTCTGCAAATACAAATGTAATAAAATGATAGAGATTAATTCATAGCTTATTTTTACCTGTATCACAATTTTCAGAGCAGGATAGAGAATTGGTTTTTTGGCTTGATCAGTCCCCAGCTGGACACAAGGCAATGCCCTGAAATTGTACCGGGGAGGTTTAGACTGGATATCAGGAAGAAATTCTTCACAGAAAGGGTGGATAGGCATTGGAAGAAGCTGCCCAGAGAGTTGGTGGAGTTGCCATTCCTGGAAGTGTTTAAGAAGTGTGTGGCTGTGGCACTTAGGGGCATGGTTTAGCAGTGTATTTGTAGTGCTAGGTGGATGGTTGCACTTCCCAGAATCACAGAATCACAGAATCATCTAAGTTGGAAGAGACCTTGAAGATCACCGAGTCCAACCTCTGACCTAACACTAACAAGTCTGCCACTAAACCATATCACTAAACTCTAAATCTAAATGTCTTTCAAAGACCTCCAGGGATGGTGACTCAACCACTTCCCTGGACAGCCTATTCCAATGCATAACAACCCTTTCAGTAAAGAAGTTCTTCCTATCCAACCTAAACCTCCCCTGGTGCAACTTTAGTCCATTCCCCCTCGTTCTGTCACCAGACATGTGGGAGAATAGACCAACACCTACCTCACTACAGCCTCCTTTAAGGTATCTATAGAGTGTAATAAGGTCACCCCTGAGCCTCCTGTTCTCCAGGCTGAACAATCCCAGCTCCCTCAGCCGCACCTCATAAGACTTGTTCTCCAGACCCATCACCAGCTTTGTTGCCCTTCTCTGGACACACTCGAGCACCTCAATTTCCTTCTTGTAGTGAGGGGCCCAAAACTGAACACAGTACTCAAGGTGCTGGTCTTTTTCAGTCTAAATGATTCTGAGAAAGGTATGATGTAGTAGTAACAGTTCAAATCAGGTTTGTTTGGGGTAATTCTTTGAATTTATCATAACTAAACAGAGTTCTGATGTCAAATAAGACATATTCAGCAATTATGATGTACAAATCATAAAAACAGTCTAAAAACAGCAGAAAGTGTTGAAATGAATGTTCATAATGAGAATAAAAATCAGTTCAAGATATTTTGTATGGGAACCTATAGCATTTAGGAAATTCTTTCAGAAGAGGCTAGGGCATTTGAATCTTGTTCTTATTTCAAAGAAACCCTATGGTTATTGGTGGATAACACATTGAACTGTGACCATGGTAGCACTGATTCCAGAGCATCATATGCAGCCTCTGGTCAACATTTTTAGGTGTAATCTGAATTTGCTGCATATGATATAGCTGAAACCAAAATAATAGGTTGATTTCTTGTAGGAATAGCAAAACAAAAGTTTTTCTTCATAAGCATAGAAATCATATGTCTAGGTTAAAAAATATTTCAACTTCATTCAGTTACTCTGCTGGCCAACCTCTTCCTTCCCACCCAGCCAAGGAATCATGCCAAGATCTAGATAGATCCTTGGCAGCCATTTTCATGACATGGCTGGCTTGAAAAGGCATGGGAAGAATTCCAGCACTAAAAATTCAGCTGCAGGTGGAAAAGCACAATATGGCATATGCAATAACAGTCATCTCCATACATTGGCATTTATAATGCATTTTTCTGGCTCAAAAATAAAAACAAAAATCATTGTGATCATAAGCATTTATTGTAGCACTCAATTACTGCATACAAGCAACTCTATCACTGCATACACAGCAGTATGACTGAAACTGTTGGTTTGTCTTTGAAATAAATCACTAAAGGTTGTAAGCCCTTAATCAATTTGTATTTTGTTCAGTTGATGTCATCGTTCCTGAGTAGAAAAGGAATGGTGCTTCAGTTCTGTCTCTTAATAAATGGTTAAGAATGGCTGCAAAACCTCAAAAAGATGCATAGCTCATAATCAGCTGATAAGAGCTGATTCACTGTAATGTGTGAGTACAGAACTGGACAGCAGGTGCTTGATATTTTTGAAGCCCTCTATATGTTGTCAGATCCCTTTTTAAGGATCTCACTTGCTAATAGGAAGTAGAGCATTTTAATGACTACTGACTTTTATGGAACACACTAGTTGTAGTAGTAATTAAAGCAAGTCTAGGAACAATTGAATTTCCTATTTGGATTTTTTTTTTTTTTTTTTGAGGGGGGGGGAGGAAGTGATTCAGAGGCACCACCAATTGCCCTCTGTACACTTGTATAGGTTGGAAGGGACCACCAGATTTGATCTAGTCTCAGAAACCTTACCAGCTATACTCTATTTCTAGAGCTCATTCACACACTTCCCCTTATCTGGACATACAGTATTAAAGGAGTGCAGCCAGTAGCAAATTAGCCTGTCTTAACAGAGATGTGAGAGAGAGCATGGAAAGAAAGTCCTCCAGTAATAACTTAACTGTTTCAGCCATGCAGAGAGTGGGAGGACCAAGGTGGGCTCTCTGCAAAAGTGAGGTACAGCATCTTGGGAGCACAAGGCTGCTTCCCCAGGAAGCCCACCTGGAACACAGGTCAACGGTGCTCTCTTGTGCACACTGATAACTTCCCAAGCCTTTGGCTCTTTTATCATGGTTGCAAATTAGCTGGGTTTCTCACAAAAATAACAGTACTTGTACTTCATGCATATTTCTTTGGAGTGGAAACAAATAAAAATAAGTAACTTCCCTGCAAAGCAAATATATATATATATGCATATATATATATATATATATATATATATATATATATCCAGAAGACCAAAGTGTAAATTTGGGTAAAACATTAATAACCCTGGGTTTGTGGCAACTCAGCAACACAGCTCAGAAACCCAGCTGATGTAGGAATTGGTGACACACACTGGGCCACACAGGCTAGAAACCAGACCCACTTGGTAAATGAAGCTCTAAAACCAAAAGTCAAGCCTGCTTCATGAAGGTCTGTCAAAATGGGAGACTACAGTGAGGAAATAACTTGCCAGATATTTGGGACAGAAAGCACCTCTGGGGCCCTGTGCTTGATTAGTCCTTTAATGCTACTATAATAATAACAGAAGTGGAGTTTTCAGAGGAGTAGAAGGAATTGTTTTTATGTATGTCATATTGGAAATAACAAGAAGGTAAAAACAGGTCTTATTTGGATTACTGGTGATTGAATGTAATGCTTACTGTACTTAATGCTTAACATAAAAAAGCTTAAGTATCTAAATAAGTCTATGATGATAATGAATGTTAATTTACTACTAAAGTAAAATTGAGTTAAAAATGAAAGTGTTTCAAGTCTTACTAGCATCTCAGTCCTTTAAAAGTCTTCCAAAATGAAAAGAACTTTAATTACACTATGAAATAAAATGCACAGAGATTTGCTGCCACAATAGGAAAAATCATTTTTACCTTTAAATGAAAACACTGAGATCTAGAAATGATTCTGCAAGGAAATTATGCTATCTCTGATATCAAGAGCAATCCAATAGTAAACCCTTGAAATCATTTAGAACCATAATTAAAATTATTAAAAGAAACGGGTCTTGACAGGCACCAAGGTGATTTTCATTGATGTGCATCGTGCTCTGACACAAAATGGCAATGGAAAAATACAAACTACAAGAATGAACTTCTCACAGTTACCAGTTTTACAGCAGCTAAAATTATATTTCTCCTATTTGCCATGGTCTATGACCTTAGATCTTTCATTACAATCTCTTATCCTTCTCTGCATTAGTGATAATTATCTACCCTCCCATGAAACATGGACCCTGTCTTCTTAGGACCATGAAACAGGGACCAAGGAGTCGATAGCAAAGGACAAAGAAAAATACCACATTCTTTGCCCCAGACTGGGTCATATATTTTGATTCACTGTAAATTATACTTCTCGAGCACTCCATCAATATATAAGAAATAACCCCCCCCCAAAAAAAAATCAGTTATAAAGAGGCAAAACCAGAAATCCAAATACAAATTCCTCCAGATTATTCAGACTCCAGTTCCTGAATCATAAACCACATTCATGGTTTTGGCTCTGAATCCTAAGCAAACAATGTAGTGGCACCTCTTCCAATGAGGTTCAGCTACTGCCAAATCTTTATGGAACACAATCAGTCACTTTCCTGAGAAGATGAATGGTAGAACTTTCATAAAGAAGCAGCTTAGCCACCTTGATTAAGATGAGGACTGTCCCAGAAGATGAACAAAAAGGATGGCACCCCCTTTTTGATGTGAGATCTCCACAGGAAGTTTGCCAAGCCATTTGACTCTCATAAATCAGAACCTGAGCCCTGGCCCTGACTTGGACATCAAACCCAGATTCTGACCTATGTTTAATCCATTCTCAACTCTGCCCACTGAACCTACTTTTATGCAAAATATTCATTTTCTCTGCTAAAGACTCTGAGAACACAGGCTGTGTTATTTCTTTCTCTTTTACATAAGGAAACAAATAAGGAAAAACATATGAGTGAGAAATGTGCTCTAGCTATAAATAGAATTCCTTAATTGTCTAACCTACTTAAATTAATCCATTACACAATTAGAGTTGTCAGTTCTTCACTATGAAGAATCCTTCTTAACTGCTTCTCCAGAACTATGATTTAAACAACACAACATTAAAAATTTCCATGTGCAGCAAAACACAGCCAATTATAATCAGCACTGGCAAATTCTAATTTGACATTAGGCATAATTAACTACATAAGAAATTACCCCGATAATAATGCTCAGCAGGAAGCAAGGACTTCTTCAGTAACTTGTGCTCAGTACTTTGTGCCACCACAAAATTCATGTTGATTAAACAATGAAGTAACTAGGTCAAAGGTGGGGGGTCCAGTACCCATGATTTTTTGGGGGTAGCCCAGGTGTCTGTGGTATTTTCTTGCAAGTGAAAGACTCTTCTCCTACCATCTTCTACCCCTAGAGAGCATGAAGGGATTCAGAAGAAGCGGCTAAATCCTAGGCATACACTAAAGAGAGCCTAAGGCATGAAATAGACCTTTGATTCTTTTCTCCTCACTAAATACCTGATATAGGAGAGAGAGTAATTCAAGCATGCTCTTGATGTTTTGACAGCCTTTCAGCTTAACTTCAGTAACTGATTTTTCTTTTTAATTTAGAAAATTCTTCAATTTTAAGGTCATCTTCTATCTTGATTTATTTCTGACAGAACGGTTTAATCTTTTGTCAATCTATCTGAGGATATGGTCACTCAAACTTATAGCAGCTTAATGCATGACATCTTGTCAGCCTACCTTGGCAAATACTGGAATTGATTTTCAGGGGCAAATAGACTCATGTATTTAGGTCTTCTCCTTGTAATCTTAGCTGTTCTTGTTATATCAACAGTGGGTCAGAGGGCTCACTTAGGCTGGGAAATTAAACGTAAAATGTGAAATCAACTTCCTAAACTTTGAAAGCCTAGATAACCCTAGTTAAAGACAATGGATATTTTTGTACTTTGTGCGATATTTAAAAAAAAAAAAAATAATAATCAGAACAAGAAAACAAGATGAAAAATTACATTAGACCAGGCAATGAAGAGTGAAGGAGAAAGGATGTAAGTGGCAGTACTGAAGTCTGATGTGCAGCATTTCGTAATCATCATTGCTTCAAGAAGTTGAGTGTGACAGAGAAAATCAGTCCCATATGGGAAATCTGGTGACAGTGCAAAAAGAAAGAAAACTTTTTCAATTTCATAAAATACATTATAGTTATTATCACGCTCCACTTATATATCTTTGATAATAGTATTTCTTTATGTTTGTATTGTGTGGATTGAAAAACATTAACATAAAACTTCAGAATGAGATCTTGGCCCCACTAAGGCTGACTAAAGTTTAGCCTCTGAGCTTAAAAGAGCCAGAGTTCATATTTTTAATAGTCTCATTTTCTATTATTGAATATTTTCTTTCAATCTTTTCTATTTACAAAGCTCTCTTTGGATAACAGAGCAGACAGGCAGTGGATACAGAAATCTGAGAAGGAATGAGCCTCTTTTTCTACAAGCATTCCAGACCACTATGTTTTTTATTAATTAGTATTTCTCAGAAAGCTAATGATTAGCCTCCCAGCTGCTTCAAACACTTCAGTCTGAAACAACCCAATAAAAACAAAATGAACTTTTTACATTTTTTAAAAGCTAGTGGCTCGTAACATCTAGCTTTTGTGCAGGCCAATCTGACCAGAAATAAACTGGACAGAAAAATAATATGGAAAGCAAAGACACAGGGAACAACTTCAGACACCAGAGATGACGAAAAATAAGATTAAAATTTAAACTGCTTTTAAACTGTGCCCATTGCTTTGTAACAAAGGCATGTTTTATATCTGCAGTCCTTTTAAGGTTTAAAATGTTATCGTATAGTACCATATATATATGTGCTTACGATAACATGTGATCTCAAAAACATATTAGATTCAGGATAACTCATTCATAAGCAGACATCCATTTCTGTAAAAACAAAAGTAGGAAAAAATGACAGAATCCATAAAATAACAGGTGATATCAAATCACTCTCATAAATTGAAATCTCTATGTTACTTTTATTCACAATATTATAATTTTACATCAGGGATGAGGAAAAAATGCATCACAGATCTGCTTATTTTCTGGTACAAATTTAAGGCCCATTTCCCTGACTATGTCTTCACTAATAAATACATAGCAACATGCATATTTAAAATAACAAATTAACAGGACACTTAACTGCACACACTTACATCCCTGGGGAGAAGATGAGAGAACAAACAACATGTGAGAGATATTAATCACATAGCTTAATGCACTATTGGAAGTGTGTCAGAGATAGCAAAGAAGAGCACCCCATTGGAACCAAAACAGAATGAAAAAGAATTGGAATAAAGACCTACAATAGAACTGAAATATGAATGATGAATTTATTTTATAAGAGAATGTTAGTTTTGAACATGGATATTTTGTGGAAGGTAGGCTCTCTTAGCTAGTCAGCTGAAGTCAGAATCAGTGTCCAGTTTTGGAGAATTAAGCAGATGTTGTTAAAATTAGTCAGAGAGAGTAAATAAGATCTGATTGATCTTTTTAAATATATTTTTCATACAAATACTCTTTGGTCATTTTCACAAAAATATAGAACAAAATCAGGCAGTATCTTTTCAACTTGGTAAGCAAGATGTTAACAAAGATATATAACCTGTTTTAATTACTAATCAAAATTAGTTCATTTCTCACTTCTGTTCAGCATCTGTATCAATTGCAGCATTGAGAAATGAATATGAAGTTGTAAATGCTCAGAGCTCACCCTAATGATTTTTTTAATAGAGGGGTGATCTTGTTGATAAAACGCTGAATTTGATTCCAAAGACAGGGATCCATTCTTGACTACTACAAAAGACCTCATGAGTAATACTGAAAACCTAATACTTATTAAGGTATTAACAACAATGGACAGTCTTATTGATTGTAGGGAGGATGAGAAAGATGATGTTTTTACGTCATGTAATTTTGTTCAAAGTAGAATTCTAGGCAGCACATTTTATGCTTACCCATCTCATCTGTACCAACATAGCTACATCTGTTACGATAACAATGATTGTTGTTGCTTTGATTCACTAGAATTTTAATTTGTAAGCAATCTTGTCTCAGAAACACTTTTCATATTGCCTTTTGCAGTGAAGATAAAGTTTGAGGTGCACATAAAAAAGTGGACAATACAATTTCTTCCCCTTTATCTATTTTTATTGTCTCTTTTAAATATAAGTGAACTGGATAAGAACTGTTTCTATGTAATAAACTAATGCCTAGAATAACATGGCTGTGATTTGAACTGGGGCCTCAGCTGACTCCAGCAGAAATAAGACACAATAATAGTAAGTCCTTTGGAAGAGACCTTCTTTTTCTAACCTGTCCTAAATAGAAAAGATTGTGCAATTTAGAGTGGCATTTTATCCTACATTTCTGTAGAAATATATATGTATATTATATATTTATTTATATATATATATTATACTGATAGAATCATTGGCCTTTTAAACTAATTTTGGTTTGGCTGCAATTTCTTACAGTGCTTACAGCACTACCATTGCAAGAGAGATAAGTAAATTTATGCACAGTTTGATCAACAAAAATCATAATAGATCCAAACTTCTTTAAAAAAAATAGTTTAAAAGCTATAACCAGTTCTAACTGCAAGATGGTAGTCAAAAAATATCAATCAATATCTCTTATATATTGGGGGGTCCATAAACTGAACATGGTGCCTCAGAGATTGTGGCCCTAAAACCAAACACACGGGTGTAATCACTTCCTTTGACTTATTGACTTAGTTCTCACAAATGCAACCTAGGTAGTTTTCATTGTGGTGATGGTTTCTGCTGACAGAATCACAGAATAGTTGAAGTTGGAAGGGCATCATCTGGTCCACCTTAAAACAGTATCTCAGGTATTTTGCTCTGGATCTTTTGGAGACAGGTTTAGAATATCTCCAAGATGGAAACTCCAAAATTTTCTGGGTGACCTGTTCCTGTGTTTGACCACCCTCCCTGTAAAAAAGTTTTGCATTCACCCAGGTCCTTTTCCGTAGAGTTCTCCAGCCAGTCAGTCTCCAACCTGTGCTGTTGCATGTGCTCTTACTATGCCAGGTGCAACATTTTTCTTCATTGAAATTTAAGTGGTCTCTGTTGGTCCATAACTCCAGCTTGTCTAGATTCTTCTGAATGGCAGCCTTCCTATTTGGACTGAGCTTCTCTTCCAATTTAGGGTTATCCATGAAGTTGCTAAGGCAATAAACAATGACCCACCATCCATGTAATTGATGGAAAAGTTTAACAGAATCACCCCAATAGCAACTGTTGAGGAAAGCCATTTGTGACTGGCCACCAGTCAGACTTTGGGCCATTAATGACATGGATTGGGGGCTCAGACAGCTAAGGGAAAAGGTGACTAAAAAACTTTTTGGTAAAAGAAGGTAGAGAGGACTGGACATTAGTGTGGAGAAAGAAAGTTTCTGTTTTCATTTCTGAAGACGTTTGGGGAGCAGAGGTAACTCACTGGTTTGGGGGAAGCCAACACAATGTCCAAGCATTATTCCTAATGCCATTACAAATGACTGTGCACTGTATTTATGGAGTAATGCCTTGCACCCTCTGAGTGAAGAATTTCCTTCTAAAATCTAGTCTAACTCTTCCCTCTTTTAGGTTAAAAGGATTCTCTCGTCATATCACTGTATAAAAAGTCACTCATCTTTTTTTTTTTTTTTTTTTTTTTTATATATACACCCTTTAAGTACTGAAAGGATACAGTGATGCCCTCCCCAGATCCTTTTCCAAAAGTGTTCAGTTTTGCACAAAACTAAATTATATTCAAGTAGGATTCTCCACAAACATTGGTTCAGCCTTGCACATGAAATACTCTCAAATTCACTGTCAGGACAACTAGGTACAACTCACCCTCTTCCCACAAGAAAAGATCTCCACAAGAATGAGACAGCTCAGGAATTTTATCCCAGAACTGCTTGTGCAATTCAACATCTTGAGTCTACATGGTGCAGGCTCCACTGAAGCACTGTACTACAAAGTATACCCAGTTCTCATACTGTGTGGAACGTATACTTGGTGCTCACTGGTTGAAGATGAAAAGACAAAAAGCAGAAGTTTTCCAACAGCTATTTTAGGGCAGCAGCTGCTTTCTTCTGCCAGATTTGAAGTGCCAGCCCCAAAAGACATGGAGTAAACTGAGTAAGTAATAAACAGAAAACAGCACTGCTTGTGTTGGCTATGTAGAAAGCGAGTATGCCATAGGAAGAGAGGGAAGGGTCTGTGCCACAAATGCAATTACTCTGCTAGCAGAGCTCATACAGAAGAGTGGCCTAACAAAAAAGCCCCAGATCCTTTGTTATATGCCTCTTAATTATTAAATAACACCATTAAGGATGTCTTGTACATTCAGGACTTTGTGCTTCATGGTTTGAATTCATGCATTACAAGAGCTATTGAAGAGGAAATCTTCATTTTGAAACTCTGAGCTCTGTTGTCATGACAGGGTTAAGTATTCGCAGCATAGCTGTTTATATCATTTAAATCTCTGGTGTCTTTTATTTTGCATCAGAGTCTTGGAGTAGATTGAAACTACTCATATTCGTCTCAGTAACTCTTGAGAAAAATGTCAAAACAAAATGTGCTGGAATTCAAGAGGGATATAAATATACAGTTGGATGAGATGTCTATCTTGAGCTTTAACTATGTTATGTCAAGAGTTACTTTCTAGTAGGATTAAAACATATGCTACTTCCCCACTTTAAGTCCAGGACTGAGATGAAGAAGGTGTTAGAGGACAGGAACAATGTTGTTTAATTGAGGGACAGTACGGGGTTCATAGAGGGAGAGAATGCATCCACTAGCAGTAAACCTGAAACCAAAACCTCAAATGCTAAAAGGCCAAATTCTGGAGGGCAGGTATGAAATTTAAAATGAATTTTGTATCCAAGCTCTGACAATGTGGACTTCAAAGAGAAGGATTTTTAATGTTTCACATGCCAAGTCCCTCATCTTCCAGTATCAGAATGGATGCAAGCTGTCAAGTACCAATCTTAGCAGTGGTGGGTTATTATACTACAATAACTTAAAACTTTAAATACTATTTGTCTCTTTTCAGGTTGTGTCACAAGGTGCTTAAAATGTTTGGGCTGGCACTCACTCTTTCTGCTTTATTCACATACCGAAGTTGATATGAGACAGAGTACAGCTCAGATTCAAACTTAACTGAATAAAAATCCCTGAATTGATTGTCACTGGCTCCAGCACTTTGAGTTAGGTTATGAGAGAAGCTTAACCATGCCTCTCAATAAATCACAGTTTCATGACTTTATCAGAGTAATCCCATAAATTATAATTACATTCTTCACAAAAACATCCAGAAGAAAACTCCTGTGGGAAACTAGTAATGATTTTAAACACACAATGAGCAATTTTGAGGAAGGAGATGCAATGGTAAGAGAACATTGCAAGAGAAGAAGAAGAAAACCCCAAACCCCACCTAAATTAAGCATAAAAATAGAATCACTCAAAAAGAAATAACTTCCATCACTACTTCATCCAGTGCTAAACAAGTAATTACAGAAAGAAATCAAGTAGTTATAGAAAACAATATATTGACAATGTGATTCAAGTATTTTGATCAAGTATAGCTGTCTTTTTAACTCTGACATTCTCAAGAATGGTTTTGGTAGAACTCTTCAATAAATGGTTTTCTGCCAACAGCCTCAAACAGTTCAAGAAAAAATGGTCAGAAAAACAATAATACCAGAGAATGGAGAGAGAAATAGAACTGCTTGACTTTGGTGTGGTAGAAAACAACCTCAAAACAATATGTCTGAGGGGACAGCAAGTGATTTATTCATAGGTTTTAACTACCTGTTTGTGACAAGAAAACATGGTCAGAGGGAATTGCTAAAGTAGCTGAGAATCATAAACCTGTCTGTAAATATATATATATGTATATATATAATAGCATTTTGCTTGAGTGAATTCAATTTTTTTTTCTGTCCTCCAAACAGCCAAATGTGTGGAAAGGGTAAAAATATGTTTTTATCAAACTTGTCAGTTCATAAGAACCCATGAGAACCACAGCTTCTCATTTCACAGATTAACAGGTAATATTTCTACTATATCTTATGCATTTCCTTTTGCCTCAAAGTATTTAAATTTATCCAACATCTAATAACATCTAATAATGAATCCTCTCCAAACTAACATTTTTAATTGTTGTGTGTCATTCTCTTGCCATTCTCTTATCACATCATCCTCTTTCTTACTGCATGCACAAATATTTGTTCTTAAGAATTGTTTCCCAATTTCCCTTCAGAAAAGAAAAGGTCAAGAGTATTGTCAGCAGCTCAAGCAGATAAAGCTGTAGTTGCTTTAAACAAACTACCTCAAGTACTGAAAACGTAAGTACTTACTTGGTAGGAAAAATCCTTCACTAGTGCCAGCACATTAATTGTTATTCAAAGCTTTCAAAAAGAAGAACCATTAAATAAAGCTAATATACTTCATAAACCTGCTTTCAAATTAAAACAACAAGTTATCAACATATATGGCTAGAGTACCATGACATTAATGAATGCAATAAAAAAATATTCTATATAGCCTACAGATGTAGGCTCTAGTCCCTGTTTACAAAGTGTCTGAGCTAGCCATCTAACCCATCATAAACATTTCTATACAGCCACAATACTTTCATCTTTCTCTGTAACTTATTATATCTGTTAGCCTCAAGCAACAGAGTTTTGGAAAGTAATATACAAGCACAGGACTCTTCCACCATTCTATTTATCTGGCATAAAGGAAAAATAGAACAGCTATATTCTGAAGTTGTCTAGTTCACAGAAGTTGCCAGAAAATTAAGCTTCCACAAGCGTTCTTCATAAGTCAAATCACCATAGAAACAACAAGAAATATTCAGATAAAATAGACAACTGGATCCCATCTGACCTATGATCAGTACCAATCCCATAACTGTTTTCGGTTTCTTGATTTTGTTTTCTCCAAAAACTCTGAGTATTTCTCTACCATATGCTCTGAGCACAGAAGTTCTTCTGCAGCATCCAAAGCCCTTCACAATATATCCTTTTAGAGCTGTAAAATCTAGTTAAGAGTCCAAATCCTATCCTCACTCATGTGACAACACCCAGTGGCTTCTATAGGACTGCTAATATAAGCAAATTGAACATGCTCATGCTCTTGGGCCACAGCACACTTCTGTATAAAAGGGTCAAAAGAAAAATAAAGGCTACTAACAACAGTCTGCAAAGATACCCAGCACACTCAGAAAAGAAGCTCTTCAAAGGAAGCTCTAAATTTTATGTGACCTCTCCTACATTCAACTCTTCATATGTCCTTTCTAGAAAGATAACAGCAAGTCTGAAGCTTCAAGAAATAAAAAGGCAATTCTACACCCTGAAGCTGCACGTTGATTAAATGTCTGGAAGTCACTGGAAATACTGAAGGAAGCAGCCCCTGCCAAACAGTGATGTGGCACCAGCCAGAAAGCATGGACTTTCCTGTGTTGCCCTGAAATTTCTACTGAATTTTAAACTGCAGAATGGTACCATTGTTGATTTTCCATAGCACAGTTGAGTCTTACCCTTGCTTAGCTGGAAACAACTATCATTTTAGTATTTTCTAAAAGGTTTTGGATCCAGTCCTTGGTTCTTTGGACTTCAGAAGAGTTACTAGTGAAATATACAGAAAGCTTATCAAAGAAAATAATGCAACAAATAATGCTTTACATTTAGTGAAGCTAATAAAGAGAAATGATAGAATACCAGTTTGAGCTGAACAGTTCGACTAGTTCTGCTGCTGACTTTTAATTATTTATTCTCTGGGAGAATACTGACAACCATCATGTAGAAACTGAATGAGAGATAAAAATCACATAACTGAAAGTCAAAAGTCTAGAGTTCGGCCCCAATTTGTTTTATTTTAATACAGTTATTGCATAATTGCTTACAAGGATCTTTTGAATTCTCACAGAAAGATTTATATAACCCTTGTTGCCTAGTATTGGACAAGATATATAATGCCCATAAAAACTGTTAACAATAAGAAAAACATAATAATAATAATTCTGAAAAGAAAGTTGATGATTTGTGGACACTAACAGGAAAAAAAATAATAATAATATCATTGTGTAGATGCTATCCTAATAGTACTCAAATATGCAAATGTTTCATGGTAAGGAAATGGTAAGTTTATTTTTACAGCAATCCTATCTTCTGTAAGTGGATCCAATGTCCCCTCTCACACAACTCATAAATGAGTTTTATTACATGAATCCAAGGTGGAGAGAAGTATAGTCTAATGATGTAGAGAAAAATGTTTCAGTCCTAACCCTCCTCTTCAGATGTAAGATACTTGTTGTTCATCTTTCTTACCTGTTGGTATTAAATGTGCGTGCTGCTTTACGTTTCATCCAGAAGCCTCAACTTTTCATTTGGATATTAGAGATGGAGTCTGTGCACCTTAGTGTCTTGGAAGAGTTGGACATCTGAGGCTTTTTGAATAAATCCTTCTGTGGACTTGGGTCTGAATGTCAAACATACTATACTGAAAATAAGACTTCAGATAAAAACATTTTGGCACCAGCAATGACAATTTCTGTTTAGAATGGCCTTTTGAGAACAAGAGTTGGAGCTTTTGATCAAATTCTGTAACCATTACATGCAAAATAAAACCATTAAACACATTATTTTAGACTAATGTTTGAAGATTCCAGCTTTCACCTATGTGCATTTATGATGTAATTTATTGATGTGGAAGCCATTGAGGGTGAAAGGAGTATAATTAATTTCACAAAAAGTCAAATAATGTTACAACCATATGTTTAGCCAAGCTCAGATGTCCTAATGGTAATAAAATAAAATGAAATAAAAATGTTCTGTGATTGAAAAGTTCTATAATTTTAAGTATAGCAATATGAAGAAATCCGAGATGTATCTCCCACAGCTGCAGGAACTCAGTTATATTATACATGTGATTACACTGTGCCTTGGACAGGGGAATACTACTCCCACTGAAGCCAACTGCATTACATTTTCCATTTCTGTGTGTGATAGGTCAGATTCTTAACTGATATAAATCAAACAATTCCATTAAAGATGGTGAAAAGCTGGACTGATTTACACTGAATGAATATTTGGTCTGATTTCTTCCCTGTCTTGCAGTAATTGAATGACCAACTTATAATGGTTCTTGGAAACCAAGTACCTTTGAGCCTTTAGGTTCTAGGCACACTGCAATAATGGGGTCACATTGTCTCCTTTTTCCTCTTGCAGGTAATAGGACAAGATGTACTCTCCAAAAAGACATGTTGTGGCCCAGGCTTCTTTGCTCAGACCTATCAGAATGGCCTGCTCACCCATGACAGTGGTAGAAGCAGTGTTAAGGGCCTCTAGGTCTGAAGAAACAGCACTAGAAGTCACATCTTAGCCTCTGCCTAATACTCCTGAACTGAAGTGACTTAGGTGAACATTACAAACTGTAGATACATCCAGTATGCGTGCCCTGCCTACATTCTTAGTAGCACTTTGCAAAGGAAAATACTGATAACTCTGATCTGATTGTTCCTGCGATGATAAACTTTCATAGAATCATAGAATCATAGAATATCCTGAGTTGGAAGGGACCCTTAAGGATCATCAAGTCCAACTCTTGACACCGCACAGGTCTA
>CM021731.1:68567195-68666852 GCA_011075105.1 Heteronetta atricapilla | reverse complement strand
AAAGAAAAGAAAAGAAAAGAAAAGAAAAGAAAAGAAAAGAAAAGAAAAGAAAGGAACAAGTAATGAGAAGAGAATCTCAGAAGCTGACATAACATTTGACCAAGAAATTAAAGTCTCTTGTGACTGTGAGTTATCACTTTTTCTTTGTGTTTTATTTTCCATATCTCTGAACCCAAACTTTACCAGTAAATAGATATTATTTTGTATTTAATGGAAGATTATTTCTCCTACTAAGGAACATTACAAATCTCTTCTTCTGGAGATAAACTTATATAGACTTACATAACCAAACAGTTAAGATAACTCATGTAATTTAAAATGAATATCCCTCCTGATTTGAAGTCAAGACATAGAATATGTATATTTAGAGTATGCATTACTTGGCAATATCTAAATATTATCTTTAATGCCTAAAAATAGCATGCTAGTGGGGTATCAAGTCTTAATTTTCTACAACATGTAATAAGAATTACTTACTGCAAAAAATGTTTCACTTGTATGGAAATACTACAAGTTTTTTAAAAATTCCACCTGAAGATGTTCATATCCACTTACAAACCATATTGCATGTTTTTAACATGATAGAATAATCAGATGCAGTAATTTTAAAACATTAAACAATGTAAGATTTTAAATGTCCACTTTTTCAGATAAATTGATCTCTTTTGATTTACAGCACTATGTTTTCAGGAGTGGGATGGTTTCAGGAGTGGGATGGTTTGAAAAAGTTGTTCTTAGAAGCAGTTTTATGGTTTGCAAAAATCTAATAAGAATACCTATACTAAAAAAAAATAAAATAAAATATATATTCTTCTTAAAATTCATTCTGCTTTTATTCCTCTTTTTGTGAAACTTTAACAAGTTGAAAATTTCATCTCCATGCTGAAGTTCTAAATTACATTACCAGCTCAGTTTAAAAGTATATTATTTTGAAAAATACTTCACTTTCTGTATAGAAATGTAACTGTGGGAGTTTAAAAACCTAAACCAAATTAAAAAACAAACAACAACAACAAAAAAAAAGGATTTAGCAAAATAATGTATAATGTTCTGAAAAAAAAATCCAACAGTAATTTCCAATTTAACACAAAGGTATTACATTTTTCTGTTCATAATAAAAAAATATGTTTCTGAATTAGGTTGCTTTTTATTCTAAACAGAACTTATCTAAAACTAGAATCACGATGACTGTTGTAAACCATCAGTATTTCAGATGTAAAAAATGGGGGAATATGCTGTGTTGCACAAGCCTGGGTGTCATTTAAATGAAGTCTTCTGAAATCTGGTAGTTGTGCAGGCTTTGAAAACATCTTTAGTAGAATTGCAAGGAATAGCCTTGAGAATCCACTTTAACTTCATCTAACATACTGTATAAAATGACAACTTTTCATGTTGTATCTCATCAACCAAAGTGAGCGTACTCACTTCATGTGTCTTTTCTTTTCTTACAAATACTTGCATGTTGTGCATAAACATTATGTAAGTAGTTGTATTAGAGTCTGTCTTTTACCATAGGCCAAAATCTGTAGGCCTGCTCAGTTGCTTAAGATTGGAAGAGATTCTATTCAAACTAATATCTGAAACCATATTAATTTTAGTATCACAGTGAAGGCAAACCAGGAACTAATTTGTGATGTTGCTTTTCTAGGTTTTGGGAAGAGCTGAGTAGGTAATGTCTGATGAGAAAAGCAGGACTTATATTATTTTTCCACATAAGAGCTAATAACTGAAGCAACTGAAAAGTGTAGGTATCCCCTCCCTGTATTTCTCCGGTTGTACAGATCTGATGTATTTGTCTTATCCTTTAATGATATCTGATCCATCAGGAGATAAAAGATTACTACAAAATAATTTTGTTCAATTTTAATAGAGCAATCTTTGCAATCAGGTATAAAATGGGAAATTCTAATCTTAAACACATCGGAGAGAGAAAAGCAAAATATATGGAAATAGCACTACAGTTGGTTATCACTGTATCTGTCAAAACATATTTAACCCAAGCTACTGCTACCACTTTATCTCTCACATAACCTCCTCCTTAAATACCATAGATTCTTTTCAATGGTATTTCTGATAGGCAATAACTGAAAGGTTGTACAAAAGTTTAAGAGCACTCTATAGAGAAAAAATATAACCTGAAAAAATATTAGAGCTGCTACTTCACAGTTAATAAGGACAAATGTCATTTGTACCCATAGAGCTTGTAAACACTATGTAAACATTACCTGATCCTTCGCAAAAACAGTGAGCACACAGCATTGGTAATGGGAGATCTGCACAGGGAGCAAATGCAGGGAGCTTCTTTAATAATAAAGAAGTTGAAAATTGTGTATTATTGGTTCCTTACATTCCGTATCACTATAGAAGGAACCATATATCTAGTGCCCATAATTTTAGAGTGGCTGTTAGACTTCAGAGTTAACAACTGCAGAAAAATGATTAAAGGACAGTTCACAGTTCGTGGAGATGCACTGGCAGTCATTGTTCTGTGCTGAAAGGTTAATATGTTTTTAAATATTTTTTGGTGGTGGGGGGAGAAGAAGTTGTTTATTTGTTTGTTTGTTGGGGGGGTATGCTTTTATGGTTATTTGCTTTTTGGGGGGAAGAGAGTCTTCATTTTCTGTACAATTTATGGAAGTTAGCTAAGCAGGATGGTCAGCTATACCACTCATATATGGAAAGCAATCACAGAAAGATCTTCATTATTACTGAAAAAAAAAAATGAGAAAAAGAATTTTTGTGTACAATTTTTCAGTAAAAAATTCCTCAGCAGGGATTACCATGTATCTCTTGCTTAGGGATGGTTTAATACACAGTCCAAAGAACAGTCTGATACACTGATTCTCTGCAGTGAACAAGAGAGATCTACTCAGGCACAATCCCTAGCCCAAATTTGAGTAGCTCTGTTAAGTAAGACATACCATGGCCACAGAGCCATGCAACCAGAGAGTCTTATCTGCCTTACCTGTCACAGGTATCTTCCTTGAGATTATTAAGGGAGGAATTATTTACCTTCCTTCAAATCCACCACAAGCCAGGAAAGAGTTAATGGAATGCTTTCATTCCCTGGAAAAGGCTTAATTGGACTTTCTTAAGTTCAGAAACACATGGTACCAGTAGACTGGACTAGCTGCAGCTGACCTGCTTCTTCCTCTCAGCTTGTTCCTGAACCAGTAAACTTGTAAACTGTAGCAGTAATACAGTACACAACTCAAAAGAACAGGCACTGAATATGGCATGGCTACGCTGTGTTAAGGACTCACCAAAAAATTGCCTTTGAAACACAAAGTGAACAAAGCACAAGGTACATTGCTAGTACATGACAGCTCAGAAACATCCGTGGCAACCTTGCAGGTGTTTGAGCAGACCAGTAGTGTTGGGAATTGTATGGAAACTTCTCTAAATCCAATGAGACTGTGAGGACTCAATCTTTTCTCTCTTATGTTTTAAAGAAAGCCTGGGATAAGTAGATGCTCCACTTCCCACTGTTGTGTCATAAGAAAACTCTCCAGCCTCAATGTGCAGAGTTGCCTAGAAGTTGCAATGTCTTATTAGAGTAACTTAAAATTAAAAAATTAAAAATTAAAAAACAAACAAACAAAAAAAAAACCTCTTCATACTGTAGGCAAGCAGCACAGCAACTCACTAAACCACAGAAAACATTATTTTGCTTTGTACAAAAATTGAAAAAGCTAGGAAGAGAGATGTGTAGACTGTTGCTCAGTCAGTGAGCAGAACTTAGAATGCATGCCCTGGAACCAGCATTCAATGTTTACAGGAACATAACAATACAAAAAAGTGACAAAGGCATTTGAAATATTTTACAATAGTAAAAATATGTATGGAAAGTACCAGATTGGTTAACATTTGGCAACATTAAATTAATGTTCTTGTTTTAAATAGTTTCTTTTTCAGTTCATGCATTGACTTCAGAAAGCTGTTACTGTGTTTTGATAGACAAAAATGCTTGCTTTCTACAAGAACAGCATAATATTAAAAAAAAAAAATGGTTTTGTTCATCTAGTTATAAACCAGCATATTAGTTTAAAAATAACTTAGGAAACTATGTCTTTTTGAATTGCGATTTTGCCAACACAAAGAAATAGCTCATATATTTATCTATCATTACAGACTGGTTATGGGAACTAGAAAAAGGAATGCATTGATAGGAACATTAACCTTTAACAATGGTTGAGCTATAACCCGTATTTATTCCAAGACTCCAGTTGCACAATGGGTCTTTTTATGATAGTTTAAAATGTCTTTTCTGATAGCAATGTTTATAGAATTAGCTTGAGATGACATCTTCTTTTCTATTTCTCAGGGCTCTAGTAAGGCAGGGAAAGAATGCCTCTCCATAAGGAAAACTAGACAGGAGCAATCTCTGTGACTATCAGGGAAATGAAGAGACCAGACGTTTAGTCAAGATTTCCATTGAGCAAGTCAGCATTCCCTGCCATCTCCTTCCCAAACACTCACTGCCAGAGCACTTGCATCTGCACTGTCAGACTCACTGGGGCAGATAGGAACTTAGATGATTTCCTATCCTGCTTCCCACCACACTTATCCCTTTTCCGTTCCTCATGGACCTTGTGCTTTGTACTTTTTACATATTTCTGCCTTCCTTTCCTTACTCTTCTAAGAACTGATAGAACACTCTAACTAGCCACCTTCATGCTACATAATGCTTACATACATGTCACCACACATGGCAACATGAAAAATTCTGTGAAAAGTGTCTTTTGGAAGCATGTGCCTAGATCTAAAGATATACCAATAGTACATTTTACTTTGCTTGAAGTTCAAAAAAAGATAACCTACTATTTAATCTTCAACAGTATTGAAGTATTCAGTAGTGTGTTCTGTATTTTAAATTGTGTTAAAACTATCTGAACACTTAAAAGGTGCTTTTGTAAAATTTAAAAACAAAATATTTCAGGACATTTTTCTGAGTAAAGCACTATGTCATGATTGAGATTAATTTTTAAAATAAATAAATAAATCTTTATATCTCTGAACTGTATATTTGTGAGGATTAAACATTACAAGAGTGTCTGAATTCAAGATTTTTCTTTCCCTTTCCATTAGGCTGCACCAAAACTTTCTGTAAATTGTCATATTAATTTTAGTAGCAGTATGTCATTTCTAAAAGACTAAGTTTTAGCCATGTCAGGAGAAATAAGTCCTACTTATTGTAATGTGAAATAAGTTATATGAAGTTAAACAAAAGAAACAAAAGACATTATAGCAGTTATGCTAACTGAAGCAATTCTTTGCACTTAAAATCATTTTCATTCAAAAAAAAAAAAAGAGCAAATATTTGAATATATGTAGAGGTTTCAGATTTAGATAGGACTCTTATAACTGTATTTATATATGAGGTTAATTGCAAAAGCTTTCTTTTCCCTTTTTTTTTTTTTTTCAGTTCTCAGTCATAGGATTTGTCTGGGAAAACCTGACTTATTTGTGGTTGAAGTTAGGCAGGATTCAGCTATCAAGCATTTCAGACAACAAAATTAAATGTTGTTTTTCAAAATCAGCTGTTTCCAGTTGCCTGGAAAAAATTAAAAAAAAATCCTAGTTTTATCTGGATAGTGAAGACAGTTGCTTCTTTACTGAGTTACCAACAAAGTCCAACAAAGGAGAGAGTGGTACAACATCTACATTTATGTTTTGGTTCAGAGCAGTGGTGCAGTTTTTAAACAAATTTCACAGTCATCCCCAGTTGCTTAGCACGACTCACAGAGTGATTTCACGGCACATGGACTAAATTCCTTCAGGAGGAATCTGAGCTGGATACTTTGCTGCAGATGTGCACCAAAGGCACTCCAACTCCTACCAGGGACACAGGGTCTGGAGCGGATCAGTACTTTGGACATCTTCAAACCACATGGCTGGGAACTTTCACTATAGGGGATCAGACTAAATCCAGTCCAAAGCAATCCCTGCCACAAAGCACAGCTAGTGCTGATAACATAGTGTCAGCACCATCTGCTTTGGTTTGCTCTCTGCTTCTACCACACCTAGCGGCTTTCTGGTGTCAGCAGCCAGAATGGACAGTCTGACAGCTACTAGGACTTGAATACAGCTACCATAAGAGCTAAAGCAATACTTACAGAGATGTGTTTTAAGTCACATGCATAGAGAAGACAGTAATGGTCAGAGCTTCTAACAACTTCTGCACTCAATACTAATCAAGTCCTGTTTTTGCATTTTAAAATTTATTATGAAGGTGGTCTTTGTTCTTGGTATAATTCCTGGCTATTTTTACCATCTATGACTTGAGTTCAGTTACTCTCTTTCTCTTCAAGCAATTACTTTTTTATTAGTTAAGAAGCTGTATTTGTTCAGTGCATCTTCTGGAAGAGCATTTACATATTTCCCAGCGATATTCAGTTTTTTTGAGACCATCTAAAGACCTATTACCAAGCCCTTCAGCTCTTATCCTTTCAAATGTGTTTCCACAACAAGTGGGGCATCAATCAGTGACTGATTTGGAGGAGGAAGAACCATCACCAACTGATTAACACACTCAAAATTAAGCTGTTTTCTATAGAAACTTTTTAAAATTTGCTTATTTTTTACAGGGTTTTTGCACAACACGGCACCTACATTGTGGAGACTTTACATCCCAGAACCAAGTCTCTAGCAACAGGGGCTTAATTCCCTTGATTAGAAACAGTTTTTATGTTTTATAGACACATATTGCTAAATATTGTAGATTTCTGTCCTGGTTTATAAAATTATTATATATAAAAAAAAAAAAATGCTTTCTGTATATAATGAAGTACCCAAAGTTCTAGGACTAATTTACTGTACTCAAAGCTCCTAATTTGGAGCATAAATAGGCATTTGAAAATCTAGAGAAAAATACATTATATCTTGGATTTGGTCATGAATTTTGTGACTTTGGTACTAAAAAAGCTATCCAAGAAAATTCAAGATGAAAGACAAATTCCCTTTAAATGTCACCATGCTTTCACTGGCAATAACTCAAATAATTAACATTTAGAAACATAAATTATAAAATCATGTTCTAATTCTATACACCTCAAGGTCTCTGCCCATCTCTTTGGATTTGACTGGCATGTCTTGGTATTTCTCAGAGAAAGTCAGTCTTTTAAATAAATCATGTCTCAAGTATTTCTTGATATTTTTTGATCTCTTTTAGAAATGTATCATAACAGGGAAAAAATGACTATCCACTGGTATTTTACCTAATATTTGTATACTAGGTTACATATTTGATCTGGGTATAAAGTGTATTTGCACTCCCAATATGACTCTTAATTTTTTATATAGTTTCATATTTATAAGCTGTCAAGAGATTCAAGATCAAATCTCTTACTTAACAAGATGATTTCTATCAGCTTTTCAAACACATCCTAAGATAAAAATGTGTAAGACTTATTGAACGTAATTACAATAGTTATTAAAGTGAGTACAACGACACTACTGATGAAGTGTCCCATCTACATGAGTCTGTTTGCATAAATATTAAGTAAGAAGAGAACCCTCACCATTTAAATATAATTCATGTTTCTTCTTGGTGACAAGATGATATAGAACAGCCACCTAAGACAGATTAACATCTGTTAATCATTTGGTTCCTGCACACTTGAAGGTACTGTGGTATTAAAGTAACTAACATAATGTAAAACTACATAAAACTGAGTAGATTGTATATCAGATTCTTTCCTGCTGTGGGTTTTGGCCATGGCTATACTTTAAGTCTTAACTAAAGAGAAGAAAAATTGCTATACTCTTCAACTGCTGCTATTTACTGATTTGTATATGTAGATTTAAAATCCAATGTATCAGAGAATTAAACGGAATTAAAAAATGCTAGTTTTAAGGATCAAGGTCTTAAGTTTTTATCATTCTAGTTTAATGTTATAGTCAGTCATTAAGCAGTACAGTTCTAGTGGGCTGTAGTGCTATTAAAGTTCATACAATTTGGAGATCTTGCATCTTTTTTTTTTTTTTATCCATTTTGGCCCTGGAGCATAGCAGTTGACTCACAAGGAAAAACATGGCTCTTAAACACGTAATGATAAATGAAATAACTTAAGAGACTCTTTTTTTGTTGGTCCCTATATTCACTTTTATCTTGGTAGCTTGATTTTTTTCAGTAGAATGTGCTCTGTAAACAGTAGAATGTGCTCTACAAATGATCCCTAGTTCCCCTTCCTTCATCATAGGCTAAAAAACTTAGCAAAATAACCATATGCAGGTTTGTTAGTAGTAACAAAACTGTAAATTCATTTGTTGTTATGTGATTCTTTTCTAACTAGGTGAAATGAAAATAACTTTACAGTTGTTTAAAATATCAATTTTTTATTTCAAACACGTAGTACTGTGCTGATTTTAAGGCTAGAAAGGACAGCTGTAATCACCTAAAAATGTTCTTAATTTTGTAAATCAAAATACTTTTTTTAAAACCATAACATGGTTTTTAGAAGAATATCTACTCACAGTTCAAATAGTAAAAAATATCTAATTATTCGTCCTATCTATACGGTCAGTAATTATTGGACTTCATTAACAATCACATAATACTTAATTTTAATAGAGTTAACTCCAGTCCTTGAATTTTTTCCACCTTTGTATGACTAAAACCTTCCGAATCCTATGAACTTTGTTCCTGAGTTTGTTGTTAGAAGACCACATTTACATTAAAAATAAACTCAGTTGTTTTGCCTTATTTTTCAGTCAGGTTGCAGTTCTTTTTTGGAATTCCCACATTTTGCTAATACACTTTTTTAATAGCAGGCATCAAAATTAAACATGTTAAATCTGCAATATTGCATATCATCATGAATTTTTCTTTGCCTACTCAGTATTCCTGGACTCTTATGTCCACAAATGTGATCACATATGCACATAACGGAGTGGAAACTCATTTATGGCAAGCTCAATATTATTTTCATTTATTGCCTCTGCTAATATGTTTAGAAGTAGCTTGGATTTAATCACAGTTTACATCATTATGAAACATAGCTATATTCAAAGACAAGGAAGACCACACTTAAGCTTCTTGTCCAACTCTTCACCTTGACAATACATGTTTAAGTAAACTTTCATTGGTCTACTCATGTTAACTTTGTTAAGGTGAACAAGTAAGAGAGGTCCAAGAGTCATAATTTGGCCCAAATTGTTGTAACAGTCAGGGGTAAATATCCCTTTAAAGCTTGATCCCTCACTGCCACTGGAATGGTCTTTACCATCATCAAGAGCTGGCTTAGGCCCACAGGACACAATTGGGTAAATAGCACTGTATGGAGAAGTACAGGATTGACACAGCAGATAGGGTTGTCCCGGCAGAGAGGCCCTGGTTCTTTCCAGCAGTTCTGGAAACAAAGCAATTTGCTACTCCTTCTTAAATGATTCCAGCCTGGTCTTTGCTGGGACACTGAGATCTGGGGAAAGATGCTTACAATGTTTTTAAAATACAGATAGTGTTTAGAAAGTGGAAAAAAAAATCTGTAAAATTATCAGAGTCTTGGGAAAAAAAAAAAAAAAAAAAAAAAAAAGAAGGAGAGGAGAGGAGGAGAAGGGAAGGGAGTAGAGAGAAAAACATGTATGAGAAAATATCAGGAAAAAACCTGTGAACACCAGTTCTCTTTGAAAAGGTTCTTAATTTAATCCACTGTTTTGCTAGGGTGCAGTGAATTAGTGGTCTCAGTCGAGTTCTTGAAAGCAAAGCCACAAGCACAATGGGCTGGATTCTGCCTCAGATAAGTCTACCATATACTCACCTCCAATTGAATGGGAACAGAATGAGACCTAATAGACAAGTTTTAAGATGCTTTCTGGCAATTACCACAAATAATAATAATAATAATAATAATTTTAAAAAAAGAGACAGTGGGAACAGTGAGCAAATAATGAATAGGTTACACTGACTACACACTTCTGTGTTTGCATAACAACCCCCAATATATTTGAACAGTGAGGCAGACCCTTCCCACCATGGTTACATGAAATGTCATAAGCACTGTTCTACAGGCATGAAAGAGGTCTAGAACCAGCTATTTGGTAAATGAGATCCACTGTAATGCTATACTCACCATATCCAAGAAGACAGTTGAAGTCAAAGAGATGAGGAACACAACTGAGCTTGACCCTACCATCCAGATTCAAGGTAGCAGCTTCATATTGTCAGATGCCCTTCAGAAAGTTCAAAAAACAACCACCAAACTGGTGAGATCCTTGTGAAAGAGTGAAGACAAACATCTCAAGTTACCAACAGAAGTGCCAACCATATTTTGCTCTAATGTTGTCTACAGTTTAAGCTGGTAAACTCAAATTATTTAATAGAGCTATTTTGCATTTTTACTAATCCTTTCATATACTTTGGCGGGACCTTGGTCGCTATCATTTGTATTACATAATTTTCTTTCTGAGCAATCCCACCAGAGATGCTTATATAATAAAAAGAAGCACTTACAGAAGTTTTCCTCATTGTCACCATGATTCTCCACAATTAACACGCATCTATGAACACTGTTCATACAAGATAAGGCATGGGCTTGAGACTAGGAACAGAACTGCTTTATGATAGTTAACCTCTCATCAACAGGTTAGGTTGCTAACCAAGTACCTACTGTAACATTCAAACTTCTTGAGTGAACACTTTAATGCTAATTTCAGTTAAGGCCAGAATCAGGAAATGCAGAGAAAAATGAATAAAACAAAACAAAACAAAGAAGGAAACTAAAAACATGTTTGTTTTGACAATAGCCTGGTTCTGTTCAGGTTTAAAATGTGAGACCAAGTCAAAACTTTTTTTCTTGAAATATTTTTTCCAATAATTATTAGGTCGAGTAATTGTTTACAGTAGTCCAATGAAATCAAAGTTGTTCCTAGTTTTGCCAGTATTTGATTTGGCTTATTTTAGGATGAGTCAGTCCCTTTCACCCCTATGGTGAAGGAAAGCCATGTGGTATGAAAGTAACCCAGTTCAGAACATAAATAACCAACCAACCTGAGTTCTTCCTTGTATTTGTCTAAATAGAGGACGTTATGATATTACAAGATGCTGCTCTGTGAGCCAGGAATATCCTGAAATAGTAAAGAAAGAAACGTACCATCCATTACACAAGCAGGCATGCAAATGGAAACTTCCTGGTGCTAAATCTTTCCCCAGTGAAACTCTAAGAACAAGCCCAGACTCACAGCTAGTGCCAGTCCTGGTGACAGCTGCCTGGACAAGGCTCCTGTTGTCCTAGTAAAGTCAAAGCCAACTTTATAAATCTGTATTGAGCTAATCTGTTAGTTCCCATATGATCAGAGTTCTACCTCATCACATAGCCCATGACGCAGTCTCACTTTCCCTAGAAGACAGTTTCCAAAGCAAACAGACAAGTTTTTATTTATGTGAAAAATGGACACACAAATCTTCTAATGACCTGAGGTGAAGTGGGGAGAAAACACAACTTTTAGTCCGCTGAAATATATTTCTGTTTCATTTCATTATTTGTAGCAGATATTGATTTGTTTCTCCTACTTTGGTCTCAGTTACTGTACCTAGAAGATTAGCACAGATAGATATCAAATGACTTTTTCTGTGGTTTTACACACACACTGAAATTAAAATGAGTCAACTCAGCCAGGAAGTTAAAATGCATCAATCAAAATAACGTGTTTCTACTTACAGAAGTCTAATTAGCAATAGACTAATACCAGACTGATTCTTTTTAATTCTTTATTCAATTGCTGCTCAGCTCCTTTGCAATCCACTCAAAAATCTTGTACCCTTCAGAAGGGCTCAAGACTTGCAGGCCACCCTGTGTTTCTTTTGTTCAGAAACAACCATCCCAAACTTAGGCATGCATCAAGTAGATCCCAAGTAAAAAGCTTTCACTGAACATAGTATAGTCCTCATTAACATTATACTTCAATATAATCTAGGGATCTAGGGAGTGCAGTGAGTCTGTGTAAAATAATGTATATATTTAGTTGAAAGAACATCAAAACAGGTGTTTTAACTGCCATCAAGGTCTTCTTCCTTATAGTCCTAAGGTGATAAGGTTGGTTTATGCTTTACATCCTAGGAGAAAAAAGCAAAGAAAAAAAGCAATTGTCCACCAAAACCCAACCTTCTAAATCTCTCTATAGACAGTGAAAGTACAACAAGAATAAAAATAAACAAACAAACAAACAAATAAATAAATTTGTTCATAATCTCTGAGCCAAAATTAAACATTAGAATGTTGTTTTTTGTGGTTTTTTTTTTTTTTTTAATTTTATTATTTGTGCAAAACTTCCTGGAATGTCCAAAATAAAAATAAATAAATAAATAAATCTAGTGTATATCCAGAAACTTCATCAGACTAAATGGTAGTTATGTCTTGAGTTATATTAAAGGCATTTGAGGAGCAGTTTAAGTGGACTGGTCAATACAATCATAAAATCAATAAGTGAAAAAACTTCTCAGAATTGCCTGACCACATTAAACAAACATCAAATAAGAGGAATTTAAGTAATATACACACCTGACACAAGATTCTGGATTTACTAACTGTATGGTCCCATATAAGAGCACTCAGCACAAGCCAGATGTTTTGATACTTGATAAGGAAGTAGCAAGCACTCCTTCCAGTTCTCCAACATACTCATGCATCTAATGGCAAAAGCCCCAAAACTGGTTGGGTTGTAGAGCTACCCATAGCAAATTCAGAGCTAGAACATTCTAGACTTTTGTTTCTCCAACTATATATAGTGAAAAATCATTTGTGGAACTGAAGTCTAGATCCACATATATATTGTCAACAGCCTAAACAGCACAATGTTAAGAAATGTTCAGACTGTATTTTTGTGTAGGATGTTTTCAAAGAAAATGGCCATTGCTCAAAATTATGGAAATGTAGATTTCATTGGATAAAATGGTTTTCCCATTCAACACACAGCAAAGTCCTGAAGTAACATAAAAAAAAGCTTAATAAAGAGCATAAACAAAACTAACAGGAAATCCTCTAGTCTGAATGTTAAAATAGAGCCAAAACTATTGAAAAGTCCGGAACCCAGACAGCGCCTAACTAGTTCACAAGTTCATTCAGGGTAGGGACACGGGGAAATGTGGTCAGACACTTCTGTCATTTTGAAGAATATCTGTGGGACTTTGACAAACAAAACAAATGTTCTCATTCAAATACAACACCAATTATTTAACTTACTTCCCCTTAATGTCTGGACTTCAGCTGCCTGAAAGACTGAAATATTTTGTCCCACAAGCATTTCTGGTGTATTGATTTATTTGTATTCTGACCTGTCTGATTCTCAAAGATATATTCTTATTTTGACCAGCCAAATCTATAAGCAAAATAGGTTGTCATCAGAGCATGTTTTCCTCAGAGCCATTACAATCAGACAATTCTCCTCTGTGCCACTAGGCTGTTTTACATTGGTCACACAAAAGTCAATGCTCTTCGAACAAACAAACAAAAAACTGTGTTTTCCTAATGTTAACAGAGAACAATCAATGGAATACAGAAAGAAAACAGGCTACCTCCTATACCATCTATTAAATAGTGATATCTCACTATGAAACACTGAAAAGTTTCTAATTTTTAGGATATGAAATGTTTCTATTCAAACTCAGTACCAGTTTTATGTCCCAGCCCTGGGCAATGGCAATTCAGATCTATTTTGCAATGTATACTTCCTTCTCCCAGGAAGGAGAGTCATCCTTTGATCTGGATTCAGGACTTATTTTTAAGTGTCAGACACATTTTCAGACCACTGGATTCACATGAATAGAAAGATCATTGGGAAATGTTATGCCATTAACCCACAATGCACTTTTGTAGAGAGAGCATTACATGGATGAGGATGGGACAGGAAACAGGCTCTGTGGCTTGCCATAGCCATGAAGTTAGGCTTGGCTCTGTACAGCACAGCCTCTGTTTTTAATCTCCACAGAGGAAAGCCAACACCATCTTTCACATGGGCTTAGTGTTGTGAGAGTTCTGTTTTTATAAATGCCTGGAGTCACTTCAGGGTTTGTGCTAAATAAAGCAAGCAGCAAGAATGTAAACTACTGCCTGATGTTTTGTTTTGCTGCATATATCCACCAGGAAAAGTGAAATATTTCAGAATCCCCAGAGTATAAGTGGGAAAGAGTCTGCAGTTTACCTCTGTCTTATTTTAGCTATCCAATGCAAAAGAAAGATTAACCATTCTCAGACCGTACATCAGCGCTTCTCAGCTAGTGGCTGTGTGACCTGGCATCAGTGTCATCTCTGAACATGTTATGATGCACATAATTTTCCATGGAACAGAGAGAATAGGAAAAGCGCAACTGTGCTATCACTCTATTAGCCAAGGAAAGCTACCTGTTCTACTTATTCATTACAATTCCTATGTGAACTTTATAAAGAAACATTAGAACAAAACACTTTCTAGCTTCAATTGCTTTCAGGCAATTTTATCTGACCAACACTTTCTCTCTCAGGAGCTGTTAGGTAGATAAATAAAGAGAAGCATGAAGAAGAACATCCAACCCACCCCCCCCTCCCTCCCCCTTACTAAACCATGTCTTAGCTACAGAAATTCTGGAACTGCAGCACCTACAACAACCTTACCATGTTGTTTCCAAATAGCAGCCTTTCTTCTAGTTCTGTTGGCCTTCTTGCACTCTGGTCTCATTACTTCAAGTTTCCTCTCCAACAAACAGCAGGTCAAACTATCTTCTCATTTTCAGTCACATCAATCTGCAGTTACTTCACAGATCTCCATGATGTTCTGAAAAGTTGCTACCATGTTGACCAAGAAGAAAAAGTTTCCATTTATAAATGGTCTGAAAACATAAGTTTCAGAGAAACAGAGCATTAATTCCAGAGCCTGTTTGGGTCAGTGGGAGTTCTGCCACTGGTTTCAGCAAAAACACAGTTTGGTCCCCATGTATTAAATAAGCCTAGTGTAAGTCAGTATGTATCCTTTTGACAAGAGAACAAACCAACTTCTGCTTCCAGCTACTGCTACACAAATCCTATGATGTTAATGTGGCCACACACACCCTAATTCATTCTCAGCAGGTCACCTACATAATATTTAAGAAAATAAAAATAAAAATTATAAAATCAGTACTTAGCAGTACCTTATACTCATGACCAGAATACAGTAATACTTTCATCCATTTCACCATTGGATTCACCTATTGCATTTGATATAAAGAAAGAAAAAGCTTTTTAAGTAGCCATCTTCTCACCTTCTTTTTGGGGGGTGTAAGTACTTGCAAATCTAAATGGAAACAGTCATGTATTTTATACACATCTGTGTTGTATAGTTTGTGGGAATGCTGTCAGCAGAATAACATAAGATCTCCACACCAACTTATATGCAGGAACTAAAAACTGTAATGGCATTATGTTAATAGTTCAGAAGCTTTTATGTAGATGTAGACATTATCCTCAGAGAGTCACACATAGAAGAACATAACTTGCTTTCTTGCACAAAACTCCCAAAGTTGTCAGATTTAGTCTCCCTGCATTATTCAGTACCCATCTGCAGTTAGAAAATCAACTGGACTCTAAAGTATAATACCATTACCTACTCAAATAAAATGGCATTCTTCAGCTGTGCTAGCAAAACTGCCACTTGCAATCCACACCTCCTTCTAGCAGGTTTCAAGAATGACTGACATCAAAAGGTCTGTAATGGACAGTATATGCAGCTTTGCAATATTATATTAATGGATAAGATAATTCGACTAACATTACTTGACTGTTTACTAACTGCTTCTCTAGAACAGCTCTTGTTCTATTTGACAGGTGATCTTTCCCTGAAAGGAAATTGACTTTGAAGGAGCACAACAAAATTAGTTGTGACTTTTAGTGACTCCTGGCAAAATTTTATTGGCAAGTTGTTAACAATATTGAGTTCCCTGTCTTTGAGAGGCATGCACAATACAGTTTTAAACTATTAGATACACAATTTTTATTTAAAGATGTTTCAAATTTAAGTGATGTAGATATCAACATAATATTATTTCTTTTGTTTTCTTTTGCTGACACTATTTATATTGCGAACTGCTTCCTGCTGCTCCTACCATGATCAGCATGATTAGATCTCCTTCTCTGAAAGCATATGTAACACTTGATGCAACACCTGATGCAAGGCAGGGTGATATCTGTGCTGATATCAAAAATGGTTAAGATGTTATAATGAGAAATGACAAGTGATATATATGATATCCAAGATTTAGTTGTGTTAAGTCTGCTCAAGGAAAAAAATTAATCATGGAGTTATAGAAAGGCTTGGGTTGGAAGGGACCTTGAAGATCATCTGGTTCCAACCCAACTGCCATAGGCAGGGTTACCACCCAATACATCACGTTGCCCAAGGCCACATCCAACCTGGCCCTGAACACCTCCAGTGATGGGGCATCCACAGCTTCTCTGGGCAACCTGTTCCAGTGCCTCACCTTCCTCTGAGTGAAAAATTTCCTCCCAACATCTAGTCTAACTCTCCACGCTTTTGGGTTAAAACCATTCACTATCTGCCTGTGTAAAAAGTCACTTCCCATCTTTTTTAAGTGCTGTTTAAGTACTGAAAGGCTGCAATGAGGTCTCCCTAGAGCCTTCTCTTCTCCAAGAGGAACAGCCCCGGCTCTCTCAGCCTGTCTTCATAGGAGAGGTTCTCCAGCTCTCTTGTCATCTTCGTGGCCTGCCTTTAGACCCACTCTAACAGGTCCACATCTTTCTTTTGCTGCAGGTCCCAGACCTGGATGCAGTACCAGGTGGGCCTCACAAGGACAAAGCAGAGACAATCCCCTCCCTCTAACTGCTGGTCTCTGTTGAAGGCCCAGCCATCAGGATACAGTTGGCCTTCAGGGCTTCAAGTGCACACTGCTAGCTCATTTCAAGCTTTTTGTCCACCAGAACCTCCACGTCCTTCTCCACAGGGCTGCCCTCAATGAGTTCTCCCAGTCAGTACTCATGTCTGGGATTGCTCCAACCCAGGTGCAGCACCTTGAACTTGGAGAAGGCTACCAGATTGGTCATATACCATTTGCCCTTGGTGAAGCTGTCTCAGATCACCTCCTTGTCTTGTGTGTGCCTTAACCTTGCTTCCAGGAGGATCTGTTTCATGATCTACCCATGCACAGAGGTGAGGCTCACCAATTTGTAGTTCTCCAGGTCTTCCTTTGTACCCTTTTTAAAAAATGGGAATAATGTTTCCCTTTTTCCAGTCACCAGGTGTGGTGTAATTGCCTAAAGTAACTAGGAAAATAAAATTAATATTCACATTTTAAAGAAAATGTACAGCATTGAAGAAGCTTTCAGGATAGGGCGTAGCTGCATTACCTGAGTGTTCCCTATACCTCCAACCTTGGATGTTACCGCAGTAGGGGTACATGGGGTGCTAACTCTAAGGAACAGTACGGAGCATAGAGCGGAGTGGAGACACCACAGCTAGTCTCTGTGCCAAGAGAGGGACTCAATTGTTCTTGTGCATACTGAGACAGGTAAGCTGTACTTTTGCTACTCTGAGCCAATGACTTGTCATGTTTTTGAAAAAATTCTGTACTCTAGTGTACTTTGGCTCATTATGATAATACCAAAACACACCTCCATCCCAAAAGCTACCCACCTCCAAGGTGCAACTACCCCTCGCTGAGAATGCACTCTGAATTTCTCGGAGCCTATACCTTTAAACAGAGATGGGAAAACTTTTCACCAATCATAACTATGATAAACTTGACTAGAGTCACTCAAGCTCCACCTAAAAGATAGAAAATAATATAAATTGGCCTGAGAGAGGGGATGCTGGGGAAGATACCATCACAAGGGAATATACCATCATGAGATATATTCTCCTGACTTCTCCTCCTGACTTCTGGGATCAGTTGACAGGCTGAGCTTCTCTCTCCACACACCCCCTCCCCCCCCCCCACTCCCCCTCCAACCCCCTTTGGGATGCCTTTGAACACTTGGTTTTACTGGGTGTCTCCGTGGAAACTTAGATCCAACCAGATCCATAACGGTAAATCCCTTAAGGCGACACTAGGGACTTCACCTGCGTGCCAGGACTTTTCAAATATGATGGAGAGAGGCTTGGCAACTCCATCAGCCAGTTCCCTCAGGACCCTGGGATGCATGTCATCAGGCCCTGTAGACTTGTACCTGTTCAGTTTCATCCCTGGAGAAGAGGAGGCTCAGGGGCGACCTTATTGCTCTCTACAGATAACTCAAAGGAGGCTGTAGCGAGGTGGGGGTTGGTCTGTTCTCCCACGTGCCTGGTGACAGGACGAGGGGGAATGGGCTTAAGTTGCGCCAGGGAATTTTTAGGTTAGATGTTAGGAAGAACTTCTTTACTGAAAGGGTTGTTAGGCACTGGAACAGGCTGCCCAGGGAGGTGGTGGAGTCACCATCCCTGGAAGTCTTTAAAAGACGTTTAGATGTAGAGCTTAGGGATATGGTTTAGTGGGGACTGTTAGGGTTAGGTTAGAGGTTGGACTCGATGATCTTGAGGTCTCTTCCAACCTATAATTCTGTGATTCTATGTGATTCTGTGATTCTGTGAAATAATAATAAATAAATAAATAGAAAAAAAAAAAGTACTCAGAAATGCCTCTTCTTTGGAGATGTAAAAATAGCTGCTAGAGTAACCCAAATACAATAGCCAGAATCCTGCTTCTAGCCTGTTACTTTTATAATTTATCAAAGTCTTTAAATTCTCCTTGACTTGGATATTAAAAAATATAAAATTGAAGAAAGACTCCTCAGAAAGCTTTGAGCTTTAATGTGTTTCACAGAACACCTAGTCAGAGAGAAAAAAGTGCAAAAACACTGCCAAGGGCTCGGTGAATGGATAAAGTGTTAGAGGTGATGTGTGTTTTCAGAAGACAGTTAGACAGTAAAGGACAGAACACCACCCCTTTTAAATATGAAGGTCAAGTGTTAGAGCATTTGGAGACACTGTGCTGGGCAGACTGAATCCTTACCGTCTTATGCAAGTAAGATATTGAAGGGATAAAACAAAAGGGAAAGGGCAGACGTTCTTCTTTCTAAGGCTATATATTAAACCTGAAACTTTCTATTTGGTACACATTCAAAAGCTAAATACTAGTCTAACTCTGTCATAGTAAATGACTGCAGCCTCTGACTTGTATACATGTTTCAGAGCTCTTATGCATCTCGCATAAAAGCAAGGACACATGTCCAAAACCAGGATTCTGTTCTCTGATACTGACAATATTAACTAAAAGTTGGTGGAGTGAATTCCAGTTTAACCCTGATGAAAGAGCAAATCTTGAATCTGCGGCGAATAAATAAATCATGATACCAGGAGAATAATTTCTTGCCTTATATTCAGTGAGATTTTTATATTCAGCCATTTTTTTATGGCTGAATATAAATTCCAACCTAGAAATTCTGTGATTCTGTGATTCTGTGATCAGGTGGTCTCAAACCTGCTCTTTGCTTTACAGTAGGAGGGATTCTGCTCCCTCAGCCCCTGCCTGGAGGGGAAGACTGACTGACAAAGACTGACTGACAAACTGAAGCAAAGAACTTTTGAGTACCTCAACATTCTCTATGTCTGTTGTTACCAGTTCTCCCTTGTCATTTTTCAGAGGGGATACAGTCCCCTGAGCCTTTCTTTTCTGACCAACGTACCTATAGAATACCTTTTTCAATTTTTAAATCCATTGCCAAGTTCAGTTCCTTCTGTGCCTTGGCTTCCTTGATTCCTTCCCTGCACTTATGGACTGCATTCCTGCACTCTTCCCAGGCCACAAGTGCCTGCTTCCACTGCCTGTGCATTACTTTCCTACACCTGTTTGACCAGCAGGCTCTTGCTCAGCCATGTCTGGTTCCTTACTTCCCTGCTTGATTTTTTTACACAATGATATGTGTAAGATCCCATTAATATGATCAAATAAAAACTCTTAGCTCTTTAATACATTTTTTTAAAATCTACATGTCTACTTGAATTTCAGAATATTTCAGTATTGTCTCTTGGAGGATGAGAAGATATTATTTTACAATTGGAATGGAATGGAATATCTCAAGTTGGAAGGAACTCACAGGGATCATGGAGTCCAACTCCTGGCTCCACACAAGACTACCCAAAACCCAGACCCTATGTCTGAGAGCATTGTCCAAACACTTCTTGAACTCCAGCAGGCTCGGTGTCGTGACCACTGCCCTGGGGAACCTGTCCCAGTTCCTTACAACTATGTCAATGAAGAACCTTTTCCCAAATCTAGCCCGAACCTCTCCTGCCACAGCTCCATGCCGTTCCCTCTCGTCCTGTCACTGGCCACCAGAGAGCAGAGATCTGTGCCTGCCCCTCTGCTCTCTTCATGAGGAAGTTGTAGGCTGCCATGAGAGCTCCCTTCAGTCTCTTCTTCTGTAGGCTGAACAAATTACTTAAGTTACGGCCTTGCCTTCTAGACCATCCACCATCTTTGTTGCCCTCCTTTGGAAACTCTCTATAGTTTTATTTCATTCTTACCTTTTGGCACCCAAAACCGCACACAGCACTCAAGGTGAGTGTGCACCAGCACAGATTAGAGCAAAACAATCACTCCCTTTTACCAGGTAGAAATGCTGTGCTTGATGCACCCCAGGATACTGTTGGCCCTTTTGGCTGCCAGGGTACACTGTTAACTCATATTCATCTTATCTTCAACCAAAACCCTTTCCACAGGGCTGCTTTCCAGCCTCTCCCCCCCCCCCCCCCCCATCTGAATGTATAACTAGGATTACCCTGTTGCAGGTGCAGAATACAGCATTTGTTCATGTTAAATTCCATATGGTTGGTGGTTGCTCAGCACTCTAATATATCAAAATGTTTCTGCAAGTCCTCTCTACTCCCAAGGAAGCCAAAAGCTCCTCCTAACTTAATGATTCTAATATAGTATCATCTAAAAACTTAGTTTAAATTCAGCTCCTGCTGCATTACCTAATGATAATCTGATTATCTAATTACCTAATGATAATCTGATTACCTAATGATAATCTGATAGCTGAATCTGTTGTTAAGTAAGAAAAGATCTATAACATGATAAAGTGTCCATTTTTTATATGTTTACACGTCTTTAAGTGTTACCGGGGGGGCGGTGGGGGGGGGGCGGTGCTGAATTCTAAATAAGTTATGAAAAAGGAGGAGGGAGATAAAGAATTTTGTGTGATGAGTAGAAATAAAATGGACACATGGTAGTGAATAATAGAATTAAACAACACAGGAGATTTGTCTTCATAAGCTAATCCTTCCAAGAAATGGAGGGGAAGGGAGGTGGGAGGTACGGAGATCAGTTAGGGCATCAGAAAATACAAATTCCAAATGGTTTTGGATGCTTCTCGAGGGAAATAAGGAGCTGCAAATAGATGAGAGGACAAATGGCAACAAGTTTACAAGACTTTCCCCTCAGGAAATGATGGAATAGTATTCATGGGCAGTGAGCCACAACAGTTCTTACCATAGCTAGTTCTAATCAACTATAGGGTTGGGAATGTAAATGCAGATATTTTAGAAAAGTTAAAGGTGATTACCAAAATAGGCAAATACAAGTCAGTCATCTTTCCTGAATATCCATTAGTATTGTTATAATTAGAGATGAATCTATGACCCACACTAAGTTCATCAGCAATTTACACATGTGGTTTGATTGTTCCTGAGTTGAAGCACAATAGTGCAGAAGGAGGTTCATTCCAGGTATATGCACACAAATAAAGAATTGCCAAAAGGAGAACATTTTGAGGGACTCTCTTGTTTTTTCTGGGAAATCAGCATAAGTGGATGCCTCTTTGAAATATCTTTACACTAATGCAAACAGTGTGGAGACCAAACAGGTTTAGAGGGTTGTGTGCAGTTGCAGAGCTACATACTGAGGCCACAGAGAGGTAGCATGATAGCACACATAAATGTAGCACTGCAATTGATTGATACAGGTCCTTTAGGAAGGATTGTCAACTAGGATGACAATGATGGTTGTTTCCATTTTGTGAGAGATCTGTGAAAGAGCAAGCAGTTGTATCTTGGTAGGAATGGTAAGCCAGCTGAGAACCTGTGTGTGAGGATTAGAAGACAGACCAACACAGATGTTGTTGTAGTTACTTCTACAGACTGCCTGATCAGGAAGAGGCAGATGAGGCCTTTTGTTGTTGTTGTTTTGTTTTGTTTTGTTTTGTTTTTCAGAAAACGTCTCATATTCTCAGGATCGCAGCACCCAGATTTCAAAAGAGGAATTTCTTTTCTTCAGGGATTTGCTTGGAAGAATACGATCAGAGGTAGTTCTGGTGAGAAGAGAGGTCTGGGAGAGCTGGTTGATATTCAGGGATGACCTCCTCCAAACTCAAGCATGGTCTGTCCTGGATAACAGGAAATCAAATAGAAGTGTCAAGAGGCCCGCATGGATAACAAGGAGCTCCTGACTAGACTAAAACATAAAAGGAAAATGTATAAGAGGTGGAAGCAGGGACAGGTTATCCATGAGGATTAAAAATACAGTGTTTGAGCCTGCAGGAATGAGTGAGGAAAGATCACCTGAAGCTGAGAATGATGAAGGAAGAAAAGGGTTTCTACAGGTATATCATGTGCAAAAGGAAAGCAAGGGGAAATATGGATCCTGCTGCTGACTGGTTATGTGGACTGGTGACAGGAAATATTGAAAAGGCTGAGGTCTTCAGTGCCTTCTCTGTCTCAGTCTTTTCTGGAAGGACTTGGTTTCAGAAATCTCAGGCTCTTTAAATACACAAGAAAGTCAGGAGCAAGGAAGACTTATTCTCAGTGGATGTGGATAAGGTTAGAGAACACCAAAACAAACTGGATATGGACAAGTACACAGGACCTGATGGGGGTTCATCTATGAGTGCTGAGGGAGCTGGCTGACATCATTGCAAGACCACTTTCAATAATATTAAAAAAAAAAAAAAAAAAAAAAAACATGGTGATCAGTGAAAATACCTGAGGAGCTGATGAAAATAAAACCCCTATATTCAAGAAGGAGGATACAGAGAAAAGTGGGCTAGTCAGCTTCACCTACGTCCTTGGGAAGGTGATAAGCAAATAATCACAGAAAACCTTTCCAAACGTATGAAGGACAAGAAGATGACTGGGAATAGTCAGTTTGGATTTATGAAGGGGAAATGTTTAAACAACTTCATAGACTCATACAATGATATGCCTGGCTTAGTGGATGAGAGGAGAGCAGCAGACTTCATTTATCTTGACTTTAGCAACACTTTTGACACTTCCTCCCATAACACATTCTCATAGACAAGCTGAAGAAGTACAAGCTAGGTAAGTGGTCGGTGAAGTGTGTTTAAACCTGACTAATGTGCTGAGCAGGAAGGGTTATGATTTAGCAGCACAAAGTCCAGCTGGAGGATAGTCACTATGATTACACCTTGGGGGTCATTTTGAGGGCCAATATTGTTGAATATGGACAGAGTGCACCCTCAACAAGTTTGCAGATGATACAAAACTGGAAGGAGGTGTTGATGCACAAGGTGGTTGTGCTGCTAGTCAGAGGGCCTAAACATATTGGAGAATTGAACAGAGAAGAACCCCATGAAGTTCAAAAAAGGAAAATGCCAAGTTTTGCCTCTAAGAAGGAATAGCAACATGCACCAGTACATTCTGGAGACTGACAAGCTATAAAACAGCTTGGCAGAGAAGACACAGTCCTGGCAGACACCAAGTTGAACGTGAGCCAGTAGTGTGCCCTTCCAGCAAAGAAAGTCAACCACATCCTGCATTAGGTTAAGAAGAGTGTTGCCAGCAGGTTGACGAAGAAGGTCCTTCCTCTCTACTTGGCAGTGGTGAGGCCAATCTGGATTATTCCAACACACATAATTCTCTAGCCTTTGAACTCTGTATATCAGTAGTACCTGAGGAGGCATACCCATTTTGACTGTTCTTCTGACATATTCTACATTACAGGCACTGTTATTGAATACAGGAAGAAGGGACCAGTTCCAGCAGATCCAGAGGTGTGCAAGCAGCCCTGTACTGCTTCTGGATGAGAACATCATAGTGAAGAAGGCTAACCAAAATGCAGAAACAGGAGTGCAACAAGGCGGAGTCAGGCAGTCCATGAGCTTCAGCACACCATGCAGGCTGAACACCATATTATGACTTCTCTGTTTTTCAGGTTTCCTCAGGCTGCTACTTTTTCCTCTTCACTGTCACTTGGACTCTACCCTGAGAACTATGCGTTTTCCTCACTCGTATGTTTGTCTGGTTTGACTTGTGAAAAGTGTTAATATGATTCGTGTCATGTATGAAACAATGCTAGGGCAGCATGATGAAATGTAACTTTCTATCTAAGAAAAACAGAGTGATTAGTGTACATAGTTCTTGTACTGTGCAAAATAAGGGTCTAGCAATTCGTGTAAATAGAGGGCTTGAAAGACGAACACTGAGACTCAAGTCTGGGAGATAAGAGGACCAAGGAGGTTTTTTTTTTTTGGAAACTACTGACTTCTGCATGAAATGCTGCCCAAGCTTCTGATGTCTGGCAAAGGGATCAACCAAATAAGGAGAAAGGGGGAGTTGAAGGACGACTGAAGGACAAAGCCTGGGAGGAAGACTATGAGCCTTCAGCACAAGAGACCCCCAGAAAGACCACCAGAGACTGATACGTTGGATTCTGGGAACTAATTATAATAACTCTGCCTTTTCTAGGAATAGTAATGAATATGTATTAGTCTAGGAGCATAAAAATCAGCCTCCTGATGTAACAGGTGTGCATCTGGGTGGAGCAGAGACTCCCGGTGCACCCAGCGCTGTTTGCTTGCCTCTATTCATTTAATAAATTACAAACTTTAATTTTAATCCTATTTGGGACTCAAGCATTTATCACAGACTGAGAAATAGTAATAAAGGAAGGTAGGAATTCATTTTTTCCCTATTTGAGAGATGAGACGATTAAGATACTGAAAGGCCAGGTCACCTATGCAAGGTCATGTAAAAAAAAAAGAAACAACAGAAACATTAATAAATTCTGCAGAGCCTGATTCAGTGCATGAACTACAAGGAGAAAGAAAAATGCTTCTTTGCGAATGTTATGCATGTGTTGTACAGATGGGAGTACGACGAGAAAGATTACAGGGGAATGAGGTATCTCATAATAGCATAAACTGTTCATCTTCAAGGGACAACTGGGCAGATCCAAATGAATCTCAATGAAGGACAGAAGTTGAAGAGCTGGAGCAGTGACACACATTGTTTGGCACAAAAAAGTAGTCCATAGAAAGCGCTTGCTTCTGATGTTGCCAGGTGAGAATGGACAGTCAGAGCATCACTCATCACACTGAGAATAGTCCCAAGACACTAACTGTCAGCAGAAAAATGCAAGCTTTTGCAACTGTCCGGGAAGACATGAATAGAGTTTAAAGAAATATATGTAGCTAAAGAAAACGTGCCCCGATGTAATATTAATCAATCACTGAATGTCATCGGGACTGAAGGAGGGAGAGAAGGGAGGAAGGGAGAGTAGGGACGGAGTGGAGGAGGGGTTTTGTTTGATTTGAGGATATTCCTTTCTTCTTCTTTTTCTGTATTTATGGGCTAAGCTTCATTACAACAACAGCTTGTTTTATATTTTGCTTTCAAATCAGTGAAAAAATATGTTTTTCTACTCAGCTATAATAATCCTGATCCTCCTGAGAAAAACATAGAGGCAAATAAAACTGCAACCAGAAAAACTCTTCTATATTCTTCCAAAACACAAAAGCACAGGTCTTTAGATAAAATCTTAGCTCACTATACCATATTCACACACACATATATATATATGTGTATATATGTATATGTATATATATATATATATATATGTATTTATATATATATATATGTTTGCCAGTAATAAGTTTAATGCTTGGAAAACTACTTAGAAATGCATTTTAACAGTTATTGCTTTCAGAAACAAAAAGGTATTGATCCACCTACCTATAAAATCTAATATAAGGAAATGCTCAGAGAGTTTGAAAATTCATCTATTTGTCCTGAAATAGCTTAGCAAGTTAAAAACTTTAAGCATTTCTTCAGAACAAAACCCAAGACTTTAAAACTTCTCATAGAAACTTAGAACACCTCATACTGGAATAAACATGGGTGGTTAGGACATTTGTCTAGATGGCAAATTCTCCCTTTTGAGGTTAAAGCAGGATTACCATTAAAAAAAAAAAAAAAAAAAAAAAAAAAAAAAATGACTGTGCCACAATATGTTGCTGTGTCTCCCTCTTTCCAGAACTGGAAAATGGCTAGGGATATAAATATATGAGCTCCTGTGAAACAAATTATTCAAGCTTTATAGTTTCTAGGTTTGCTTAGACTCCTCTGGAAAAAAAAAAAAAAAAAGACTTGTTTCACCTATTGTTTACTATTGTCTATGTCTTTTTATATATCATCAGATAGATAAGAGTGGGTGAAGTATGGAGGAGGAATTAAAAAAAAAAATGAAAAAAGAGAAAAAAGATAGAAATTCCATTATAAATTATAAGTTATTTGTAAGTTATTCTGCCACATTCATCACTGTGGTATTTGTCTGGAGGAAAAAAAAAAAAAGAAAGAAAACAAAAAAGGAAAAAAGCAGAAACCTAACTGACCTAACTGCAGGGAAAAAAAGTAGCAGTAGAACTTCAGAACTTCTAATGAAAATGAGGGTTGTATGAGTGGTTTAACCATTGCATCTTCAATTACATTTAATGGAAAATTCTATGACAAAATCTTAACTTTCACTCAAAACTTTCATTACTGCATAACATCATATATATGATCATTCTCTTTGGCCAGTTTATGCTTTGTAAAGCACCTAAGCACTAATAAATTGCAAAGGTATTTCTCTAGGCATGAGAACAGATTTGAGAAGTTAAACCACTGTTGGATTTACATGTCAGGAAAAAAGTTCAGAAGTTTGTTTTTGTTAAAATATTAATTCCTGTAAGTGTTGCATTGTACAATTACCTTTTGTCCTTCCTCAACTAATATAAATTGCCTGAATTAAATATGTAGTGCATTCAGAAGGCAGAAGAATTGCTCTGTTTAACATTATAAACTTATATTCAACAATCTCTTTCGTCAGAGAATCTCCAAATCCTTTACCAACCCAACTTCTCATTCTCATCCCAAAGTGGAGATCTAGGGCTGAGTTAGGTAGTCCAAGCATAGATGACTACTGCCACATGAGATGTCTTAGAGTATCAGCGACCTCCAGGTAGGATTGGCAGAAGTGTCACAGGAGCAACATGAGAGCCAGACTCTCCTTGAGGAATATCTGGAGGTCAGGTATGATACTGCTGGGAGCTTACACTGGCACTAGTATCTCTGCATGAAACAAGACTATAGTTAACTGATCAGCACTCTGCTCTTCAGACAGCACTACTAGACTTTTATTAACTAAAACTGAAATACAAGCTTCTAGTTTACCTGCTACAACTTTCTATTAAGGTATCTAAATTTGTTAGTCTCCAACTGAAATGCATTCTCTTGTCCATGTGAAAGTTTTGCAACAGTGTCTTTTTCTGCCTGTCTCACTGTGCAGAGATATAAACAACATTATAAAGAAATATATCAATTTTTCAGCTCTCCCAGTGTCCTTTGGAACAGTGTTTGTGCCAGAAATAGAAACAAGTATGGCAAAAATCAGGTTGTACTTCCTAAATTGCAGTATAAGAGAAACTGCTAGTTAACATTCACTAAAACTGAAAACAAATATTTGTGAGGTTAAAAAAATGAAAAATAAAAAAAAAAGAAACCATTTGTTATGAAGTGATGCAAAAATGAGTGTTCTCAGGAAACAGGGGACTTGGTATAGGCTGTGAGACACACAAGTCCCATATAGACCTTAAAGGGAGAAGGTTCAATTCATTCAGAGGTGCTGCAATGGGAAGAGGAGGGTTTGTCTCCTGGACCTCACAATCAGTGTGCAAGAAAATGGTAGAAAAAAAAAAAAATGCTGCTCCCTCTGCAGACTTTCCTTTTCTTAAGGAAAGTGCCAATTTTCCCTAAAGCAGAGGTCTCAGACTGCAACAGATAAACTGATTCAGAAGCACCCCTGAGTCAGCTCTTGAGCTTCTCTTCTGAACAATCTCATAGTAAGTTACTATGGAATTTGGAGAAAACAAGGACAGCTTTGCTGAATGCCTTGTTCCTTCATAACTTAACCCAGAAGGGAATACAGTGCTGATTATTAAACATGTGATGGCATGTTTAACACTGAAGACATATTTTTAACCTCTTCCATAAGTACCATTTGCAGACTTATAAAGACAAAACTCTCGTTTCCCACAGCAAGTTATTTTTGCCTAGCTCTGCATGGAACAGGTAGGAACTATGAGGCTGTATATATGCATTATACCTGCTGAAGACTTTTCCCCTAAAAAAAAAAAAAAAAAAAAAAAAAGGTGCATGTATTTTCATAGGTTGAGGAATTTTAAGGAATCTGAGAGAAAGGAAAGGAACAGCAGTCTATCTTCCAAATTCTTTGTCTCTTCCCAGTATTCAGGGAAGAATAGTACTGTAGGCAGGTGCTGCACTGATTTAAGGCAATTTTGGTGTATATTACTGAGCTTTAGCATTCATTACAGCCATCAACACTGAGCAGAATGAAGACACTATCAGAAACTGTTGCTATTGCAATATGCACTCAGAGAACTGCATTACAATTATTAAATCTATTACAACTATTGAATCTATGATCCTATAAATCTAGGATCAAACTTTCCTAACCACAGCAGGAGATCAATTTGTGCCTTTAACAAGTTATCTTCATTATCTTAGCTTGAATACCTTGCAGTATTATGAATGATTTTAATTACGCAGCCCTCTTTACACAGAGATTCATGAATATGAAATATTCTGATTAAAGTAACACTGAAGTTCTGTTTTAAGGGAATTTTATACACATTCATCTCTGGAGGTAGCTCCATTCAAGCTAATGGACTTGCAAAAGGGATCAGTTCCGCCTTCTGTGTCAAAGCACTGTCTCACATAATGCATACAAACAACAATTAGATGATGAAGTGGCATGGTAAAAAGGAGATGCAGATTTCTGGGGTGAAACAGGGTGAGCATCATGTTACAACTACAAAAAGTCATATATGAGTTAGCTTGAGGGAAAGCAGTTACACTGAAACAAAATAGCCCTGCTTTCATTAAGGACGAAGCTCCGGTTATTTTATGTTTTCTTCTTAACCCACTTGGTAATTATCGTGCACATCTAGCCAAAGCCAGCCATGACATTCCCAGTCACAAAACTGAGCATGCCAAGAGCGCAGCATGAGGACTCTTCTGTGCAGTGAGTCATAGCCTGCTGCTGGCTACATCTGCCACTCCATTTGTCCCAAAACAACCCTTCTGGCTGCTGGTATCACCACACAGGCCCTGCCCAACACTGAAGCAAGTGGGAAGGAACAGAGTGGATGTGGCAGATCATAACCTTTGGCCAAAAAGTAACATTTTCAATGGGAAAATGATTCATTCCTTAACAGGTGACAAGGATAAGAACCATTTTCTGCCAGAAAGCTTCCAGGGCATGGAAGCTGTGGGGCAGAGCAGGATTTGAAGTGAGCTAAAGAGAACTAAGGGTCTCACATGAAAAAGGAAGGCAAAAGCCCAGGCTATAATTTTTGGTGGAGGTGCTTTCATAGTAAACAAGAGTCAGGACAATCTTTCTTAGACACAGCAAGTGATGTAGGCCCACAAAGTCTCAGGTAGGACAAAGAAAATGGTCCAGCTGAATATGGGGAGAAGCAAGCCTAACCAGGAACACAATATTATTTTACTGAGTAACAGAGAGAGTACAGGCAGATATCTGAAGACCAAGCATTAGTTCTTCCAGCAAATCTGGCATGTTTGCTAAGTAGATTGTTATGACTTTTGAATTTGGCAGCCAATTTTATCTGATGGTTACAGTAAGCCAGAGACCTCCCAAGTGTAAAAGCTGAGCAAGAGATCAGATATGATTTTTTTTTTTCCCCAACATAAGTTTCAGCACCAATCAATTTTATATGTTCTACTTCCAAGTGCCAAAGATTGTTAACACAACAGCAAGTCATGGTTCCAACAGCAAACTCAGCTCTGTGTATTGCAATGAAGAGTTTCTTATGTGAAAAATAAATGACCTATCAGAGGTAATCTCTAGAAAGCTACCTGTGGTAGGGGGTTCCTTTTTGTCTGTTTTTCTAACATCTGTCTCTCCAAAGTTGGGTTCCCTTCTTTGTTATTCTTTGGGCCATCCTGCATGTGAAGCACATGTCCTAGCCACAGCCAGTCTCCTGCAGGTGCCAGGAAGACAGCAGGGTAGGCTGTGCCCAGGAGCAATTACCACCAGTCAATTGAGGGTCAGTAGCTGCACCAAGTGCCAGTGGGAAGGTGCTCACTCAATACCAGCAAAGCCAGGAGACTGCTGATAGCACCTCATTGTTCTTGTTATTGATAACAGCTACTTAACACTGTCCTAATAGAAAATATCTTGACTTATGATACCATGTCTTAAAGAAGAAATACTGAGACAAAAACATTTCACATTTCATATTTTTGTCATGTACCTGAGTGCCAGCTGGCTGGAGAGACAAGAATCCTCCTCTTGCTCTTTGCAGTGTGCACATGGCTCTTAGTCTCTGGGAAAGTGATAAACCATATCTGGAAAACATGTTATTAAAGTAGAAGCCAACTTGTTAGTAAGAATCAATTATTAATCTGTTTCAGGGAAGTGCAGAGCAAATTGTTAGGAGTTATGTTTCCCTGCTCCTCTAGCATACAGCAACATATAAATTGTGTCCTAAATCAACCAAAAGTTGTATCTGTCTGCAGGAAGAATAGAGGGATGAATATAATATTATGCATGCCTCAAAAATCTGAAGCTGCCACATTTAATAAATCACAGCATTTCTGAAATCAAATACAATTGTTCCAAACATACCCCCATTCTCCTTTCTGTGATGAGAAATGTATTTTATATTGTCATAGCTCAGTGAGTGCCCTGGGGACATGTATAACTTTCCTATTTATTAATTTATATTTTAACACTAAAAAAAAAAAAAGTAATCTTATGACAGAAAAATGACCTGTCATAAAATTACTGGGAAAGGCTCAGCTTTAGGTCTTATGAAGGAATTACATTTTTATTGGCCTTAGAACCAACTATTTGCTTACAAGTGGGAAAATAAAATAATAAAATAAAATAAAATAAAATAAAATAAAATAAAATAAAATAAAATAAAATAAAATAAAATAAAATATAAAATATGAACATGCTTAGAGCACCCAGAATCCCCTGACATCTTTTTGGTGCTCTAACACCACTGCTTTAATAAAGACAGGTTGGAGAAAGCTGCATTCACATTTTACTACCAGCAATAGGGCTGGGCACTGTGTCACACTGATCATGAATACTAATCCAAAAAGCAACTCCCTGTTGATTTATGAAAGTCCAGAATCTTTTCCCTTAGGCAAATCCTCAAACAGTACATCCTCATCTGTCACCAGAGAAAGCAAAGACACCTAAACAGACAAATAAACTGCAACAAGTAAAGGAGAACTTGCAGTGCAAGTCTAAAATCTGTCCAGATATTCAGAAGTGACAGCGGAGTGGGATCTAAAGTTAGCTTTCCTTCCCACAGAAACTGAATACATCAGCTCCAATACTCAGGCAACTTGTCCCTCCTCCTCCCAGGAATCCCTTCACAGTATTCACACTTCCATGGTCACTGTGTCTCATTAGCTTTGCTTTCCTTTTCTCTCCTCTGCTCTTGTCTAGTGCCAGACTCTTTCCTGTGTATCCATATCTACTGGTGTAACCGAGTAGCTTGCATCCATCTTCTGAGTTATCATTTGGCTACTATATGTCTCATTGCTCTGTGCAGAGCTCAAGACATCACTAGCAAATAAAGAACATGAAACAGAAACATGAGCTCTGTGGAGGCCTGTTTGTTTTGGCTGTCATTTAGTTTTCATTAATAAATGCCTTCTGGTAGACTAGACTCCATTTATCATGACATATGTTATCTAACTTATGTTCTTATACAGTATTTATTATAAAATTTAGGGTGTGCATAAAACTATTTCTCTCTCTCTTCCCAAGCAGTGAGAAGGGTGGATATGTTATTTTAATGAGTATGCTTGCCTTGTATTATTAAGAAGCTTTGGTTAAAGTGATCTCTGTATTTTATTTTGAAACTGTGAAATTTGTTGTCACTGTAGTCCATTCACATTGGGGAAGGATTTATAATCTATCTGGACATTAATAATTCCCCATCTTCTTTTTTGCTCAGATCTCCCAATTGTGTATTTTTCCCAAACCTCTTCAGCTACTTCTCTTTCCAGCCTTGCCTATCTGATTGGTTTAATGCTTGCTTTCACACACCACATGTTATAATCAAGAAGGACGCTGGACTAACCCAGACAAAAAAGGAAATATCAATTTCCACATTTGCCGGCTCCTCCAATGCTGAGACTGAACCCTAAGTCTTGAAAAAAATCCCATTTAGGATTGCAATGAAATCTTGAGAGAAAACATACACGCATTCTAATTTAAGGGCATGAAAAAATCAGATTAGCTTCAGAAAGGGGAGCCAAATTTTTCAAATGAAGCTTCTGCTTAAAAAAAAAAAAAAAAAAAAAAAAAAAAAAAAAAAAGCTGGTCCTGTCTACCTTTTAGGGCACATTTCTTTGATGGATTCTGGTCTCTTGGAGGGGCCAATAAAGTTCTGGGGCACTGAAGTTATATTGCATCAAGCAGGCATATGAGGTGGTCAGCGTAAAGCCTAGCTTTCTGCACAACATCATCTTTATTGGCTAAAAGAGCTGAAAAGTACAAATACATTGAATGATTATCTAATGTTAGTAAGAGTATCCCAACAAAAATGAAGCAATAATGTGACTTTTCTAGTCTCCTAAGGACCTGCCTTTAGATAATAACAAGACTAAGATTTGCTTAAAATTGACTCATAGTTTGTAGGTGTTGCATATAGACTATATAATTTCTTTTCTTACCATAAAGCTGTGCAATTTTGTTATTTTCCCTTGTCAAGACAGCTTTAGCAAAGGTATTTTGTAAAATATTGTCTTGAGGAAGGTCAGTCCTATTATGCTGAGCCAGCTTGATAATTTTAGTGTTTGCTGTCTCGCTTCACAGGTCCTTACATTTACTGTGATTTATATGAAGTGTTCTGTTTTGTATCTCTCACAAACTGTTTTAATATTGCACTAGGTAAACAGAATGTCATCAGATTTCCAGTCCTTCCTAGGTAATTTTTCCCAGTTATGTAAATGTTTATCTTAATTCTACTTCTTCCTTTGCACTTTTTCAAAATGTTTTTGCTCCTTCTCTATTCTTAGCCAGTGTGATAATTGCTATGCAGAATCGAGACGAAAGAATACCAGGGCTGGATGCCAAAGAGCAAGGTTGCAAGTACACAGCCAACAACGTAGTCTTTGATTCCCAGTTATCCAAGAAGGCATAAAGCAATGTGAAGAATCTGGTTAGCATTATCACCAAAAAGGTCCAAATACACTTACTGGATCACTTCAGTGAAGTAATTCAGCAGTCTAGCTCCTTGTGTTTAAGTAGGAAAACGAGCTGCTCTTGTAAATTAATTCACAGGTATGCCAGTGCCAGACATGTACATAGCAGTAGTAGTTTAGATTAAGAGATGATTCCCCTGATTACTTTTCACACAATCTAACCTGTGTTATATCTGGCAAACAAGCTTCTGGAGAAAGAGAAGAGCATGCAAAGTGCTGGCAACAGCATTCTGCTTGATATGCTTAAATTAATTAATAGAAAACAGCTCATGTCAACAATGTTTACATTTCTCATGCTTTCACTCTTTAACCACTTGAATTGAACTGTATAAAAAGCACTTTAAAATATTCTATGTGTACAAAAATTCAGTACTCTCCCAAATACATTTAAGTTGTCATTGTACAAAGTTGTTGATAGGTCAGGGATCATTTCCATATCCAAAGATCATATCTAACTCAGCAGAAGGCACTGAAAGTTCAGTGCAAGCTCCCTTCTAGACAAATTCTGCTTTCCTTCCAGCTCACAAAAGATATAAGATATGGGACAAGGAAACTACAAAAATCCACAAATTTCAGTGGGTAGAATTCTGAAGATAACCATTTTATTTCAGCAGACTTTGAAAAAGCTAAATAAACAATTCAGCTTGCCAGAGGTCAATGCATTTATCTTTCTGCCTGAGAAACAAAATTCTGCTTGCTTCTACTAGGAGTGATCCTCACACCATCCCTTTGTTTGGACACAAACAAACCTGTTAACAGATGGATACCTGTTAACAACTTCAAACTTGGTTAGCTACATATACTTACCTAAATAGGCTTGTATTTTAGGAGCTCCCTAATTATTCACACTTTCTATATTATGTCTCTAAATCTGGATATGTGAGCCAGAGCCTACTTTGATTTGATAGGATTTCATGGTTTGCTTCTTCAAACAGTAATGCAAAGCTTAAACTTCTCTCTCACCAATGATTATATAAGGAGCAAAAAGAAAAAGAAACTAATTCCTAAGCTAAGAAACTATGGTTAAGATGTTTTGATTTAATTTTGTGAATGCCTATACCCACTTAATCATCAAGAAGGCAGAGTAGGTACTACAGCACTCAATACTGGCTCATCAACCAGCAACTGCAAGAGACAATGCACTGGTGTATTTTCAATGTGGGTCTGGAATCAGCAGCTTTCTGTATATGACTTATGTTAATGCAAAGCAAATGAGCTGTTCAACCTGGATGAACTTAACATCCCTGAGATTTAGTTTACACAGAGTTATACCAGAAATAACATGAGTCAAGCAGAGCCAAGTCAGACTTCATGTCTGTGTGGGCCAGCACAACAGGCAGAAACCCCCAGACAAGAAGTAATGAACGCATGGTACCCACAGCCCTTGCCCAGAATCATGCCACACACAGACTCACCAGCACTTCTCTAAGGCAAGGACTCCTTGGCTATACAGTCATGCTCAAAGAGTACTGTAAACTACAATTAGAGAGGACATTTCCCTCTGTATCTTCCCTGCGCTTCCTGGCACTCTGAAGCATTTTTGCAGTCCTAGTGAGTTTACTGCTTTGTTTTCATCTTTTACTAGCAACAACCAGAGAAAATGGGAAGTGAAGTATGCAGTTCATCTTCCCAGGTAGTGACTGGCTGAAGCAGAAGCCAAATGTTATTTATGATCTTCACAAGGACACGAATAGGTTTTCCTAAGATGCAGGACTGAAGTTAATCTATATTTTTTCTCCTCCAGCTGCAAACAGCTGCTTTGCTTTTATTGTAATACAGGTTTTGGCTAGGGGAGAAAAGGCAAGAGGAACTGGCAAGGGCAAGGACAGAGACACAGAAGGAAACAGATTTAATTTCACACCAGATCATTTCCACAAACTGTAGAAACAGTAAAGAAAACATGAACAGCGTTTCCACTGAGCATGATATGGAACATTTTGGACCATCTCTTAGAGGAAAAATATCCAAAACATTTCTAAGGTTGAGCAGAACAAGTTCACTGAAAGTTGATGGGACTCTTTTTCCTAACGTCCCTGGGCAATTGACAAAAAATCTTCCAATATGCTTGTTCTCTGCTTGTTGACAAAAGGAAACAGCTGTTTCTAAATAACAAGAACACATACAAAAAAAAAAAAAAATGTAACTGAGTTTTCAATCTCATCCTGCTTTCCTGCATCTTACATAGTCACTGCTGTAAGGAAAGGAGTTTTAAAATCTTCCTATTTTACCCAGGAGCATCCTGATTTATAGTATTCATGGGCAAAAAGGTACATGAAAAGCGTTTGAAAGGGACAGAGCTGACAGCTGGGTCTGGTGTCAGAACTTGCTTTTCCTTTCTCCTCCCAGAGGCACTTAGGGCTTTTTGGGTCATACAAGGATGGGCACATATACACCTTACATAGTCCCCAGATGTGTATTTACATTGCTCATACCTGCATGCCATCATAGTTTATCGACCTATGAAGAGCATGTCTGAAACCCTCTCAGTCAAAAGGAGATGTCACAGGCAGCGCAGTCACTCCAGCTACAGGCAGTAAATGCAGAACGACACTGCCTCAACTATGCAGGCAACCAGATGTCTTCTGGAGGTAGAGAGAGGGAAAGAGGATATTAAAATTATTATGTCAGATAGCTGAATTAAAAAAAAAAAAAAAAAAAGACTACTACTTCTAAAGAATTAAATCTAACCTTCTGATTCACATTAAAGTTACTGTCTCCTCAAAGGAAAGATACTTTGTAATATTTTACACATGAAAGCAAAATTCATGAATTTCACCTGGGTTTACATGCACAGAAAACAGGTAAAATCAATTTTTCCCCTGAGTAGTCCCACATCTACCTTGGTTTATGCCCTGAAGCAAAAGACGTGGAAGAACCTCTTTCCCAATGTTCCCACAACACAGAGTGTTAACAACATTTGTGGAAATGCTTGTTCATTTATGGCACTAGTCAGAAAAAGGATAAAACCCAAGTAGATCATTACCAGCTGTCATCTAATTCAATCACTTTCATTTGTAACAGTTCCAGAGAAGGGTCTTTAGCCAACCAGAACTGCATGCAGAGGGCTTGACCACCATACTTGCTTCATATTATAGTGATCTTCACCATTACTTTCCCCCAACAAAATCATAAGAATTAGCACCACCAGTCCTACGAGGAGCGGCTGAGGGAGCTGGGATTGTTCAGCCTGGAGAAAAGGAGGCTCAGGGGTGACCTTATCGCTCTCTACAGGTACCTCAAAGGAGGCTGTAGCGAGGTGCGGGTTGGTCTGTTCTCCCACGTGCCTGGTGACAGGATGAGGGGGAATGGGCTTAAGTTGTGGCAGGGGAGTTTTAGGTTGGATGTTAGGAAGAACTTCTTTACCGAAAGGGTTGTTAGACATTGGAACAGGCTGCCCAGGGAAGTGGTGGAGTCACCATCCCTGGAGGTCTTTAAAAGACGTTTAGATGTAGAGCTTAGGGATATGGTTTAGTGGGGACTGTTAGTGTTAGGTCAGAGGTTGGACTCGATGATCTTGAGGTCTCTTCCAACCTAGAAATTCTGTGATTCTGTGATTCTGTGATTCCTTTTCCACAAAAAAAAAAAAAAAAAAAAAAAAAAAAAGTTAAAATGAATTCTCCTTCTCCACAGGAATCTTTTCCTTTTGGTTTTGCTCAAAATCAGTGCAACATGGAAATGGCCCGGCCTAGTTAATGGCTTAAAAGGTTGGGACAGAGAGCAGAAAAGGTCATCTGGAACTCCATCACCATGCCTGCCACATTTGCTCAAAGTTTTAAGGCTAAGCTGTTTATCCCTTAAATGCAGTGACTTGATGTGTTTATGGAATGGATGCTTTCATTACAATTGTTTATTTATTGAATTTATTGTTCCCATGAGTATATAAAAGAAAAGCAGTGTAAACAGAGTAAAAATAAAACAAAATACCTTAATACAGATTCACGTTTTGTTTCATTTCAGGATTTAGAACTGAAACAGCTAATACCATTAGCTGAACAGTTGTATCCTGTTCTCTGGTTTAGCAGTTTGCTTTTTAAATCTGACACATGCTTTCTTTTATTAAACAGACAAATCATTTGCTGTTCAAAATGCTTTTGACTGGGTAAAGTGGATAGTTTTACCTTAAGTTCTAGGGTGGAAAAATGAATCTTTAATATATTTTAACCAAAACTGTAGCAACTGTCTAACAAACTATGGGTAGACTTCACACAAATACTAGAGAAAGATACACACCAAACCTACATTCTGTTACCACTTGCCAGCCTAAAAATATATATTTTGCCTCTGGACTCATCACTCTTCCAGCTCCTGATATAGGCAGCCTATTGAAAAGCAACCACTCAGCAGGTTGTACCCACAGCAACAATTTCTGGAGGTGTAAATCACCCATGCACACAGGATGGAGGCCTCTGCTGGAGCAGCTGTCTTCATTGGGCAGCATGGGACCTATGCAATACTTCAGTATCTCTCCTTCTGTAGTTCCCAGTATGAGAGAGGCTGAGGGAATATGGCCAGAGTACTGCTCTATTACTGGCCATCATATCATTCTTTCAGGGCCATAGGAAGTGTAATGTAATGGAGTTCTAAATTTATGTCCCTGGCTAGACCAAGATTAGGGGAAGTTTTTAGGTCTCTTGTTGTGTTTTCATCTCTGTTTCCTGGGACAGGGGAAAGGGAAGGGACAGACACTGACTAGAAAGTTAATTTGATTTAAGTTTCAGCACAGTCCCCATAATTTCTTTCTACAAGACATTTCTCTTGCACTTTGCTCCTCCTATTTCTGAATTAATCCATGCACAGGAACCAAGAGGAGACTCAACTCTGGAAACTCACAGAGGATGAAGTGTAGTGACATCAGCCAAATGAAATTGTGTTCAACAAGATCAGTAAAAATACATATTGATTCAATTTATGTACCCACAGCTCTAAGTACAGAAGCATTAAATTCAAGATGAAGAAAATATCTGTCAATGGCATGCAACCTGAAAGGGTTAATTGTATGAAAACATCATAACTAACAGACATCTATTCACTCAAAATTTATGCTCTTTAAGTCAACACGAACAGGTTCAAGTTATGCTAGGATCTGGAGAATCCCTATAGAAAGAAAGCTACATGCCGAGAATTTCCCCTTCAAATTGTCCCTGACCAGGCTCTGGAACTCAAACATTCACAACTTAATATGAGAAGATAATACTTACCAGGCTTTATACAGCACTATAAAGAATCTAGAGATGTATGGATAATAACATAATGAAGTTTGAAATTTATTGTGACTTTAATATTGAACGAATTGAAAAGCAATTAAACTGCTTTAAAATAGCAGAGAGTTTATGGGAATGCAACATGGATTGGAACAAACAGGCCTAAATCAACACTGGCTTGGAAGTCTAGTAAGGACTAGATCTATGGGAGGTAATTCAGGAACAGATGCATCAAATTAATTCCAGTAATACTGGAGTGTTAAAAATGGCAACAGAAGCCAGCTTTGTTCAATAGAATGGAAAAATAATCACCCATTCTCTTCCTTTCCGCCCCTGAGGGGCTGGATTTTCCCGGCACAGCCATTCACTGGTGGCAGCAGATGCACCAAAATGTCTGGCACAAAGAAACTGAAGACAAATAGAAAACATACAGGGAAAGAAAAAAAAAAAAAAAAAAAAAAAAAAAAAAAAAAAAAAAGGAAAAAAGGAAGAAAAAGGAAGAAAAAGGAATAAAAAGACCCCCAAGTGTATGTAACGCAGAGGTGAAGTTGTTTCACATTTTACATTGAAACCTTGAAACAAATAATACGTGAAATAGTGAAGCAATGGTCAGTGCATCATAGCTAAAACATGGTGAAGGTCACAAATGGGACACCTCTGAGGCTAGCAGCAATGTAACCTACCTTAAACACCTCATGCTTTAGTCACTGTGTACTACCCACCCCCAAAATTAGTTCTGTAGATGTGAGTACTTACCACCACTTGACTCCTTTTGACATGCTCAGTTCTCAAAGGCAGTGCTTTGGAGAAGCCAAGGATCTCTCTAATGGGCATTTGGTATTACATAAGTTAGGATTTGGGTAATGTAGAGATGTAGACTGCTAATGACCAGAGTTTTCAGCTGTTGGCTTTCATCCAGAGCTCTCCAGTTCCTCCTCACACTTCTTTGCAAGCTACACTGAAATTGTTTCCCTGGTTATTCATTCACACCACAGCAACAAGAACGTGGATTTGCACAACAAAACTACAATGTAGCTTAGGAGAAAATGGAAAAGGACTGCATCCTACAGGCTCTGCAGAAAGTACTCCAGTTACTCGTAGCAATTTCTGGTCACAACAGGAAGTGGATGAGCAAGTCACAATTTGTTCAGCAAATTTATCACTTTTCTCAAGAATTGTCTGTGAACAGACTGTGACTTTTATTACTTTGTCTTGTGTTGGCAAGGGTACACCAAATATTTTATGTGAATGAATCCTGGCCAATGGATAGCTCACAGACTCATGTCTGTTCTAATTTCTTCAATATTCCCACTTTGACATTGAGCCGAGGAGGCTTAGATCAAGCCCTGGTTACAACAGATACAGTTTCATTCCTAAAGTAATGAGAAATTTACCTTTTAGATAGAAGATAGCTATAGAAATCTTCCCTTCATTTAAAACAAAGCATAGCAAATCAGAAACAGATCTCTGGCACTGACAGAAAGGCAAGGAGGAAATAGAGAAAATATTGATTAATGAGATTTATTTGTGCTGCGGATAGCGATCAAAGGGGATCAAATGCAGTGTGTAGCACTCACCATTGCTTTCAAAACCAAAATTCCTTTGATGTGCAGCTCAGTATCCGGCCATTATGGGAATTAAAAGAAAAAGCCATGAGAATGTTATTAATAAAGGTTTAATTTGAACAGCTTCAGGCACTAAGCACATAGTACCAATGTTCTGGCTTTCAAATGACCAGCTGGTGAATAATTATTATAAATTATGTTTGTTTAACCACTATTTATTAGATTTTAGTAAATAAAACCTCTTGACATAAACAGTACTATAGTTTCCATGTAGAGCAGCCTGCACACTTGTGGAGTCAATAAGTGCTTAAGCACAAAGAAAAAGACCTCAAGAACAAAGCAAAGGCTTATTAAGAGTGCCTGTCCCCAGCAGTGCCCGTGAAGCTACACCACAGTCAACAAGGAAGCAGAAACGTCACACAGCTATGCACACAGGAAGGATTTACAGCTTCTCATCCTTCACTCCAAATTCCTCCTCACACATCTCTGCTGCCCCTTCTTTTCCTTGTCCATGTGAAAGTCTGACCAGAGACTCCCTCTCTCAGGGAGGCTGTTGGAAATAGCTCCAGTCCCACTGGTGTCTCCTAAGCCATCCAGCTGCAGCTGGTGCTGACAAGAGCCCAGCACTCTCAGCTCAGGAAGAACCACCCCTCCATTTTTTCCACTCTTTGCAACTCTATGAAAGCTCTCTTTGCAGGCAGAGTGAACTGGAGGCTTCTTATCAGCTCAGATAGAATTTAATTTTGCCAAGACTTGGCCAGGGCAAAAATATTCTTTGCCACAAGAAGAAACAGAGAGCCAAAGGAGGTTTCCAGGGGGTCAGGCTGACAGTGGCTACTGCCACACAGGAAGGCAGGATGAGGTGGCAGCTTCTGCAAGGATCTCCCACCCATCCACCCTGCACTCACAGCCTTCCCGATGCCAGCAGAGAAATAGTGAAGCTCTGACAGCCAGCTGCAGTGCACAGCCTTCGGCCAATCCCACCCACAGCCCCTAATTCAAAAGATAAACATACTTCCTCTCGCCCTTAAAGACCTTGCACATACAGATGTTTGCTGCTGCAGCAGTATCCTTCAAGATGCTACCATAAGAGATCTGCCAGTTATTGAATTATATACAATGCATATAACTACTTTGGAAGATGCATGGATCAATATAATTCACTTTTTTAAAAAATTGCCTGCCAAGCAACCAAAGTTACAGAAGATTTATACATGTTTCAGAACTTTTGTAAGGAGAGATTTTTGAGGAATATAAGATGTTAAAAAAATTGAATTTCAAACAACTCATATATGAATAGACATGTTTTGAAAAGTTATTTCTAGAAAACAAGATCTTCACACACAGTGCATAATGTTAAAAAAAAAAAAAAAAAAAAAAAATTTTTAAAATTTAAAAAAATTTTTTTTCCTTAAAAAAAAAATAATAAAACCTTTTTTTTTTGCCAAAAAAAATTTTAAAAAGGTTAAATTTTTTGCAAAAAAAAAAAAAAAAAAAAAAAAAAAAAAAAAAGATCCTCACATTACATCTCTGTTGATATAAAACTACAAAATACATCTTGCAAAAAAAATAAAATAAAAATTAAAAAAAAAAAGAAGAGTTCTGAAAAGGACCCATTGTACTAGTCTGACAGTATTTCATTTTACAGCCTTTAGTGTATTTATCACATACACACACACACAAATAAATAAATAAAATAAAGTAAAATAAGATACAATAAAATAAATAAAAATACAGTAGGAACTCTTGAAAACCAACCCTGTTTTGTTTTGTTTCATTTTAATGATGACCCCACAGCTTGTTTGACACATTTAGTAAATATTGAAATAACAGCAGTGCACTATGTTAGCAGCGCTAAGCTGCAGCATTGAGACTACAGAGATCATAAACAGAAGGAACTAAATAATGAACTAAAAATGTATTACAACACATTGCACTGTACAGTAGAATGTAGAGAAAGAGCATCCAAAGGCTACAAAAACAGTTCATTGACTAAGAAAAGGTATTAAATTGTCACTTTTACCAAAACTAAATTTTGAATATATTAAAAAGGGATGCATAAATCTTTCTAGGTTCAGCATTGGAACCAAAATATGTTTCTTTGAAAAAAAAGTCCTCACAATAAAACTGTAGAAGAGGCTTAAAATGTCTTTTTGAAGAAAAAAAAAAAAAAAAAAAAAATTGTTTTGTGTCAAGTGTAATATTCCCTACAAGGGAAGCAAATGAAAGGTTACATTTGAAGGAACTGTGACTGCTCCCCTTTCACACAGGAACTGAGAAACTACAGGACATGCCCAGGAGACTGAAGATTTAGGTTCAGTTCTCTCTTTTCTTGATCAGGTGGCAATGCTGCCATCTTACATTCTCATCTTATCATAGGGTACTATGGCATGGACACTTTTTCTTCTGAGAAGGCTGCTTTAAGTTTAAATAATTGAATGTTCACTGGGTGAGGAGGATACAACATGAATGGGATATACTTGGCTTCCTATTGCAGGTGAGTAAGTTCTGTCATAAATATTCACTCATTCAGTGAATATTTAATATGGAAGTGGAAGATCACTATCAGAAAAACCCACCACATAAAACTCTGGGATACATCAATGAGGTCAGAAGTCCCATTGATAAAAGCTGGGGGTGAGCTGAGTCCTTCCTGTACTGACCACTACACTTCTGTCTCCCAGTTAGTAGTAGTGTTGCTGCTCCACAATGCTCCCTTCCCAGCCAAGATTCATTACTAAGAGAAGGCAAGGTCTCATTTTTCCCAATGATTTAACTATTTCTTGTCATACCTTTCAGCTGGATTATTAACACAGCTCTAAGAGCAACAGGAAACAGATTCTGTCATCACCAATCCTAACCTGCGTCCGTTTCTCACTTCAGAGCTATCAAAGGCAGGCAGTGACCAGAAGCATCAGAGAGGGTGCCTTTGCTCAATGAGGTGAGCACATGTGGAGTACTCTGAATCCCCATAGCAATCAGGTGACTTCATTTCACTTGCAAAAGCATTCCCGCTTTGCAGCATGACACCTGTGTTGGGCTGAGGAAGAGGGTGCTTCTCACTTAGAGATGCCTTTCATAACAACGTGAGATGCCTCAGCTGCCTGGGCAACAAGAAAATGCCTCAGATCATATCACTGTTTCTGAGAGTCTGGGGACACAGCAGGAAATTACACAAACGGCTGAAGTTCATTTTAAATCAAAGCAAGCTATTTGAACAGCTTGATTAATGATGGCCAACCAGGCTTCAGGAAAATGAGTTCATGTCTGGCTAATTGGCTGGAGTTCTCAAAGAGGATGTCGGCTAGGGTACACATAGCAGGGGGGATGGCATAGACAGCATTACTGAGATACTCAGAAAACATTTAAGGGAAGGGGAGGGAAGGGAGGGGAGGGGAGAGGAGGGGAGGGGAGGGGAGGGGAGGGGAGAACAGGAAGACATAATGGCCTCACTGTCCTGTTCAAGATTATCATCCAGAGGATAATTGCTAGTTTGAAATTTTTGCAGGAAGCAGGAGTAGTATGTTCTAATGTGATGGGTTACTCATGCAGTAGAAGCTGCCTTCTGCTCAGCACAAGCACATGGTTTTACACTTGCCAAGAAGTCCCCCTTTCTGCTCTACCAGGTATTGTTACCATCTGCCCTTGGACTTGGGGTGTTCAAGAGTCCACTGGAGGTTGATGGAGACTCTCTAACCCTGAATAACCCCCAAATGACATGCAGAGAGGTGTGAACTCTCTTGGTTTGAGCCTTCTTAGGCAACAGATCTGCCGTTCCCCCTCAAGGCAGGCCAGCTGAGCCCTGGCTCATTAGGCCCTGGCAACTGCTACTGCCCCACAGGGTAAGGACAAAGGTCAGAAACACCTTTACATCATTTCATTCATCACCATCAACCAGCTACATATCCTGTGTTTAGGGAGTAAAACCATATTTTCAAAGTACTAAATGAGGGCCTGTGGAGCAGTCTTCCTCCATTTCAACTTGTGCCAATACTGTATCTTTCCTCAACATGACACTCAAAACCTGAACAGCATATTTTGGATTACTATCAGAAATCTGATTCAGCAAGCACAGGTGAATGTCTCTTGTACCTAGTTCATGAGGAGCATCATACATAATCACACACAATCACAGAATCGTCTAGGTTGGAAGAGACCTCCAAGATCACCGAGTCCAACCTCTGACCTAACACTAACAAGTCCGCCACTAAACCATATCACTAAGCCCTAAATCTAAACATCTTTTAAAGACCTCCAGGGATTGTGACTCAACCACTTCCCTGGACAGCCTATTCCAATGCATAACAACCCTTTCAGTAAAGAAGTTCTTCCTAATATCCAACCTAAACCTCCCCTAGCACAACTTTAGCCCATTCCCTCTCATCCTGTCACCAGACACATGGGAGAAAAGACCAATCCCTACCTCGCTACAGCCTCCTTTAAGGTATCTATAAAGTGTGATAAGGTCGCCCCTGAGCCTCCTCTTCTCCAGGATGAACAATCCCATCTCCCTCAGCCCCTCCTCATAAGACTTGTTCTCCAGACCCCTCACCAGCCTCATTGCCCTTCTCTAGACTTGCTCGAGCACCTCGATGTCCTTCTTGTAGCGAGGGGTCCAAAACTGAACACAATAGTCAAGTTGTGTCCTCACCAGAGCCGAGTAAAGGGGGACAATCACTTCTCTAGCCCTGGTGATCACACTGTTTCTTATGCAAGCTAGGATGCTCTTGGCCTTCTTGGCCACCTGAGCACACTGCTGGCTTATATTCAGTTGACTATCAACCAATACTCCCAGGTCCTTCTCTTCCAGGCAGCTTTCTAACCACTCATCTCCCAGCCTGTAGCTCTGCTTGGGGTTGTTGCACCTCAGGTGCAGGACCCGGCACTTGGTCTTGTTAAACTTCATACAGTTGGCCTCAGCCCATCGGTCCAGCCTATCCAGATCCTCCTGCAGACCCTTCCTACCCTCGAGCAGATCGACACATGCACCTAACTTGGTGTCATCTGCAAAATTACTGAGGGTGCACTCGATCCCCTCATCCAGATCATCGATAAAGATGTTAAAGAGGACTGGCCCCAGTACCGAGCCCTGGGGGACTCCACTAGTGACCGGCCTCCAACTGGATTTAACTCCATTCACCACGACTTTTTGGGCCCGGCTATCCAGCCAGTTTCTAACCCAACAAAGTGTACGCCAAGAGCAGCCAGTTTCTCGAGGTGAATGCTGTGGGAAACGGTGTCAAAAGCCTTGCTGAAGTCAAGGTAGACCACATCCACAGCCTTTCCCTCATCCACTAAGCGTGTCACTTTGTCATAGAAGGAGATCAGGTTCCTTAACCAGGACCTGTCTTTCATAAACCCATGCTGACTGGGCCTGATCGCCTGGTTGCCCTGCAAGTGCCGCATGATGACACTCAAGATGATCTGCTCCATGAGCTTCCCTGGCACTAAGGTCAAACTAACAGGCCTATAGTTCCCTGGGTCTACCTTCTGGCCCTTCTTGTAGATGGGTGTCATGTTTGCTAGCCACCAGTCAACTGGGATCTCCCCTGATAGCCAGGACTGATGATAAATGATGGAAAGTGGCTTGGCCAGTTCTTCCTCCAGTTCTCTCAGCACCCTCTGTTGGATCCCATCTGGCCCCATCAACTTGCATACATCTAAGTGCTGGAGCAGGTCACCAACCATTTCCTTGTGGATTGTGAGGGCCACAGTCTGCTTCCCATCCTTTTCCACCAGCTCAGGGTACCGGATATCTAGACAACAACTGGCCTTGTTGCTACAGACTGAGGCAAAGAAGGCGTTAAGCACCTCAGCCTTTTCTTCATCTCTTGTCATTAAGTTTGACCCCACATCCAGTAAAGGATGGAGATTCTCCTTAATCCACCCTTTCTTGTTAATGTATTTGTTTCTGAACCTTAGCCTAGTTTTTCCACTTCACTAGCTACCCTCACCTTTCTAGCCTCAACCAATTCTCTGCTTACAGGGGTCAATCTTTTTCAGCTTTTTGCAGCACTTGATAAAAACAAGTACCTGAATATTTGGCAATTTCAAGTTCATCTCTGGCATTCAAAGAGGTAAAACTTAATAATATACTATAACATACTGTGACATTAGAAATGGGATGGCTTGACTAAATCAAACAACCACTTTGTGTGCTTGCAACTTGTTTTGGCAACAAGACCACCACTACATTCAACAGCTTCCTTGGGCTTTGAATCAGCCCCTCATGGACTGAAAGCACTAACAACGTGGTCATTACTGCTACAAACACCATATGAAAAATATAAACTGTAGTTTCTTTGAGGCACTCTGAAGTTTTATTTTTGCTTGTGTAGCTGTATAACACAATTAGTAGCCTGTACACTCCTCATAATGAGTTACTGTCAGGAAAAAAAAAAAAAATCAAGAGTTGCAAAAGTGCTGCACCACAAAAATAAATAAAGCAAAGGTTCACATTGCTCCAGTGATCACTGCATGTTAAATTAAACAGATTTTTTCAGTTTACTGGACACATTTGGTCTGTCTCATAAATATATCATTGAAATAATAAACCAGTGGATTTTCTGTAGTGCCTTAAAAACCTACCCCTACTTTCTGAAGCAAAGTTATTCCTAAATGATGCTAGTGTCACCATTTTTTGAATGCCCTTACTCACTCACCCTGCATATATTTTTCCACTTTCCTTATTGTACAGGAATAATTAACAATTTACCCAGCCATAGTTTTGCTTAGGTCCCAGGAAAAGATAGAAATTTGAGAAGTTGTGAAAAGGTTGCTAAAGCTACTTGTCCTAATTCAGTACTCACCACCCTTGAAAAGATTCCTTTTGCAGTACAAGGCGTACAAAACAAATTTCAGAAACAACAACAGTCATTTGGGGCTTTATCCAGAGTCAGATGAATTTGGGTAGCTAACTTCATCAATTATCTATTCAACACATAGTACTGTTATACTCGGGTAACCACTAAAAAATATGGCTATCAAGCTCACTGGAGACACTTCACTGAAATATTCTCTAACTAAAAAATGTAAGTTTGTTCAAAAGTCACTGTATCTAGGTGTTTTTAAACTCTTAAACATCAAACTTACCTTTTGTTTCAAAGTTCCATTATTCTAGTATTTATAACTTTACTTCCTTTTAATATTGGATGCATGGCCTTATATTTGTTCAAATTTCCAAATCATTAAACAATAGTAATAAACAACCATTCTAAATATGAAATAAGGCAAAACACCAACTTATTTACCATTTACAGAATTGTGCATTTCCTGGCTGACATGACCAATACAGCATACTTTCTGCAAAGGTAGCCAATATACACTGCCAAATTTGGAGAGAAAAAGATTATGAAAAGTATTATTTTTTTTTTCCTCCATATAACATAAATTTGAAGTAACTTCAAACAGCATGAAAAGATTCTGTTTCAGTTAATATTTAGTTAACACTGAAACTTTTTTCACTTTAAATTACTTTTCTTCATTCCTACTACAAGGAAATGCAGATCCAAATTTCAGATTCAAATAATCAAAAATATGAGCCAGAAGTCTGATCCAAGTTTTGCAAAAGATCTCTATCATTCAGGGGAGTCCTAACCCTAAATTCTGACACTCCTCAGCTTAGTAATGTCTGCCACAATAACTCAGGAGACAGAAAGCCTCTCTGGGAGTGTGGGTATGTATTTTCCTGGCAGCTCCATCACCTGCCTCAGCTGGGGTTCACAGCTACCCAGTTTGACCCCAGAGAAGGAACACCAGACAAAAGACTGTTGTGGGCAGATGAAACACAGGGGGAAGTGACACAATTCATCTTGTGGACAACCTATGATTATAATTTAAAGGTACCCAGCTTGGCAGAGATCCTCAAAGAAAGGTGACATCTCACACTGTATTTGCCTCCTTCAACTGCTTCAGAAAAACACAATCCAATGAGCAAATTAAGCCCAACATGAATACTGAGTCCAGTTTACTTTTGTAAGTATTACAATCTATGAGAAAAAAAAAAAAAAAAAAAAAAAATGATCAATTTGCATTTTAATTTTAATTTGGGATCAGACCAGTTTGTAAATGAGAATTGAAGACACATATAAATTCCTTTTCTTCTTTTTGTGTTTTATCCCATTACCTCCTCCCACCCCAATCATATGAGTTTTCATGTGCCTTCAAGGCTGTTCCTTTTGTTCTACTACAATAAAGTCCCCAAACAATTGCCAGGTCAAATGTATTAAGTCTTTCTTCTATTAGCGTAACAGCTGGTGCTTGCCTCTTACAATTCCTTTACTGTCAGCTAATGCATGCCTTCCCGTTTGAAGAATTTCTAGTATGATTTTCAGCTCCAATCCTTTACAGCTCTCTTGACATTACTTTACAGACAAGATGTGTCCACACCAAAGACATAGATTGAAGTGCATTCAGATGATGTTCAGATCTGGAATCAAATATCATTAGATTCCTTTCCCAGATAGCTGAAATTAAAACATGAATTAGAGCAGAAATGCAGATGTTTGTTGTTGTTGCAGAAGTTTAGATCCTGACTCATATCTCACTTTTCCAACATAAACCCTCTATTGCTCAAAACCAAACCAAACCAAACCAAACCAAACAAACAAACAAACAAACAAAATTAAAAATAAAAACTACCCTACTATGATGAATATATATCACTTCAGAATATTCCAAATCCAGCAAGGTATTTTAACTCATGCCAATCTTTCAGTGGTCAAGTTATAGTACCTGATAACTTTTTTCATGTCTCTTGGAAGACAGAGCCATTGTCATCTCCTGGTCAAGAGGAGCACTACTGTAAAAGTTTTCTAAATATCTTAAAATTCATAGCCACTAGAACTGATTGTTCAGCAAATGTTGTATTTTTTTTTAATGGGATGTCAAGAAGGAACATAAAATAAAGGTAAATAATCACCAATAACTAATAAATCTACCAAACCGGAAAAAATAAAAAAATAAAAAATAAAAAATAAAATAATTTAAAAAAATCTTTGGATAAAATTACAAATTTAAGCTTAATGACTGCCAAACAGATTAATGGAAAGTTTATTTACAGTCTTTCTGTGAGGCAAAGCACAGCACCTGCAGTGGAGAGCAAAGGAAGTTTTCAAACATCCTAACTCTAGGCCTTATGACTTCTCTGTCCAACAGTTCATGCAATCCAAAAGCTAAGTCATAGAACTTTTCCGAACTCTACACTGTTATAGGTTACAGAGTTGCTGTGAGTCACTGAAGTACTAAATGGTGTGGTCTACACCTGACATTCTTCTCTCTTACCTTCCTAAAGATAAGGATTAAAAACTGTTTTCTAGAGATTCTCCATGGACTGTCTTGCCATGTTTAGGAGTAGAATTTTGGTAGACATCTTATATTATTACAGTCATTTCACAAAGCATAAAGGAGGAAAAATACCTCTCAGTAGGTCTTTGTGAGCTGCTTCAGAGTCTATTCAGATGGGACAAAGTCACAGTGGATCCAAAGTGATTATTGACCCAAAACCCACTGAGGCAAGTGGAACAGCAGAATTCACTGACTTTGATGAGTTTTGGGTTATGCCCCACACACCCATTTAATGCTATTTTCTATTTCAAAGTATTACAGCTATTTCAGCAGATGCCCAGCATCTGTGGGTTTGATGGGGTGCTAATCCTAATACAAGATGATGATTGGAAGCCTATAGTTTATACTTCCAGATGGTTTTAGGATTCAGAGACCACATATGCTCAAAGAGGGGAGAAGGAATGTTTGGAGAGCTGTCTGGGTGTGAGAGTTTCATAGGGTATTTGCAGAGTTTCAAGAGTTTCCGGTTAGCTAAGGACCACAAACTGTACATACATTAAACAGTAGAGATTCACAGTGCTCTTCAAAGTTTAGAAGACTTTACCTGGCAATATGCAGACCTGTTAATATTCCCACTGGAATGTATTGGAGATCCTACCAGCTCTTGGCGTGGTGTACCTGGCAATCAGCCACTCACTTTTTATTTCTAGGAAAGCATGGGAGCCTTGTATGCATTTTCCCAGTCTCAATTTTACATGTATGGGTTTGAAAACTGAAACTAAACCTGTTCAGACCTCTGAATCTTTGTGGAGAATTCTTAACTTCAGGAGACACTCTGTGGAGATGGAAAGATATCTGTCCCAAGATCTTGTTGAAGAATGAGGACTACTGGGAGCAGAATGAAAGGAATATCATCCTTTATATTGATGCACTGTCCCAGGGATATCAGGGATGCAGAATCCTAGTTTTTGTGTTAAAATTTTGCAGTCTATAAACCAGCTCTTCATTATCAATGCATTGTAAAATATCTCAACTTCCATTTTTTACAATTAGAGTTGTTTGAAGTTTCCATTATTGCTCACTACTTGCCAATTGTTTCAAGACTGTTCAGATTTTTCTGATGTTACCTTTTTTTTTTCAGTCATGCAGAGTCTCTAAACACTTTTCAGATTTGTCAATATTTTAAGTATCACAGTACATGTTAAAAGCCATCTCTTATTTAATTGCCATAGAAATTCATGGTAAGTCTCCTGGCAGTTTCTGTGGGAGAGAGATCTGACTTTTCCAGTGGATTAAAAATAGAATGTGGTAAGTCTCATCAGAGTTTCATGGCACTAAATAAAACCAATTTTTTCTTCATATAACTTGTCTATGTATTTTAACAGGAAAAAAAAAAAAAAAAAAGGGCTGAACGAGAGTGTAAAGAGGACACAGCCAGGCTCTTTTCAGTGGTGCCCCCAGGACAGGGCAAGAAGCAGTGGGCACAAACTGGAACACAGCAAAGTCCATCTAAACATAAGGAAGCACTTCTTCACTGCTTGGGTGACAGAGCACTGGCACAGTTTGACCAGAGAAATCATGGAATCTCCCTCCTTGGAAATCTTCAGAAGCCATCTGGATATGGTCCTGGGCAACCTGCTCTGGGTGGCCCTGCTTCAGCAGGAGCTGGACCTCCAGATGCCACTTCCAACCTCAAACATTCTGTGAATTGCAACTGTACAGGATCCACTATACTTCTCTCTCCAGAGTGGTCTGAATCTCTCTGAATGTACAGATTTTAGTAGTAAACTGTTACCTGCTCTTTGCTGGAGGTATATGCTAGGAGTGTAAGGGAGTAAAGAAGTCTTGCTTTGAATACTGCAAACAGGCTAAATACTTTCTCAGTTCGTAGTGGGGGAAACATGGGGAGGAGTGTGTTGTTAGACACTCTGTCTCCTGGACTCTAAAATTGTCATGGTAGAATGGTAGAATCACAGGATGGCTTGGGTTTGAAGAGAACTTAAAGTTCATCTTGTTCCAACCCCCAAGCCATGGACAGGGACACCTCCCACTAGATGAGGTTGCTCAAATGTAACCAGCATATACTTAGAGAGGATTACAATTCACTGCGGTAAAGTGAACTTTCACTGCAGCAAACTATCTGCCTGCCTTAAGCATCACCGCCCTGATTTGAAAGCAATGGCTTTGTCTGAGAATTCATGGGCAGGACAAATACACAAGGTAAAAGTCTGCCCTGTTTATAGGGCATAAGTACATAGATGTAGACATGGTTATAAAGTGCATATATATATATATAGTATGTGGACAGATGGATGGATACATTCATCATGGCCAGTCATACCACTGGGGTATTGTGGTGGTTTGACCGTGTTAGGCAACTGAACACTACAACCGCTCTCTCACTCCCCCTCCTCAGATGAGGAGGGGAAGAAGTAAAGGGAAAAAAAAAGAACTCACGGGTTGAGATAAGGATAATTTTAATAAAGAGAAAAATATATTATCAAGGAAATATTATTATTAATTAAACAATTATTAACAATATTATTATTATTAACAATATTATTATTAATTAAACAATTCAACGGAAGGGAAGGAAGGGAAAAGGGGAAGAGGAAGGGGGAAAGGGAATAACAAAACAAGTAAAGGCTATGTGGAAATGCAGAGGGAAAAAAAATTACTCTCTACTTCCCACAAATAAGCGATGCTTGACCACGTCCTTGAAGCAGGGCCTCAACACACGTAGCCGGTGTTCAGAGAGGAGGACAGATGTTTTCGCAACGAGAGCCCACCCCTCCCCTCTTCCTCCTTTTTCCACCTTTTATTGCTGAGTGTGACATCATATGGTATGGAATATTCCTTTGGTTGGTTTGGGTCAGCTGCCCTGGTGATGTTTCTCACTTTTTTGCCCACCCCCTAGGAGGGCTAGAGAAAGTCCTGATGCTATGCCAGCACTGCTCAGCAGCAGACACAACACCAGTGTGATACCACTGCTGTTTAGCTACAAGTGCAGAGCATAGCACTGTATGGGCTGCTGCAGGGAAAGTTACCATCCCAGCTAGACCCAGTACAGGTATTCACTATGTGCCATATGGTAGAGCTCTGTAACTTTCACCTTTTTAAACTTGTAACTATTACAAAAGCAACACCATGCAATTGCCAGATAAAGAAAGGGTGGGGAGGGGAGGGGATCTGAAGGCACTTAGGTATAACAGTATACCAGAAGAAATGTTTCTTTTAAAGGATCCTTCATAAGCTTTGGGACCAGGGTAAGCAAAAACTTATATAACAACTGCCATTTTCTACCATGTTCTTAATATAATGGGAAAAAAACACCTATCATGAAAGGTTATTACCAAATGCTGTAAATAGGTACAGTAAAGTGCTGTTCATACAATTTGCAGCATTTGTTTACACACATACATTTTATCTCCATGTACATAGAGCTTAAGGACTCCAGGAGATTTTCCAGATACAGTACAGGATTATAGTCCTAAGAAAATCTCTGATCTTTGACGGTATAGGCTGTGTTCCTGTAAGGATATAACCAAACAATACCTTTATTATGATGTTACATTCTCTGAAGCAATGAGGTTCTGTAAATAGCTTATACAAAGCATCCCTGAAATGTTCCCACCTGAGATGTTCCCAGATGGAGCAAATGCCGCTGTTTCATAATTAAACAGTTGGTCTAAATCTTTCTCAATAGACCAATAATTCCAAGCATTCCATAACTTTGAAAATACAAATTTTGCAAAAATGTTATTTTAATTTCCCATAGGTATTTAAAATTAATTTGCATATGCATCTGGAAAGCAGTGACTGAATTTACTACATATTTTCCAGAACTGCGCTTTTTTGCAAACCAGTGTAAGACAAACAGACGTGAAGCTTAGGTAACAGTTACGTTTCTTTAAATTATAAAAGCAGAAAATAGTTGAAGGATATAGAGACTGCAGGAACTAATACCAAAAAAATAAAAATTAAAAAATTGCATTTGTAATTGGAGGCTTCATAGCCACTATGACATTGCATGTCATTGCCCTCTACAACTACATCAAAGGAGGTTACAGTAACAGTATCTGTCTTTTTTCTCTGGTAACACATGATAGGACATGAGAAGATTGTTTCAAGCTGGAGCAGGGTAAGTTTAGATTGGACATTGGGAAGAATTTCTACATGGAGGAGGTATGGGCTGCCCAGGGATCTTGAGGAGTCCCAGTCCCAGGAGGTATTTAAGAGTCTCATGGATGTTGCACTGAGGGACATGGTTTAGTGATGGACTAGGTAGATCAGGTTGATGGTTGGATTTCACAGAATCACAGAATTGTAGGGGTTGGAAGGGACCTCAAGATATCTTCGAGTCCAACCCCCCTGCCAAAGCAGGTTCCCTAGAGCAGGTTGCCCAGGTAGGTGTCCAGATGAGCCTTGAATATCTCCAGAGAAGGAGACTCCACAACCTCCCTGGGCAACCTGTTCCAGTGCTCTGTCACCCTTACAGTGAAGAATATCTTTTGCATGTTGGTGCAGAACTTCCTGTGATCCATTTTGTGGCCATTGCCACTTGTCCTGTCCCCACAAACCACTGAAAAGAGGTCAGCCAAATACCTCTGTCTCCCACACTTAAGATATCTGTAAACATTAGTAAGATCCCCGCTCAGTCTTTTCTTCTCAAAGCTGAACAGATCCAGGTCTCTCAGCCTTTCCTCATAGGGAAGATGCTCCAGGTCTCGTACAATCTTCGTGGCCCTCTGCTGGACTCTTTCCAGGAGATCCCTGTCTTTTTTTGTACGGGGAAGCCCAGAACTGGACACAGTACACCAGGTGAGGCCTGACCAGGGCAGAGCAGAGGGGGAGGATCACCTCCCTTGACCTGCTGGCCATGCTCTTTTTTTATGTACTCCAGGATCCCATTGGCCTTCCTGGCCACCAGGGCACACTGCTGGCTCATGGTCAACCTGTCGTCCGCCAGGACCCCACAGGTCCTTCTAAAAAAGAGTTCCTCTCCAGCAGGTCATCCCCTAGCCTGTACTGAAACATCCGCTTGTTCCTTCCAGGTTCAGGACTCTATACTTTCTCCTGTTAAACCTCATTTGGTTATTTCCTGCCCAGCTCTCCAGCCTGTCCAGGTCTTGCTGAATGGCAGCACAGCCTTCTGGCACATTGGCCATTCCTCCCAGCTTTGTATCATCAGCGTACTTGCTGAGGGTGGACACTATTCACTCATCCAGGTTGTCAATGAGGATGTTGAACAAGACTGGGCCCAGCACCGACCCCTGGGGAACACTGCTAGTCACAGGTCTCTAGCCGGACTCTGCACCACTGATCACCACCCTCTGAGCTCGGCCAGTCAGCCAGTTCTCAGCCCACCTTACTGTCCACTCATCTATCCCACATTTTCATAGCTTTGCTAGTAGGATGTCATGGGAGACAGTATCGAAAGCCTTGCTAAAGTCAAGGTAGATGACACCCACTGCTCTCCCCTAGTCTACCCACCTGGTGATGTCATCACAGAAGGTAACGAGGCTGGTCAAACACAATTTCCCCTTGGTGACTGTTGTGGTTTAACCCAGCTGGCAGCTAAACACCACACAGCCGTTTGCTCACCCTCCCCCCTCCCTCTCTGGGATGGGGGAGAGAAATTGGAAAGTGAAGCCTGTGGTCTGAGATAAAGACAGTTCATTAAGATAGAAAATAATAATAATAATAATAATATATAAACAAGTGATGCACAATGCAATTGCTCACCACCCGCTGACTAATGCCCAGCCCAACCCCGAGAGCCGGCCCCCCACCCTGGCTAGCCACCACTATATATTGTTCAGCATGACATCAGATGGTATGGAATACCCCTTTGGCCAGTTTGGGTCAGCTGTCTTGGGTCTGTCCCCTCCCAGCTCTTGCTGCACCCCCAACCTGCCCGCTGGCAGGACAGAGCAAGGAGCTGAAAAGTCCTTGGCTTAGTGTAAGCATTGCTCTGCAGCAATTAAAACATCAGCATGTTATCAGCACTCTTCTCATCCTAATCCAAAATATAGCACCCTAACAGCTACTAGGAGGAAAAATAACTCTCTCCTAACTGAAACCAGGACATATATCCACCCCTTATTCCATACCATTTATGTCATGCTTTGGTTACACTCTTTCCAATACATTCTAGTTAATCACTATTTTCATCTATGGTAGTAGTGACACACAGTATTATATAATAATTAACATAATACAACTCAGCTCATGGGCTATTCTCACCCAGTATTAAATCCCTTTGAGGTACACAACGGACCTCCCCATTCTTTTGCATTACTCACCAAGTGCATCCAGGTCCTTGAGCAAAAACAATCCCACAAATGGGTTTGTCTTTTCCTGAGGCAGGAGTAGCCCAGACTGTTTTACCCAGCATGTTTCTTACATGCACTACAGGAACTTTATCCCCTTCTACTGTGCGTAGCAGGTTTGATTGGGCTGGTCCAGCTCAGCTGGCAGATCCCCTAGTATTGACTAACCAGGTGGCCTTTGCCAAATGTGTATCCCAATTTCTGAATGTCCCAGCACCCATTGCTTTCAGTGTAGTCTTTAACAGTCCATTGTATCGCTCAACTTTACCGGAGGCTGGTACATAATAGGGAATGTGATACACCCACTCAATACCATGTTCTTTGGCCCAAGTGTCTATAAGGTTGTTTTGGAAATGAGTCCTGTTGTCTGACTCAATTCTTTCTGGGGTGCCATGACGCCATAGGACTTGTTTTTCAAGGCCCAGGATAGTGCTTCAGGTGGTGGCATGGGGCACAGGATATGTTTCCAGCCATCCAGTGGTTGCTTCCACCATTGTAAGTATGTGGTGCTTGCCATTGCGGGTTTGAGGGAGTGTGATGTAATCAATCTGCCAGGCCTCTCCATATTTATATTTCAGCCATCGTCCTCCATACCACAGAGGCTTTGACCGTTTGGCTTGCTTGATTGCAGCACGTTTCACAATCATGAATAACCTGTGCTATAGTGTCCATGGTCAGGTCCACCCCTCGATCCCAAGCCCATCTGTATGTTGCATCTCTACCTTGATGGCCTGAGGTGTCATGGGCCCATCGGGCTATAAATAATTCACCCTTATGTTGCCAGTCAAGGTCCACCTGAGCCACTTCAATCTTAGCAGCCTGATCCACCTGCTAGTTGTTTTGATGTTCTTCAGTAGCCCAATTCTTGGGCACATGAGCATCTATGTGGAGTACCTTTACGATCAGGTTCTCTACGCAGGCAGCAATATCTTGCCACAATGCAGCAGCCCAGATGGGTTTGCCCCTGCCCTGCCAGTTGTTCTGTTTCCATTGCTGTAACCACCCCCACAGGGCATTTGCTACCATCCACGAATCAGTGTATAGATAGACAACTGGTCACTTTTCTCGTTCAGCAATATCTCAAGCCAGCTAGATGGCTTTCACTTCTGCAAATTGACTCGATTCACCTTCTCCCTCAGCAGCTTCTGCAACTTGTCGTGTAGGACTCCATACAGCAGCTTTCCATCTCCGACGCTTTCCCACAAGGCGACAGGACCCATCAGTGAACAGGGCATATCTCCTCTCATTTTCTGGTAGCTTGTTGTACAGTGGGGCTTCTTCAGCACGGACCACCTCCTCCTCTGATGACATCCCAAAGTATTTGCCTTCTGGCCAGTCCATAATCACTTCCAAGATTCCTGGATGACTGGGGTTTCCTATTCTAGCCCGCTGAGTAATCAGTGCAACCCACTTGCTCCATGTAGCATCAGTTGCATGATGTGTAGAGGGGACCCTTCCTTTGAACATCTGGCCCAGTACTGGCAGTCGGGGTGCCAGGAGGAGCTGTGCTTCAGTACCGACCACTTCTGAAGCAGATCGAACTCCTTCATATGCTGCCAATATCTCCTTTTCGGTTGGAGTGTAGTGGGCCTCAGATCCTCTGTATCCCCGACTCCAAGACCCTAGGGGTCGACCTCGAGTTTCCCCAGGTTCTTTCTGCCAGAGGCTCCAGGTGGGGCCATTCTCCCCGGCTCCGGTGTAGAGCACATTCTTTACATCTGGTCCTGTTCGGACTGGCCCCAGGGCTACTGCATGAACTATTTCCTGCTTAATTTGTTCAAAGGCTTGTCATTTGCCGAGGCGATCGGCTCCGGGGCAGACGCGTTCAGCAGCGGAGCGGGGCATCGGGCCAGGCAGGGCTAATTTTTCCGGCATTGAGCCTACTCGAGGGAGCTTCCAGGACCCGGCAGCCCTCGTGAGGGAGGCTGACGAGGCGTAGGCAGAGCCAGCAGCGCCCCCTCCCCAGCCGTTCAAAAGCTGCCCCTAGGGAGCGCGAGCGACCAGGAGCGCGGCGACCCGGGCGGGCAAATGGGGCGTGGCACGTCAGAAGGGCGTGGCGCGTCAGTTAGCGCACGCAGGGCGAGCAGGAAGGGCAGAGCGCTTTCCCCCGCCCATACGTAACACCATACCTAACACCTCCTGTAACGACAACTGTTAGCGAGGCGATAATGGTCTCCACCAGACACGGTGCGCTCTCCAGGAAATCGGTACACACCCAGACCGACTACCCGTTAAAAAATGCAGCGGTTCAGGTCACCGGATGCAGTGAGTGTCTGAGCCTGTTGCTGCCATCGGTGGGAGGCAGACAAACTGCGTGTGTGAGGTGTGAGCAGGTGGATGACCTGGTCCACATGGTGGTGGAGCTCAAGGAGGAGGTGAAGAGGTTGAGGGGTATCAGGGAGTGTGAGCAGGAGATAGACTGCTGGAGCAACTCCCTGCAGGGTCTCAAGGAGAAGTACTGGGGTGAGACACCCCAAATGGGGGTGGACCCCCTGCCCTGTCGCCATCAGGCAGAGGGAGGGGATCTGGGAGTTGGGGAGGAATGGAAACAGGTCCCTGCTCGACATCGCAGGCAATGCCCTCGCCTTCCGGCCCCACCTTCCCAGGTGCCCTTACACAACAGGTTTGAGGCCCTGGAGCTTGAGAGACCGGTGGCTGAGGAAGAGGTAGCAAGTGTACCCAGGAGGATGCCTAGGACGAGGACGTCGACTCCACACCTCAGGACTGCCTCCACCAGGAAAGAAAGAAAGGTGATTGTTGTGGGAGACTCTCTCCTCAGGGGAACAGAGGGCCCTATTTGTCGGCCTGATCCTACCCGTAGGGAAGTCTGCTGCCTCCCTGGGGCCAGGGTCAGGGACGTTGCCAGGAAGCTTCCCAACCTGGTTCGCCCCTCTGACTATTATCCTCTGTTGATAGTCCAGGTAGGTAGTGATGACATTGAAGAGAGAAGCCTGAGGGCTATTAAACGAGACTTTAGGGGACTGGGACAGTTAGTGGATGGAGCGGGAGTGCAGGTGGTGTTTACGTCCATCCCTACAGTGGCAGGGAGGGGTACAGAGAGGACATGAAAAGCCTACCTGTTAAACACATGGCTCAGGGGCTGGTGCCAACACAGGAATCTTGGTTTTTTCGACCATGGGGCACTTTACTCGACACCAGGCCTGATGGCCGCAGACGGGTCCCTATCTTTCAGGGATCCTGGGCCAGGAGCTGGCAGGGCTCATTGAGAGGGCTTTATACTAGGTAAGAAGGGGGATGGGGCTGAAGCAAGGATTGTTGGAGCTGTGCCAGGGGGAACAATAGCAAGGCCGGGGGATAAGGCAATGGCCCAGCTGAAGTGCACCTACACCAATGCACGCAGCATGGGTAACAAACAGGAGGAGCTGGAAGCCATCGTGCAGCAGGCAGGCTATGACTTGGTTGCCATCACGGAGATGTGGTGGGACCACTCTCATGACTGGAGTGCTGCAATGACTGGCTATAAACTCTTCAGAAGGGACAGGCAGCACAGAAGGGGTGGTGGCTCTCTATATTAGAGAGTCTTTCGATGTTGTAGAACTCGAGGCTGGGAATGACAAGGTCGAGTCCCTTTGGGTTAGGATCGGCGGGGCCAACAAGGCTAGCGTCCTGGTTGGGGTCTGTTACAGACCGCCGAACCAGGACGAGGAGACGGATGAGGAGTTCTACAGGCAGCTGACAGAAGTTGCGAAATCTTCAGCGCTGGTTCTCATTGGGGACTTCAACTTCCCCGACATATCCTGGTAGCACAACACATCCCAGAGAAAGCAGTCTAGGAGGTTTCTGGAGAGGGTGGAAGATAGCTTCCTGACACAGCTGGTTAGTGAGCCTACCAGGGGTGGCGCCCCGCTAGACCTTCTGTTCACAAACAGAGAAGGACTGGTGGAGGATGTGATTGTCGGGAGCTGTCTTGGGCAGAGTGACCACGAAATGGTGGAGTTCTCTATTCTTGGCAAGGCCAGGAAGGGGATCAGTAAAACCACTGTATTGAACTTTCGGAGGGCTGACTTTGTGCTGCTGAGGACACTGGTTGGTAGAGTCCCTTGGGAGGCGGTTCTGAAGGGCAGAGGAGCCCTGGAAGGCTGGGCGCTCTTCAAGAGGGAAATCTTAATGGCGCAGGAACAATCTGTCCCCACGTGCCCAAAGACGAGCTGGCGGGGAAGAAGACCAGCCTGGCTGAACAGAGAATTGTGGCTCGAGCTTAGGAGAAAAAAGAGGGTTTATAATCTTTGGGAAAGTGGGCAGGCCACTAGGGAGGACTATAAGGATATCGCGAGGCTGTGCAGGGACAAAATTAGAAAAGCCAAAGCTCATCTGGAGCTCAATCTGGCTACTGCCATTAAAGATAACAAAAAATGTTTTTATAAATACATCAACACAAAAAGAAGGACTAAGGAGAATCTCCATCCTTTACTGGATGAGAAGGGAAACTTAGTTACAAGAGATGAGGAAAAGGTGGAGGTACTTAATGCCTTCTTCGCCTCAGTCTTTAGCGGCAATACCAGTTGTTCTCTGGATACCCAGTACCCTGAACTGGTGGAAGGGGGTGGGGAGCAGGATGTGGCCCTCACTATCCACTAAGAAATGGTTGTTGACCTGGTATGGCACTTGGATGTGCACAAGTCAATGGGGCCAGATGGGATCCACCCAAGGGTACTGAGAGAACTGGCAGAGGAGCTGGCCAAGCCGCTTACCATAATTTATCAACAGTCCTGGCTATTAGGGGACATCCCAGTTGACTGGCGGCTAGCAAACGTGACGCCCATCTACAAGAAGGGCCGGAGGACTGACCTGGGAAACTACAGGCCTGTCAGTTTGACCTCAGTGCCAGGGAAGCTCATGGAGCAGATTATCTTGAGAGTCATCAGGCGGCACTTGCAGGGCAAGCAGGTGATCAGGCCCAGTCAGCATGGGTTTATGAAGGGCAGGTCCTGCTTGACGAACCTGATCTCCTTCTATGACAAAGTGATGCGCTGGGTGGATGAGGGAAAGGCTGTGGATGTGGTCTACCTTGACTTCAGCAAGGCTTTTGACACCATTTCCCACAGCATTCTCCTCAAGAAACTGGCTGCTCTTGGCTTGCACTGGCACATGCTTCGTTGGGTTAGAAACTGACTGGATAGCCGGGCCCAAAGAGTCACGGTAAATGGAGTCAAATCCAGTTGGAGGCCGGTCACTAGTGGCGTTCCCCAGGGCGTGGTGCTGGGGCCGGTCCTCTTTAATATCTTCATCGATGATCTGGATGAGGGCATTGAGTGCACCCTCAGTAATTTTGCAGATGACACCAAGTTAGGTGCATGTGTCGATCTGCTCGAGGGTAGGAAGGCTCTGCAGGAGGATCTGGATAGGCTGCACCGATGGGCTGAGGTCAACTGCATGAAGTTCAACAAGGCCAAGTGCCGGGTCCTCCACCTGGGGTGCAATAACCCCAAGCAGAGCTACAGGCTGGGAGATGAGTGGTTGGAGAGCTGCCAGGCAGAGAAGGACCTGGGAGTGATGGTTGATAGTCGGCTGAATATGAGCCAGCAGTGTGCTCAGGTGGCCAAGAAGGCCAAGAGCATCCTAGCTTGCATAAGAAGTGTGGCCAGCAGGGCTAGGGAGGAGATCGTCCCCCTGTACTCGGCTCTGGTGAGGCCGCACCTCAAATACTGTGTTCAGTTTTGGGCCCCTCGCTACAAGAAGGACATTGAGGTGCTTGAGTGAGTCCAGAGAAGGGCTACGAAGCTGGTGAGGGGCCTAGGGAACAAGTCCTATGAGGAGCGGCTGAGGGAGCTGGAATTGTTCAGCCTGGAGAAAAGGAGGCTCAGGGGTGACCTTATCACTCTCTACAGGTACCTCAAAGGAGGCTGTAGCGAGGTGGAGGTTGGTCTGTTTTCCCACGTGCCTGGTGACAGGACGAGGGGGAATAGGCTAAAGTTGCGCCAGGGGAGTTTTAGGTTGGATGTTAGGAAGAACTTCTTTACCGAAAGGGTTGTTAGACATTGGAACAGGCTGCCCAGGGAAGTGGTGGAGTCACCATCCCTCGAGGTCTTTAAAAGATGTTTAGATGTAGAGCTTAGGGATATGGTTTAGTGGGGACTGTTAGTGTTAGGTTAGAGGTTGGACTCAATGATCTTGAGGTCTCTTCCAACCTAGAAATTCTGCGATTCTGCGATTTGCTCTGGGCCCCATTCAAAATCATTCTTCGTACGGGTTACTTGGTAGAGCGGGTTTACAATCAGACTGTAATTTGGAATGTGCATTCTCCAAAACCCCACGACACCTAGGAAAGTTTGTGTTTCCTTTTTGCTAGTTGGTGGAGACATAGCTGTTATTTTGTTGATCACATCCATTGGGATTTGATGACGTCCATCTTGCCATTTTATTCCTAAAAACTGGATCTCTCGTGCAGGTCCTTTAACTTTATTTTGTTTTATGGCAAAACCGGCCTTCAGAAGGATTTGGATTATTTTCTTCCCTTTCTCAAAAACTTCCTCTGCTGTGCCACCCCACACAATGATGTCATCGATGTACTGCAGGTGTTTGGGAGCTTCCCCCTGCTCCATTGCAGACTGGATCAGTTCATGGCAAATTGTAGGGCTATGTTTCCACCCCTGGGGCCGATTCCACGTATATTGGACTCCCCTCCAAATAAAGGCAAACTGTGGCCTGCACTCTGCTGCTAGAGGGATGGAGAAAAATGCATTAGTGATATCAATTGTGGCGTACCACTTGGCTGCCTTTGATTCCAGTTCGTACTGGAGTTCGAGCATGTCCGGCACTGCAGCGCTCAGTGGGGGTGTGACTTCGTTCAGGCCACGATAGTCCACCGTTAGTCTCCACTCACCATTAGATTTTCGCACTGGCCAAATGGGACATTAAAAGGTGAATGAGTCTTGCTAATCATTTCTTGGCTCTCCAATTGACGAATTAGCTCATGGATGGGAATCAGGGAGTCTCGGTTGGTGCGATATTGCCGCCGGTGCACAGTTGTAGTAGCGATTGGCACTTGTTGTTCTTCGACCCTCAGCAACCCCACAACAAAAGGGTCCTCTGAGAGACCGGGCAAGGTAGACAACTGTTTAATGCCCTCTGTCTCTAAGGCAGCTATGCCAAAAGCCCAGCGGAACCCTTTTGGGTCCTTGAAATATCCTCTTCTAAGATAGTCTATGCCAAGGATGCATGGAGCATCCGGGCCAGTCACAATACGGTGCTTTTGCCACTCATTCCCAGTTAGACTCACTTCAGCCTCCAATACAGTTAACTTCTGGGATCCCCCCATCACTCCATGAATAATGATGGGCTCTGGCCCTTCATAGTTTGATGGCATTAGAGTACTTTGTGCACCAGTGTCTACTAAAGCTTTATACTTCTGTGCGTCTGACGTGCCAGGCCATTGAATCCACATAGTCCAATAAACTCGATTGTCCCTTTCCTCCCCCTGGCTGGAGGCAGGGCCCCTGTAATCCTGGTCAGAATCTTCATTCCTGTGTTTAAGGGACTGCCTGCTGGAAGTTGGAGCAGCAAACTTTTCAGAGAACCTCTTTTTCCCACTTGTTTTCTCTTGCAACTCACGTACCCATGCCTCTAGGGTCGCGGTGGATTTTCCATCCCATTTTCTCATGTCCTCTCCATGGTCACGTAGGTAAAACCACAGGATAGCACGAGGTGTGTATCCACCATATCGTCTTCCTTGCACAGATGAGTGCTTACCCCTAATAGCAGAGACATTGGTTTGTACAGGAGGGGACCACTTGCCTGGCAGACATACAAGTTCTTCCTTGTAGGGATACCTTTTCCTTACAGCGTACAGGATACGCCTCCAGAGGCTGTAGGATCGTACTCCTTCTCCAATTGCTTTGTCAATGCCTGCGTCTCTAGCAAGGGATCCCAGCCGACTGGCTTCCCTGCCGTCTATATCCACATAATTGGCTCCGGTATCCCAGCACCGGAGCAGCCAGGTGACAAGCTGCTCACCTATGCAGCGACCAAAATCTTTTCGCATATCTCGTAGCTCACGCTGGTATAGGCTTCGAGTAACTAATTGTTGTTTTTTCAACATCCCCAGCTTCATCGTCCTGCATCCCTGATGGTCCAGCCTTGTCTTCTCCCAACCGTTCTAAACAACCTGAGTCTCTATGCCATTTTTTCACCTTGTCTACAGGGGCAACTTGTACTGCTACAGGTCGTTTCTCTGACTCAGCCACAGAGTCTGCTACAGGGGTTGGAATACACTCTGCAGGGCCAACTTGCACTGCTACAGTTTGTTTCTTTGGCCCAGCCACAGGGTCTGCCACAGGGATTGGAATACACTCTGCAGGGCCAACTTGCACTGATACAGTTAGTTTCTCTGGCCCAGGCACAGGAGCTGGAGCGGCTGCAGGGGCAGGAGCTGGAGCGGCGGCAGGGGCAGGAGCTGGAGCGGCTGCAGGAGCAGGAGCTGGAGTGGCTGCAGGGGCTGGAGTGGCTGCAGGGGCTGGAGTGGCTGCAGGAGCTGGAGCAGCTGCAGGGGTTGGAGCTGGAGTGGCTGCAGGTGCTGGATTGCCTGCTGGAGCTGGAGTGGCTGCAGGTGCTGGAGTGGCTGCAGGAGCTGGAGCTGGAGTGGCTGCAGGTGCTGGAGTGGCTGCAGGAGCTGGAGTGGCTGCAGGGGCAGGAGGGGCTGCAGGGGCTGGAGCAGGAGCTCCAGCAGAGATCTGCCTCAGGACAGATCTCTGGATGAGATTCCTAAGTAGTTGTTTAACTTTAAACAAGACCTGAAGCGCATTCAAGAGACATAACAACAACAACACGCTGGTCTGCGTATCCCAAGGATATTCAACATCTTGGAGAGCTATCGTAACTAGCTCAGGGGATAAGAGGGTGCTGAAGGAGTGAGGGAGAGTGAACAAGTAGGGAAAAATATATTCCCCTGTCCCCTCCACAGACTGGCTCGCTGATGAAAAAATGCAGCAGGTGTAATTGCTAATGGTTTCCGAGATATAGTTTCCAAAGTACAGAGTCGACAACAGTGTTGAGTACAAATACCTAGTTAGAGTCATGGCCAGATATTTCATCATATCGTAAGCTATTATTACACCGCACAGTACCATAATGATCTTAAACCAGCACCGGGAAAGGATAAACAGCACAACGGGGATCACATACAGAAAGTAACGTGCTCTAAATTCAGTTTGGAATACAGCCACAGCAGACTTGAGATTAAAGCAATCAACATTCTGATTAGCAACTATTAAGCAGCTCTAATATTTATACCAATTTTAGTTTAACATGCTCTGGTCAGATCTGTTGTTATTTCAATCCTTCGTGCCCCACGTTGGGCACCAAAAGGACTGTGGTGGTTTAACCTGGCCGGCAGCTAAACACCACACAGCCGTTCGCTCACCCTCCCCCCTCCCCCTCTGGGATGGGGGAAAGAAACGGGAAAGTGAAGCCTGTGGGCTGGGATAAAGACAGTTTATTAAGATAGAAAATAGTAATAATAATAATATATAAACAAGTGATGCACAATACAATTGCTCACCACCCGCTGACTAATGCCCAGCCCAACCCCAAGCAGCCGGCCCCCCTCACCCTGGCTAGCCACCCCTATATATTGTTCAGCATGATGTCAGATGGTATGGAATACCCCTTTGGCCAGTTTGGGTCAGCTGTCTTGGGTCTGTCCCCTCCCAGCTCTTGCTGCACCCCCAACCTGCCCGCTGGCAGGACAGAGCAAGGAGCTGAAAAGTCCTTGGCTTAGTGTAAGCATTGCTCTGTAGCAAATAAAACATCAGCATGTTATCAGCACTCTTCTCATCCTAATCCAAAACATAGCACCCTACCAGCTACTAGGAGGAAAAATAACTCTGTCCTAACTGAAACCAGGACAGTGACTACCCCTCATGCTGACTACCCCTCATAACCTTCTTCTCTTCCAATTGCTTGGAGATGGCATCCAGAAACAAGCTGCTCCACCACCTTTCCAGGGACAGAGGTGAGACTGACTGGTCTGTAGTTTCCTGGATTCTCCTTGCCTTGAAGACTAGTCACAGACTTCCTTCTGTGACTAGTCTCCTGGGAAAGTACTTCCCAAGGATCAAATGCAGTGGCTACAAAGTGTAAGTGATTTCAGGAAGAGACAGATGCACAATTACTACCACATTTTTAAATGCAGCCTTTTCATAAATATCTCTCATTTCAGCCTTATGCTATGATTCAAACAAAGCAAAAGTAACAACTCACATGCAAAAATGAGAAAGAAATTTCACCTAAATACTTTCAGCACAAAATTTCTGTTCTAAATTTGTCGTAGCATTTTAGTTTTTCAAAACCATCTTCATTGCACTAACTTACAAGTCCCAAGTCACATGTTCCTTTTTATTTTTTTCTCTCAGATGAGCAGAATTGAATCAGCCTTCCAGAGAAAATAGTCATTATTATGAGCTTAAAGTTTCCTTCCGACAAATATTTTCTTTAGTTCCTTTCAGTGACCATTCCAATCAATCCCTATAATTCTACTTGCAATGTAAGTTAAGGAATTTTAATGAATATATGATCTTATTCACTCAATGGGAATCTCAGATAGTAACTTTCCTTGCCAGCTATGAGAACATGAACTTCATAAAATCAGACATACAACAGTTATTCTTAAAAAGTCACCTTTAACAACAGTTACCACAACACAGAATCCAAGAAAAAAAGGGGCTTCTCCATTTCTAAATGTGACATAGAGAAATTAATGCAAGGACAGAACTTAAAAGTAAATAATGCCTTTATTCAAAACAGATCTCAAATCTGTATTTGTCTTCCTGGTTAAATATATGCAGTTTCTACAAATCATAACTTCTTTTGTGTGTGTAAAATAACCACATTTCACAGATGTTTCTCCAAAATATCAAATCAGGAGTTCAACAGTTCCTTCATTAAGGCAAATGTAAAATTTCTGATACTTGATAAATTGGAGCTACAGTTTATCTCTATCAATTTTTCTCTTTTTAATTGCAGTAAGTAAAGTATCAATATCTTGATAATAGCAAAGACTGTTAAAAAGTTTCCTTTGATTGACAAGTATAAATATTGTAAGTCTACATGGAATGAATATACTCCAATAACTGTGGCATGCTATGAGACAAAACAAGCTTAAAGAAAATAGTTTGGAATAGCTCAATTCTAGTTCAGATTAATGGGATTTAAAATATCAGGCCTTCACAGTTACATCTGCAGACAGATTATTAAATCTCATCTCAGTTTAGATGTCCAGAATGCTACTAGGAACTGGTGAAAAGACTGGGTTCTCATCATAAATGCTCTTTCACTATCATGGCTTCTAAACCTGTACTGGTCCATGAACATGTGACAGGAAAAAAGGCTTTCCAATTTGGATCAGCAGAGTAATCTGATATTTGCTCTGAAATTTTAAAGAAAACTCTAAATAAATATTTGGCATCAAATATTTTGCTGCAGAAATACTTCTTTTTTTTTTCACCATTTATATATTCTCTTAATCCTGGTAATTTTTCTTCTTTCCCCAGACAAATTGACTGTTACTTTCCAGCCAATACACATTCCTCTGAGGTTGGATGAATATATTGTTTAAGAAAACCTCATAAATTTTGCTAGTTTCCAGAACTATTTGTCACTCTAATGTACAAAAGTGAGATTTTCCTAAATTGTTAGACACAGTTAAAAGTGATCAAGAGTTATTGCAGGTAGAGTCAACTGTTGGTTTACATGAAGACAGATCACACTCTCAGACCACGTCTTAACATTTGGAGATCATGTCCACAACTATTTCTATTAGAATTCATTTTAGCCCGGGCAAGAGTCTCAGCTGAGAATATCCAGATCTAAGTATGTCTTACTGCTAAACCTCTTACCTATAAACAAGCCATTCAATAAGAAAACACTGCAATAAGACCTTTGAGACACATTGGCAGGATGTTTTGAGAGCATCTGGAAGATTGTACACCACTTATATATTACCTTTCAAAAATACAAATTTCACCAAAAGAAGAACAGGTGGTGCAAGGAAAAAAAAAAAAAAAAAAAAAAACTGTGACAGCAACTGTGCTTAAGATATGTCCTTAGTATACATATAAACCAGCAAAACCAGCAGCATGAGAGGATGTGTGATGTGTGTGCTGAGCTGGAGCTGCTAGCTCTTTCTACCAACAAGCACCTGTTTGAAAACAAAACACTCTGATGAATTTCATATTTCAGGTCCAGCTCCTAAACAGCCCAATAATTCTAATGGGAAGGACTTCTGCAACATACAAAAAGTGAATTGGAAGAGTAGTTTATTATGGGGGGTAAACATATAGGCAATTATGTACTTATAAACTGTCACCCAGAGCAACAAATAAAATGATGAAAACAAATCTTTCTCAATACGTGGTATGGCTATGGAGGAGTTCACTTAAGAGTCAAGGAAAGCCTTTCCCAATAGACTGGTTTGGGGATGCCAAATAGTATAAATTAGAAGATTAGTTGTATTGATCTGCCAAGTATACTCCTGAATACTTGCAGAGGCTCTTACTAGGCCACATAGACTAAGAAATCATATGACCAAACAGCTGGAAAAAAATCCTCATAGAGTGGAATTGTATTTAATAGTCAAAAAAGCAGCTATTAAATAAGACTGTGCTGGGTTTTACAGTATAGAAGACCAAGTACGATAACCTTTCTTCGTTATAAAAGCAAGAAAATTGTGACAAAAGCAAATTATATCAACACAAGAGAAAAACAGAGGCAATAGCAAGTTTTTAGACAGCTCCATTTGCACTCTTTAGTTCTGGCAGTTCAGACTCTAACCATTCCCTTTTCCATTGTAAAAGCTAAGCAGCTGTTATCAATGGTGGTGATTTCTGTTATTTAGATACCTGAGTGGTAAATTCTGTTAGTTTGATGTCTGAGTCTCCACAGTTCGCTTCACTGAATCTCCTATTTTTATCTAGTACAAGGAGGTTTTAATCAGGCCTATATGTTGCTTGTTTGACTCTAGACATCAAATTTCTATCACTTAAGTCTGGATGCATTAAGAGGTAAAATGAGATTACTCTCAGAAATGAGTAGCAGAGAAACCTGGCACTGACAGCCAAAAAAAAAAAATGAAGTTGCTCATAGGATGGTTAGGAGGGATGGACAGTTTAGAGGATAGCAAAAAGCTGAATTGAAGGTGTCTTGACAGTGTGATTTAAGAACTACTGCAAAAGCTAAGACTGACGAAGTAAGAATTCAAGACCTGACTCTGTTACAGATTTACATCATTAAAAAGAGAGAGAGAGGGAGAGAGATGATCTTCATGAACTGCTCTGAGATCAGAAAACAAACAGTATATATAGCTATTACTAACAATTAATTAGAGTTATTATTATAGCATGACAGGTGGCATTTTTAGTATCCAACATCAGATGCATTTTTAAGAACCTGACCTGTACAATAACACAGTAAATAATTACTGACTTACATTTTCAGAATGTGTCAGGTTCCTAAATATGGGCCTTTACTTGCTATTCTTAGCATGTATGTTAGCATCCCTACAACATTCTTTAGTTCCCCTATCAAGATCTACCTTTTTCATATGGCTAGAGTTTTCACCTTTTCTCATACTGTGCTATCAGGGGTGCTTACTGTACTTCTTATGCCTCTTAATTTCCATCCTCAGTCTTTCCACCTTAAGCAGGTCAACTTATTAATAATCAAAATGATATCAATGCATTTTACAGGCTTAAATACAGAATGGTGTTGAAGAATTTGTATGAAGTCTAGTTCTCTGAAGACCAAATTTTGTAAAGGTTTCTGAGCACCTAAATTCCACTTCAGTCTCTAAAGAACTTTGTACTCACAGCTAAAAGTATCTGTATCTACTTCTACAAAATTAATTTTGGTACTAAATTTCCTTATATGGAAATTTAAACTAATGAATTATGACAAAGAATCAAAACCTTATGAAATTGGACCTATCAACCACTGTAAATCTTAGTGCTTGTCTAACACAGAAGATGAGCGAATAAAAATGCTACCTTTTAAGAAATAATGTGGGTACCACAGGAAATAGTAGATAATCACACGGTTTGCAATTACCAGGGCTGAAATGTAAACAAGTCCACTATATGTGTTATTTTCAGTTACTACAAGTAAAAAGAAACTCATCTTCATAACCTACATAAAAAAATGGCATTTCTAGAATACTACAACACACAATGAAACACTATACACATTTGACCAATATATGCAAAGAGTTAAGAAATCTTCCACATACACTAAACCTCATATAGTGAATTTCTAGAAGTAAGAAAAAATTGAAACAGAAACAGAAATCAGGAGAGAAGGAGAACATATACCTATTTCTCTTGTTCTTTAAGTATTTATTTTTCAAGTCAAAAATAAGACATGAAATAGAAATTTTATCACTTCAATTTCTTACAGACTCTTCAAATCGTCTTTGAAAGGCCGTTTAGAAGCAACATGAACATTTTGTTGTGATCAACATTTCTGATGGGAAAAAAATATATATCTTTTCTCTTAAAAAATATTTTGGGCTGGCATCTAAGAACAAATGTTTTTCTATTCAGTTACAGTTATCTGTGATAATATTAGAAGCTCCAATTTCACATATGTTTTAGACCTACTAAATAATTATTTTTAGAACTATAAGCAACTTAGTCTAACTAAAATCCTGATGTGACAATCTCAATATGTTACACACACATGCTGCAATAAGAGGAACTCTTCCTCCTAAATGGAAGATGGAAGTTTAAGAAGCTTGAAAATTTAGACCATGTGCTTTATTTTTTATCATAGCTTTTAGCTCATCAATTTAATTCATACAAAAATAATAATAATAATAATAAATAATAATAATAGAATGAAAGAGCCTAACTGACATATCTAATGATCTGTATTTCTTATTATTCACAGGTGAAGACACGTATAAACACTGGTAAGAGCTGATCTAATATTAGAGAATGTTTTTAGCTAATAACTTGGCACTGGCTTACCATGTCAGCAATGTTATTTCAAAGTAAACCTGACTCCACACTATTCAGTTTAATCTATACCCAAAACTAGTTTAGGCTAAAATGCAAGACAATGTTGAAGATATTGCAGAATAATGATTCTGACCTGAGATCATACTTTGATTTATTTTTAAAATTATTTTCCCCAAGACAAACCCTAATATGAGATTCATCCATGTATTTTCGAACTGAAAGCAAGCCAAGCCAGCTGCAGAACCCAAAAAAGGAACTCAGCCTCAAAAATCCCTTAAGGCACCTCTGCTAAAAATGCTAGCAATTGACCTGATTCTCTTCTCTCTCTCCAGAGTTCTGCTGATTTACACAGCCACACATCAGCTCTTCTGCTGATTTCAGAGGACTACCTTTAGTCTACACTGAGAATCCAAGGTAAGATACAATGAGCAGGCTACCTGCACTTAAAACCTAGGCAAGGCAAGAAGAGTCCCTGTTTCACCCAAACCTCTTGCCCCAGGAGGTGTGAAATGGGCAGAACCTTGGCTGTGCTTCACAACATCCATCAGCCTGCAGACCAAAACCCATAAGAGTATCTTTTCAGTACCTGTTACTCAATAGGAGCCACAGTTTTTTTTATACCAACACTGAGATGTCATGACAAGTTATGATCAAGGAGGTGCCTTACACTAGAGTCTATGCAATAGCACTGCTCTAGGATAATTTTTTTCAATCCTAATCTGTAGGTAAAGAAATTCAGGCCAGGATTTTTGTAATGCAGACCAGTGGGACTGTAGCATTTTTATTGTGTACATATATATTGGTGTGAGGGAAAGGATGCTATTTTAAAAAGCAAATGTTTCAGACAATTCACCACTCATGGCACTTTTTATTGTCACTATTTGCACTTAAGAAATAACTTTGATGCAATGCCTCATTATATATGTACCAAAACATCTCTTGTCCTGGCAGCATTTTAGAAACATAAAATTTAAAAAGTAATAAAAATAAAATAAAGTAAAACTAAAACATAAACAAAACATAAATAGAACAAAAACAGACCTCTGATAACTTTAGTGTGATGTCATGTTCTCAAGTAATTCTCTCAATATATCAGTCTAATGAATATGCACAAAGACTTGGCAAATCTGTTTTCTTCTTTTTAAGTCACATTGACCACAAGGCACCGATGCATTCAGCTGTAATTAGTAGAAATTTTGTGGTCCAATAACCATAACACCTTCTATAGCCACAGGAAGCTCATCTGTTCACTGCTTCACAAATTGCCAGAACATTACACAATGTAAGATCAATGAGCAGCACAGAAAAAGTTCATCCAGGAAAATGTCCTTGGTGTGTCCTTTGATACTGTTTGCAGGATACAATTTATTCTTGGACTATTTTAATATTTTATGTAAACCTTTTTGTTACAATAAAAATAACATAGTAACTGCTAAAAGCACATTCTTAAACATACACGTATATATTTAAAATCTAAAAATAAATCTAATTAACAAAGATAAAGAGGAAAATATGTCACAAAGTGCAGAGAGGCTGTTTTTGCATGTTAAAACTAGAATGTCTTGTTAACATTCAAACGAGTCATATAGCCTCATGCTACTTTAAAAGGAACACTAACTATCTAGTGAAAATTCAGGTCACAGTAACTCATGAACTAAATTTGCTTTTCCAAATGTTAATTAAACCAAACACCTGTGATACTTTATTCACTACAGATCATTAGTGTCTATTGTTTTATATTGAGAAGTGTTACAATCACAATAAAAACAACAGAGAAAAAAAAAGGTAAAAAAATTATTAACAAAATAGTGATCTAGAATGTAATCAAAACCATTGTGAAGACATCCAACATAACAATGAAGCCTAATAAAGACATTCAAAAATTCATGTATCTCTGATATATTAAAGACTAATTCTTTTTTTCCCCCACTTCATTTCCTTAGCTATATGAATGCATTGTCAAATTCCCTACATCATATTCACATGTATCTATTGTCACATATAATGATAGGAATAGCTCTCCTGCAATACAGACATGGTTTTGCTCTCACCAAAATCAACAATGTATTCAAGATTCATGGATTACAAGTCTCAAAAACATGTAAAATAGTTTGTGTCTTAGGCCACATACTTCTTGGATGAAACTCTTATAGCAAGTCCTACACTTCTGACTGCACTAGTGTATATCACTAAGAACTCCATACCATGGATGTTTGCAGCCTTCCAATGAAACAACCTTCACTACTCAAAAGGTGTTTACATAGCTTTTGTCCTTAACTTACACACACTATATTCAAGAGCATTTTTTTTCTTCCTTAGAATTTTTTGAGGACTAAGTTAAAGAACCCATCATCATCTTCTCACCATGCAAGCAGTCATACCAAGCAAAAGTCTTTTTTTCCATAAGCTACACTAAGTATCTTATTTTTTTCACTATAAGGAAGGTATGAATCATCACTAATATTCTCCATCTCCCTTATTTTACTACAATATTTTGTCCAAGCAGAGATATGCAGTAGGAACATCTTAGAGAGAGCACAACAGATTTTAATTTTCCAGGTTTGGAGATACTTTTTTTTTTTTTTCAGTGAAGCCCATCTTTTCCCTCAATCTACCACCTCAGAATTTTGCTATAGTTAAATATACAAATTTGTGATTCTGTATTCCAATATCTGAACTCCACCAAAAGAATGGTGTTCGTGCTGCATAGCAGCAGGTGTTTAAACTATAAATATCCTTAACTTCAGCTTTAGCATCCTTACCTTCATAATTTAAGAGTATCAGGGATTCTGCTTTTTTTTTGAGCTTGGAAACCATGTTATTTATGTCATCTACTAATTAGTCACACCAAACGATATTCCATTCTGCACTAATAGTCTTCTTGTATTCTCAATAAATCAAAAGAGGCAAAACTGAGCTATCTACTCAGCTTCTTGGGTATTTTTCACTGGCTTCATGAAGATGAGAACTCATTCAGTTTTCTTCCATTGATTATCTCATTATTTTTTTTACCAGCAGTAAAATAGTTAATGCTAACATTTAAACCAGACATCTGCATTAATTCCAGCTGAGATCATACTACCTACCATTTCAGGAAAATATGATCACTTTTTTCAATTTTTTTTCCTGAAAGTTTTTCTCGCAGCAAAAATACTAAATATTTTCAAACAGGGAGAAAAAAAAAAAAAAAAGGTTAACCTAGAAAATGAAATGAAAACTCACATAAGACATCAGCTCCCACTAATGTCAAAAGCTTTTGATTTTCAAATCAAAATCTCAAATGCAATTCATATCTGTTTAACTTCTGTTTTTTGTTGTTGTTGTTGTTGTTGTTGTTTTGTTTTGTTTTGTTTTCCTCCCAAACAAACTAGTAGACAATAGATAATTGTGAAATGGCCCACAATATCCATCAACCTCAGGACTGTTTCAGGAACAGATCAGGAGACCATATCCTGAGTTTCTTTATGCCCAGTTCTGTGAAAATTCCCATAAGAATTTAGATTCTGAATTCTTCAGTTTGAGTTCAAGTCTCACTCTGAGTTCCTCAATCTCCAACACAGCTCTATACTCAGCTGGTTTCTGTTTGCTTCTTCACAGGCTATTTCCTCTGCATCTGAAGTCATAGTGTCAGATTTAGGATATCATACTGATTTCTACAGCGACAACATGCCATGGCAAAAACATGGGCTTATAAATTTTGCTAAAGAATGAAAAAGAAGAAAAGAACCTGGCCTGGAAACAAGAGAGATTCCACACTTGAAAACAACCCATGTAAAACAAACAAACAAACAAACAAAAAACATATGAACTCACATTTTAAGAATTTTTGAATTGTAGAGCTTAGTACCATCCCTAAAGTGGTGCAGGGAGAACAGAAGCACTGGAAAAAAAAAAAAAAAAAGAAAAGAAAAAAAAAAAGAAATAAATAGATCAACGCTACATCTGTGTCATCACTTCATCACTTCAGTGTGAAAATTTTCCTTGAAGTCAAGCAACTGGCATGTGCAATTCTCTAAAGATACATCATCAGTGACACAAAAACAACCTGTATTTGCTTCCTATGAGGCACAGCCAACAGATTTTTTATTTTTTTAAAATCATCAACAGATGTTCCAAAGCAGGGAAGAATAGTCCACTCATTATATGTACATTCAGTCATCTCTAAAAGCCTTCCTGATCAGCTCCTCATCCTGAAGTCTAAGACACTGGAGCATAAATGCACTCTGGGAAACTTTCCATGTTCCTAAAACAGTGAGTCATTCAATAGCTGTTTTAAACAGGATCTGAAAGGGTGCCACCAGCAACACTAAGGTCATCTCCAAGTGCACAATAATGAACCACACAGAAAAGAGCAGAGAAATTTGCGGGAGATTGTTTAATATTTCTTGACATCTCAGTACTTATATGGCCCTTGCAACTTTAATATGAATGTCTCAAAATCATTAATGGATTTTACCCTCACATCACCCCTGAAAAGTGGAGTTATCTCCATTTTGCAAATAGAGAAAGTAGGTTTGAAAAAAAAATCTTTAAAGCTACAGCACAGATATGATGCATTGCAAACATGGTCACAAATATCTTGAATCCTGCATTTTAAAACCTTAAGAAAGCTTGATAAAAGAGTAGATGTTTGCCTGAGAATATCCAGCTTACTCAAATTGCATTTTGGCTGTATTTTCATAAATTTCTTACTTTCTATCTTTCTATCCATATTAATGGCCTTTTTTGTTTGTAAAACTCCTTACACTAAGGAAAAACACTCTGTGTTTAACCTATGGCAAGATAATCACTGTCCACTATTGGAAAGCATACGTGATTTCCAGGTAGTTTTCCACAGTACTAAATCTGTTGATCACCCCTATTACAAGATCACAAAAAGCCCCAGTTCTGTTATGGGTTTCAGGTCATGTTGTACAAATCTTTATATAACACAAAGGAAAAGACAGGCTTTGCCTAGGGAACTTACAATCAGAGAGAAGTGTAGAAGATTTCCTGTTAGTCCTGCCTTCAGGCCATGGAATAAATTCACCATCTTCACAACTTTGTGTGCAGTGTTTCTGCAGCCTCAATGCAGACTCAAAGTTTAGCAACCCATTTCTGATGTTACAAAATATTCCACAGTTTTAAAATCTCTGTCATATTTTGTTCAGAAACTTCTAGCAAAAGAAAAAGCTAGGAAAAAGAAAATCAGAAAAGTAATAGCAAGTATCTTAGTCCTGGTGTATGATTTATTCCTTTATTGAAAACTATTCTCTGGTATAAAAATCAAAACAAAACCTATGCTTATACCAAGAGTCCCAGAATTTAAATGAGAGAAGGTATCAGCTGAATAAATATCACTTCATAGAGCTTTCACATACTATGTGCTGGGCATGGCATGACAAGCTCAGCACCATCAAGAAGACATCGAGGATCTTCAATTCTGTTCATCTATCAGTTGCCAGCCAGTTATGATCCTCTATGGTATTCACCTTGGCTAGGTAAGCTGCTTAAAAATCAGGCCCCTAGGCTTTTCCCATCACTCCCATGATAAATAAAAAGTAAAAAAATAAATAGTCAAGGGTCAATTCTACCTGTTGTAAAAGACTATTTCAAGATAGACAGGAAGAACTGACAGTTAGGTGTGTCTTTCTGTGAGTTGATGGCATACTGATGACTTGTTTGGATTGCAGCTTTCAGGCAGCTAATCTGAGGTGTGATCAATCCCTTCCCAAGAAATCAGAGAGAGATGGCAGAAGCATATTCTGTTCTGGCTAACCTTTCTGACAGCTTCTTTCTGGTTCCAGCAGTAGGCTTTTTCAGCCACAGAGATAGGGGGGTGTTGTGGTTTAACCCAGCCGGCAGCTAAACACCACACAGCCGTTCGCTCACCCTCCCCCCTCCCCCTCTGGGATGGGGGAAAGAAACGGGAAAGTGAAGCCTGTGGGCTGAGATAAAGACAGTTTATTAAGACAGATAATAATAATAATAATAATATGTACAAACAAGTGATGCACAATGCAATTGCTCACCACCCGCTGACCGATGCCCAGCCCAACCCCGAGAGCCAGCCCCCCCCGGCTAGCCACCCCTATATATTGTTCAGCATGACGTCAGATGGTATGGAATACCCCTTTGGCCAGTTCGGGTCAGCTGTCCTGGGGCTGTCCCCTCCCAGCTCTTGCTGCCCCCCCAGCCTGCCCGCTGGCAGGACAGAGCGAGGAGCTGAAAAGTCCTTGGCTTAGTATAAGCACTGCTCTGCAGCAATTAAAACATCAGCATGTTATCAACACTCTTCTCATCCTAATCCAAAACATAGCACTCTACCAGCTACTAGGAGGAAAAAATAACTCTGTCCTAACTGAAACCAGGACAGGGGGAAAATGGCGAGGACTGAAATCACATTTAACTGATTTTACATCTTCTCATAAAAGATGCCAGGAACTGTATCTATTTTTTATTTTAAAAAAATATAATTATTGATCAAACTACAAGTCAGAGAATGACTGACATAGTCAATGCTATGTACGATAGTATCTTGGGCAAGTCACTAAGCTTTGTACAGTAAGATGAGAACAAACTCCATTTAAACCTGGAAATTCAAAAAAACTCACTAGCAAGCTTGAATATTCCTCTGGGCTTCCCGACTAGCAAAAACCTTGCTGCTATGTTTCGACACGTAGAAGAATAAGCTGTTGACGTCGGACTGCCCATTGAGGTGGGGTGCCTCCATGCTTTCAAGCAGCACGCCGCGGGTTTTAGCATGCCGAGATGGGTGTTCGCATGTGTGGCTCTGTTCATCCTCCCGCAGAAAAGGGACGAAGTAGCTTTGAAGCCCGTGGCCACCTTGCCAAGTCCCGACGGCAAAGCAGCGAAGGGCCGGGAGCGGCGTGTCCCGGGCGCCCTCCCGTGGTCTCGCCTGCCACTGGGCTCCCTGGGCTGGAGACACCCAGGCTGGAACCCCGGGTGAGAAAAGAAAAAAAATGGGGGGGGGGGGGGGGGGGGGGGGGGGGAGGGGGAGATCTTCAGATAAACGGCTCACAAAAGAAGGCAATAAATTATTAACCACGAGTCTTTAGAAACAGAGCTCCAAAAAGCATTCCTTACCTTGCCACCACAGTTTACCAAAGGTTACACTGAACAATAGTAAGGGTGGCTTTTGCTAAAGTCAATGCAAAACTGTTCTTGCTACCAGTCTCAACAGGTTCAGGCCTCACATGGCTTTCCAGAATTGCAATCCATGTGTACAATAAGCAGAATTAGCTTAAAGATCATATATTCACTAATCAGTTATCCTAGGGTGTTATTTACTTCCCTCAGTAACTGATAAGAACAGAAGGGCCACACGAATGCAAAGTTCCAATATTCAGGTTGCAAACATGCCTTAGCAAACATCACTGAAGCTGGACAAGATAGATCCCAGAGAGCACACTTCTGATTCTCTCTTGGAACAGAAAGACTTCTTCCAGCCATTCCACGCTGAGAATCCAGAGAAGAAATTGAGCTTTCCAAAATACAGAATTAAGACAAGTGCAACTATCAGTGATGACTGCAAAACATGGAGCTTTAAGCAAAATGTTTCAAGAGGCAGCATCAGCACACATCTATCTCAACCATACCATTGTTTCACAAGAATTCTGTTTCAGCTCACACAATCCAAAGCTTTTGTGCATATGTGTGTGTAGAAACAATTGTTAAGTCAGACAATTGCTTGACTTGCTAAAGCAAATTGAAAGAATTGGAGCAGAAAAGCCCTCCTGAACAAGCTGGCTGGATGTTTAACAAGAGTATACAGTTTGTAAATACTATGCTAGCTTTCTGCTTTTTATTTGGAGAACATAATGCTTTCATTTGATTTAATTACTGCCTCACAAAATCACTCGCATTGAACCAGCAAACGAGAATGGGAACATGGTTTATAAGGCCGACAAACCTTGAGTGCCTAACATCGTTATACTGTTGCAAAGGGTCTTCTCTGACAAAATCCCATTACTCCCATTTTCAAGGGCATTTGGAAAGCATCTTGCCCCTGACTCAGATCTACAAAAAGTAGATCTGGATTATATGACTATCCATGTCCATGACAGGTTCATGTCACTATGTAAGTAGATGGGGAATGAGACCTCCTTCAGAGTCTCTCTCACCATAACACTGCTCGATTAAAAGCTGACTAGCTTCAAACTGTCGCATCGGATTTGGTAGTAATTTGTTTTTGCCATTTCTGCTGTGAAGTCACAAGGAAGGAGACAAACCAAAATAGCACTCTGCAGAATTGTGGTGCTGGTGAGGACACTGAAGAACTATTGCATGCCTGATCTTTCCACCAGGTCTTCTCAAAAACACTATAGATGACCCTTAGCTATCAATGACCACTTTTCACATCTTTAGTAATTTGCAGACAGATATGCATAACTTTTCAACCTGTCCAATCCTATCTTGCCAATTAGTCAAATCCCAGAGGGCAACAAGATGGTTTCCAGCACCAAAGCTGTAGCAAATGTCTGCTTTAGTGGAACCTGTACACTGCCCCCCCTTTATGTTCTAGTCATCATATTTTCACTTTTCACTGCAACCACAGAAAAGTATGTGACAAACCCCTCCTACCTCCCTTTAGGAACTTTTTGCAAGCTTACTGGCATCTCACAGATGTGGAACCAATTCTATATGGTTTGGTCCAAGAGAGGTCTCTGGAGAACACACTTTGATTTCCTGTTTGACACATCCCTGAGGGGAATGACTAGACTGAATAGACTCTGCCCAGAGTTTCTAGCAGACTGAGGGAAGGAAATAGAAGGGACATGCAGCAGGGGTGCCTTCTGTCATCACTGCAGTATGCCTTTGACTAGACAAACATTAGGTAAGGTTTTTAAGGAGGAAGCTGACTTCAGGGAGTTTAAGTTGGCTGTCAAGAAGCATGAGACAGAACTTCACAGTACACTCCTGATATTTTCTGTTGCTCATTCAGCAGTAAATTACATCTGTTCTTGTCATTATGCTGCTAATTCACAGATTTAGTGTGTTGTCTAATTGTAAAATTAATTTTAATAAATTAGAGCCCCTATCCATGCACACTACTGGGTATGAATACATGGGTTTTTCTATCCACTCTTCAAAGGAAGGATATTGTAGATATTGTCTGAGGTTATTAGAGCCTGCATAAGCATGGACTTTAAGTATTTGGATAACATTAAAACCTTGATATGCTCAGCTATCGACGTGATCTCCTTATGTCCCTGTTTTACAAGAATTACAAATGTTTTGTGTGCCCCTTCTCTTTCCTCCATGCTCCAATTGCATGGTACTAGGACAGATATTTAAGTAATTGGGATGATGCTTAATAGGAGATTTATTTATTTATTTAAAGATAACTCACAGGGGAATAGGACATTAAGTAGCTTATTCATTTTTGTGAACATTTATGATTATAGAGAGGGGAATCAATGCAAAAATCAGAGCCAGAGCTAGCCATTTTAGCAAAAGTGAGAAAAGAGAGAGATACATATATATGCATATATGTATAAAACATTGTTTTTGTTGTGGTGGTTTCAAAAGTAAAAATTTTAATTTAAAAAACACTTTATTATTAAAAAAATAAGCTTATGTTAAAAAAAAAAAAAAAAGGACCTTCTCTCTCTTGCACAAATGGTAAAAAATTCCTTGTGAGGCAAATACGAAATGAGCTTAGCTCCAACCCAAAATTAATTAATACTAGAAATCTTTTGCCTCCAGCTGCTAACTTGTTGGAGATGAAAACTTGTCCAACAAATTTGGTTTCTTCACTCATTAACATCCTCTTTTTCTTTGGCCCAAGTTGCACTTGGTGGACTCAGTTCATCCCAGTTGTATCACTACAGGCTTCAAAGAAATTTAATTGGCCCACTGTTAAATTCAACGAAAATTATTTGTATTCAGTATATGTTTTCACTGCCAAGACAAACTTGAGCTTACAGCAGCTTTAAGCTGTAGTTTACAGACAAAACTGAGAGTTGGAATAGGCAAAACTGTGCTGAAAAATGATCCTGATGATTTAATCTTGGCAGGAGACAATAACACTGCCTATCTGACTTTGACCTTGCAGTTCTTGCCATTATTAAGCAATGCCACGTTACCTGACAATCAACTGAATTTCAGTGTGCTTTCATTCAGGGATTGTCTCTGCTGTGGAATAGAAGTTAGCTTAGCTCCACAGGGGGATAGCGAAAATGGTTTACACCAAGGGAGTAGCTGGCAGCCTTTTCCCAACTCTTCCACACTAATTTCCTCTTTCTTTTCATATTCCCCTTTTCCTTCCTTCATTTTTCTCCTTCCATCCACTTTTTCTTGGGGAAGTAAGGAAGGGATTAAAGGATTTTCCTTTGACTGATATGGTCTTGGGATTGCAAGCACAATGACTAATAGCCCTGTGTGTAGATCACTGCACCCATAAAGCAACAAGAAAGATATGGAAAAACTGTTACCATTTTTTCCTAAAGGCCTGGAATCTAGATATTAGATTCATCCAGATATTAGAAAAGCAATGTCCACCATGCAATGGCTCTTATGACTCTTTGGAAGGCTACACTACCACTATCCCGTATTTGCCAGTTCTCATGATATCAGTGAAAGTCTTATAATGTCATTTTTCTCTCTTAGGGCCACAGATCCTGGAAACAATTAATTACTTAATGATCATTTCTTAATGAAATAGAAGTTTCAAATCCTTGTGCTTGTTGAGAAGAGTTGAAAGTGGGACTTGAGGGAATTTTTAAAGCTTTGTAAAAATACTCTCAGAATTCAAAAAAAAAAAAAAAAAAAAAAGCCAGTGCATAAATAAAAATTTAATCCTATTAGGAAAGTCTAGAAGTATTTTTCAAAAGAAACTCTATGCTTTCCACATCTATATATTGTACAGGAAACATCTAAATCCCCTACCAAGCTGCAACTGCAAACAACATTGCTGCACTTTCTCCACATGACCTCTGATTTTACCCACAATCTCCTTTCTCTGTAAGGTATTTTCTCTCTCTGAGGGCACCACAGCCTACAGTTCCCAGGTTGCTATCACTCCATCTCAACAGGAGTCCATCTCAACAGGAGAGCTATGAAGTAAACTGATCAGTGGATCCCAAAGCAACAAAAGAGGTCATAAAACACAAGTCTCAAGTAGTACTCTGAAACAATGCAACAACTTAGAGCCATTAACAAGCTGACCTAAAATAAACCATGAATTTTGGGATGACTTGATTAAAAAAAAAAAAAAAAAAAAAAAAAAAAAAAGTTTATTTTTTTCCTTTGGCAAAATTGATGCATTTCCACAAAATATATCAATTTTGCTGTAACCAGAAATGTCTGACAAATCATTTCAACGGAAGAGTTTCCAACCAATAGTAATCATCAGTCACTTGAAAATGTACACCAAAATGTCCTTTGTTTTAGTGTACATCTGCAGTCAATCAACAGACTAATTTGAAACAAAAGTCCATATACAGTTGGAAAAACAAAAAGACCAGCCAAACTGAATAGCTTCCAAGAAGCTATTCAGAGCCTTGAGAGAACATCTGAATGACACTGAGGTATGTTATGCTACACAAATCTCAGGAGAATCTCTTTTGATTGTGAAGAATCTCTGTGCTGTATCATACTTTTACACTCTATCACAGTTTTGCAATGTTTCTGGCTACCTAACTCTATGTTCACACAATTACATCTAATCTCTTCCACAGTTACTTTGATCAAGGGAAAACTGGGTCATATATAAGCTTTTACTGAAGGGAAAAAAATAAATTTCTTAATTAGAGAAAGCGAACATCCTTTACTCTCTGGTTCTTAAGGCCTGATCGGGTAAAGCCTGGAAATGGCACCACTACAAAATCCACAGACATACACTAATGCATCCTGCCTAATGTTGTGTTGAGGTGAATGGTTAATTTACCAAATAATTCCAAGATTCCACTGCAATCCAGCTGAATAGCACTTAACATCTTGCAGCAAGCTATATGAGTTGTAATGGTCCATTAACAGCTAGCTTTTTCATTCTACTAGTTTTTGTCTTGGAAATTCTTGCTGATATTGATACTTTGTACTAGTTATAAACACCCATAGAACAAGTAAAGTAGAATCTAATACAGAAATATATATATATATGTTGTTTTTAGCTAGAGTGGGGATCCTTCCATTTTGGCTGGTTTGGGGTGAAAAAATATGCTGCATCTGGAGACATTCCACAACACTTCTCAGCCTCATATTCCCCACATGAAATGCAGTCATTTTATACCTAACCTATTGCACGAATAATTCAAAATCAAAAGAGAAGAAAGCAGCACCTGACCTAGAAAGGAACCAGCTTTTGTTTTCAACTAACTTCTAATGACAATCTAAATATTTTTGAAGTTATGAAGTACAAATTGAACAGCACAATATAGCAAAAGTTATACTCAGTGTCCTAAAATGCTAATTATTAAAATGTAAATGTCTTCCAAGAAAAAGAAGCCATTGTTTGGAAAAAAAAAAAAAAAAAAAGTAAAATATCTCTCATGGGCATTCAAAATATCTTCCATGGTCATGTAGTACGAGCAAAACAGAGATCAGCTTAAATGTTAAGCAAAATGATTGACAGACTTTTCTTTCCGAAATATACCAAAGAAATGAAAACAAATGGGAGAACTGCAACTGGCCTGGTTAAAAAGAAGGAAGATTAGAATATGTGAATTATTAATCTAGAAGCTTCAGCTGAATCACATGTTAAAAATGCCTCAAAACACAGCACAATGTATAGAGGAAGATTTACAACAATTTGGAATGTGATGTGAACACCCATCTAAAAAGGCCTTGTCATATTTTGTTTATATACTAAGAAAAAAAATCAGAGAAGTGGATAATGTAAGAAATGGAGGATGAGCACCACTATAGATGCTGTTTTCTACAAGATGACGATCAACCCAGCATGGAAAATGATCCTCAAATATAATTTTTTAAAACAGGTCCTGTGAGCTGCAAGAAAATACTCAAATATTTGAGTCTTACTGAAATAGGGGTTTTGTACACTAGCCCAGGATTTATATGAAGAGTTTGGTAGGACACAGGATTTAATTTCCTGGGACAAGGAGGACACATTACAGGAGCACTATAAAATTCATTTTCCATGTCTGGTTGTTGGCATGTTCATTTTGAAAATATATTAAAACTTGTCCTTCATTTTGACAGCATTCATTTTGACAACATTATGGTAGCCAGTCACGTGGATCATGTTTCTGAAGCTCTCACAGTTTAGGCCACTATCCAGCTCTGCTGAGGTGTCTAAAAAGTCTCTGTGTCAGGGACCACGAAATATGCCTATTTTTCACTCCTCTTCCAAAAACTGGCATCTTGTCTCTTCCCTTACTTTCTTCCTTCTTGAAGTACTGTGATTGACCACCTCTCAAATAGCAGGCAGCCAGCCAATGTTGGCTGAGACCTGGCAAGACTGACCAAATACTAAAAGTCTGCTTGGATATTTTGCAACCAGCAATTGAACAGGAGTAGCAAGTGGGAGCACAGTGAAGAAGAGATTGATGAATCTCTGCCCAACAGCAGTATTTGAATCACAAATCAAATTCAAATGCATTCAAATCACCCAGGCTCTACCTTTTATCAAGGTCTGTAAGAGTCTGGAAAGGAGAAAAAGTGTTCAGAAATATGCACACATTTACAAGAACACATTTCCAAGAGAGCAGCTCCTAGATAACATTCTCCATTATAACCTGATTGAAATAATCATCACATAGTCAAGCACAGTTTGTTGGTTATACTCAAAAGAAAACATGCTTCCAGCTGTGAGATATAATTGCTGTTTATTGACTGGCTTTTGAGGACTTTTATACTATATTTAGTTGAAGGATTGAGTTTGTTTTTTTGTTTATTTTTAATTTGCGTCACAAGTATTTATGAAAAAAGGCTGTCGCTTAGAGCAGTCAGCTATCTTCTAATGATTAACCTTTTATTTTAGTTCAGAACATGTTTCACCTACAAATGTACTAGGACATCAAGATTAGTTCCAGTCAAGCTGCCATGAGTGCTCTTATTGGAATAGCTTCACATGCACCAGAAAGAACAGGTAATTATAAATAATTCACTACAGAGGAAAAAAAAAAAAAAAAAAAAAAAAAAGAGAGAAATTGTCATATAATCTTGAACTACTATCCCATCTATTTAAGTCTTCCTACTCTTTGCAGTAGCCAGTACAGATTTTGCAAAGGCATATTCAGGAACTTCAAAATAAGCACAGCAGACTTTATAACCTCTTCATCTCCAGTAGAAGCTGAGTTACATCCTTAAGCCATGAATTTTTAAAAACTCTTCAAGAACATAGTTTCTAATAGCTGTTATGTTTATTCCATTTGTTCTGTAGATGACATAAGAAAAGCCCAAAGAAGTGGTCTCTAGTGTGACTCAAGGTCTGGGAGGGTACTCATGGAAATTCTGACTGTTCAGGCTCTGTTTTCAGTGTAGTCTTCCACTCTGGTGCAATGGGAGGACAATGCAACAGGAACAATGCAAAAATACAGTGGCAAACACTAAAGGTCAGGCTGCAGCTCTAGTGACACAACTTTGGCAGTTTCAGAGACAGGAAATGGAAAGGCACAACAAAGGAGCAGCAAGTACAGATAATTCAAAAGGTTTGTTAGTGTATTCTTTTTAAATCAGGATTGTTTCATTTAGAATTGGGCTTGAAATTTAAGTCACCTAAAACTGAAGCATTTCATGTTGAAGCAGACTACGTCACAACTTAAGCACTGAAAACAATTTTTTCTTACTTTGTTCTTTGTTGAATCCCTCCAAATATTGTTTTCAGGTAAATCCAAAACAGTTCTCATCTCTCCCACCTGCTTAATATACACATTAAGGTGCAAAATGCACTCATCACAACATACCAATTGCAAAACTCATCCCCTCTCCATACAGAAAAGTTTATTACATTTCTACACAGCTCTGTGGAGAAATATGACTAATTGCAGAATTAAAATAGTCAAAAAGCAGCAGCAAGACCTACCAATAAAAATGTTGACTGTAAAAGATACAGGATCACTGTGTGTTAAAAATGAGGCACAAATCAAAGACTGGCAGCAAACATGAGGATTATTGGAATTTGCAAGAATAATCAGAATTGATTAGATCATCCTTGTGAATTAATGGTTCAGAATCATACTGTACATTGTAGAAGTATGTCTTTAGGGTAATATTGCTATCAGCAAGGTGACCACACAGCAGTGTCCCATAAATTCTACAGGAGAGAAAACATCACATTCCCATCCCCTTACAAAGCCAGGAAGAGAAAGAGAGAATTAATAAGGAGTTGATTTAAAGTTACTGTGAGGGGAAGAAGAAATTTGGACAACTTGCTTATGGGACTTCTTATCTTTGCAGAATGCAAAGATGGGAGCTGTAAACAAAGGAGTTACAAGACAGCCTCCTGGCTCTTAGAAGTGACAAAATATTTAGTTTGTTTTGCAGACAGTTTGAAGCAACAGACAAGTAGGAACCTAAACTTCCCTTACTGTTAAGACTGGGATCCAACCTGTAGTCTCATTTACTGTAGACAAAGAAATGTATTATCAAACTAGAATCTCAACTGTAATTTGTCATTTGAGGGCTCAGGCAGTGTACCAGGTGCTGTCTTGACAAGGATTAAAGCTGGCCTAATTCTGTCTCCCATTTAACCTAATGGGAGCTTTATTGCCAACTTCAGCAGGAAAAGGATTAGATCAATGATGAGTGCTTGTGAAAATCATACCCTAAGGCAGGGCAAGATTAAAAGCTTAACCCTGTGACAATTTACATATTAATAAAATTACTGTAGGGTACAACAGCAGATTCAGGTGGATTTGTAGGGTAACAGAAGGATACAACGTAACACTTAAAATTAAGGAGAATAAGCAGATATTAATAATTTTAAAGCACAAAACACCATGTAAATAACTTGTCTGAATTCAGCTACGCTTGCACAAATACCTGACACCAGAATAATTAAGATAGAATTTGAAGTCAACGGATAATTATGTTTGTTCTGAGAGCAATTTATACATCCTTCCAGTGGTAGTGCTAACAGTAGAAAGAGGCAAAAGCCTTAAGTCAGATTCTTTAAGATTCTCCATAAAATTAATTCCACCCACTTCCATCCCTCCTTGGCAAAGTGCAAAAGAATAAGAACAAAAGAAAAATTGTTGTTTTTTGTCCCTCCCCATAGTCACAGCACTGTTTGTTGCTGGTTTTCTAACCACAACTCGAAGCATCCACAGAAATACTGTCATCTTATCTGTGGCCTAAAATAATATATCAGGTAGAGCACTGACGTTTTTCCATTATAAGGCAAGACACTACATATTCTTCGTCACTTAGAACTACCGTCTGGCTGACAACCTTGCATTTTTGCAGACGGTAATCCCCATGTCTTTTTTTTTAAAAAAAAAAAAAAAAAAAACAAAAAACAAAAAAAACCACTTTTATTTCTGAGATGCTTAGCTCTCTATCTACAGAAGTCCTTGAATGGGTTAAGAATAGCTCACCTTTAAGTGGCTTTTATACTTTTATTGCAAACTGAAAGCCAACCTTCTGCAGTGAAGAGAAAGCTATCACATCCCTCAGCTCCTAAGGTTTATTATAAAAAGTTTTCTTTGTTGAGGCACTCTCTATTGCCCTGATTACATTCTTACTGAAATCAGATGCAAAGATCTGACCTCAATGGAAAGAGGAGCAGGATCTCCAGTAATCAGTAATTAACACATGCACTTACGTTCTTGAGGGCAAAGAGAAAAGGCTTTCACCCTTCACATGCATGAAGCTACTATCTGGTGTGGGGGCTTTGCACACTAGAAGAGATTTAACTGAAAATGCTCATGCAGTTGTGATAACAGCACATTAGTAATGACTTATGTTGTCTACCAATGAAGTGGAAATATGTACTTCAGTACTGTTAATAAGACGCTGTATTATAACAAATGCATCCTACTAGCTGTTTGCTTATTTTCAGTCACAGTCTCTGTTTTGCTCCCTACTTGTAAAATCTACAGGGCAGATATGTAATAAGGGAATCATTTAAACATTATGAACACCACTGAACATAACTGCCTTAAAATGTAGTAAATATATTCAAAATAATGTATGTTATGCTCTGGCACTTATTTGATGAACCCTGAGAGAAGAATTCACAATATAAATCCAGTTTCCAATAGGAAGATGCCCACAGAAACACTGGCAACCTGTCCTCAAATCATCAAGAAATTAAAAAGGCTGGAGAATAACCTATTTTCACCATTGGAGATCAAAGCTGAAACTGCATATGAGAGTGTGTGCATCTGTGGAGGAGGACTGAGAGAAGGGAGAGCTGGCTTTATTTCTTGTTCGTGCTGTATCCTGCCTTTTAATAAATTGCCTGATCTAATTCCCAATGAAGTAAACTAAACAACTCCCATTGTCTTAAATAATGAATCTAGTCCAGGAAAGAATTTCAGAACTTTTCAGCACCATTAAATTAATTCAAAAAGATGAAGAAAGAACAGAAATTACCCAAGAAAAATATTAGAACTAAATTCCATCTTCTGTTTTTAATATGAATGGCTATGATGCTAGCCTCTGACTTTGAAACACTGGCTTCAAGTCTCTTTAACATTTAACATAACATAAAACTTGTAAAGGAGGAATTGAAAGTCAAGTAACTTCTATCCTCTGATAGTCAGGACATTTTTTCAGGAATTAGCACATTTACAGAATGTGGGCTAGAATCCCATATACTGTAGGGAAGGGACTGCATAACATCACTGTCAGATGCTGTAACCATGAAGCTGTTGTGTAAACTGGACTATCATCACCATCTAGTCCTTTTTCATATGTTTTTCTCAAGATCATGGAGGCTGCCACTACACTCTAGAGGGGACCTAGTCTAGGGGATGTACCTTGACTGTGGTGATAAGAGTTGGACCATGGAAGGAATGTACAACTGAAGATCAGATTCTGCCTGGATCCACACAGAGGTCCCACAGTTTGCTTTAACATAGAAGAAGCCATCTTGTGCATGCATTATTTCATATGAACAAAAAAATTCTCTAACTAAACTATGGGTGTCTGTGGGACTAGTTGTGGAGGTAAGAAGACAATCTTGGTTTGGGATGTTCAGGTCTCCCCTCTGTCCTAAACTCTTTTGCATTTAGCAGTACAGAGCTCAGTTTCCCCCATCAGGAATGGAGACAGTTAAGATTTCAAATCTAACAAAAGTGACACAAACATATTAAAAAAAAAAAAAAAAAAAAAAAAAGTCCTGAGATGTAAGCAGGCGTTAAATTTGTATCAGAGAAAGAAATAAGTTTAGAAGGTGAACTTCTCTGTTTCTGTGTGAACCCCCATGAACTTCCCTTTTGGATTACGACTTTCTTGCTATATTTACAGAAAAATTAAAAAATGATCGAGTGGAAGAATACTACTTCTTAAGGCTTCAATTAGCAGATACTATAACAGATAGGTGAACAGATATTTTAACGTCTTTCTGACTAATGCTGTATTTCCTAGAAAATGTATAAATATATCATTGTTAAATAAACAGTCCTCTAACTTCTTGTAATTACATACAGCTGCAAAAACCTGTTTGCTCAAATTTCAGGAAGCAACACAGAACTTTTTTCCTTTTCAGATTTTCCCATATGACTAGGCAATTTATCCTGAAGCAGGAGTTAGTATATATAATGTTTTTCCTTTTTTTTAAATCATTAGAAATGGATTTCATTTTTTTAAACTTTTTCATACCTTCACTACAAACAATGCTTATATTTTGCCTTTTCTCATGAATCTTTGTCTAGAAACTGCTTTTCATGACGATTTTAATTTAAGCAGAGAAGGTTTGATGTGAAGGTTGACAGTCACAGGTATCAGCTTCCCAGGATATCCACAACTTCATTATCTCCAGAAAGCATTTTTATATTTTGCCAATTTAAATCCAAGTGCTGCCTAAAATGTCTGAAATGTATTATGTTTCAAACGAAACAAACAACAACAACAACAAAAAAAAACACAAGTAAACAAGCAACAAAGAAGTAGGGTCATAAACTCCCAGAAGCCAATTAGAATGAACTATGATCCTGATCAGAAGCCTTGATCCAGACTCTTAGCTGCTGGTGAAATTCAGATCCAAATCTATTCATTCAAAAACTACCAATGAGAACCATGCAAATATCTTAATACAGATAAAGTATTTTACCACGTATAAAATATTTTAACACATATACTTTCATGCCTAGTTTCTTTCCTTAGAATGTATGAAACCTGAATCCCAAATCCAAACTCTCTCTAAAACCCAGGAAACCTTTTATCCAGATCCAGACTCTGACAGCTCTCTTTATGTGAATTCTATGCCAAATAAGGAGTAAGACTTTTGTTTTCAAAGCAGCCAAGATTTAAATGCCTGATTACTATTGAAAAGAAAATTCCTTAAACTCCTTTCAATATGGTAGAGGAACAGTTACTACTACTCTGTTCATTAAATAGCACACAATTCCAAATTTATTTCTTACTACTGTGCAATAGAGAAATCTTTCTTAAAAGGGGCTTAATTTCATTAAACACTAATAATAGGATATTTTTATAGTATACAAATAGTAAATCTGTTTTTAGGCAGAAATTTTAAGAACAATTATACTGAATTTCAAAGAAAAGGAGAAGCTCTCACCTCTTCCAGAGGTGATGGTCTTTGGAACAAGAAGACAGATTCATAAAACTTCAGCTTATGTTGAACTGTAGAGTTTTAACCTCACCTTGTCAGGGCATGAGTTTTGTCAATCAAGATCCTCACTTTTAACTCTGTAATCCTGCATTTGCCTATCCCTGAAGTCTCATCTCTGCTCCAGAGAGGGAGGTTGGGGCTGGGGGTACTGGGACTAATGTAGGACTTCTTAAGGCTCTAATCCCAAAGCATTCTCCTTCATTAGCTCTAAAAGTTCACGTACAGTACTCCTCCTGCATAGCCCAAGAGGATAAGGCTGACAAATTCCATGTGCAATGAAAACCTTTATAAAACATCTTGAAAGAGCAAATCCCTCCATGAACTCTGATTTTTGACCTCTCTCTTCCTTCAGAAAGCCGAGCAATGCCTAACAAAAATTAATTAGGATTCTCTTGGTGTAAATAGAGTAGTACAAAAAATTGTAATTGTTTCCAGCAGGAGAAAGACATTTTGATCACAGGAGTTTTCTATAACAGATAAGCCAGGAACTGCTTTTGCCAGATGCATAGAGAACACAGTGGCTGAAACAAGCTCCAGCTTTTATTATCCACTAATATACTTTAGCAGAGCTCTTTCCTTTCTTTGTATTTTTGTTTTCAAGAAAAACTAAACAACATCTTTGTGCTAATACACGGATTGTCAAATAGAGTTTTAAATAGATGCAGAGTTGCTTTGAGCTGGATTCTAAAGAGGATGGGAGCCAACATAATTGTTGGAAAATGAGGTTGACATTCATGTTTCCTGACACATATATATGAGCACAGACTGCAGCATTCTGCTCCCAATGAACAGCTGGGATTTGGGCCAGAGAGCTGCAATAGTCAGGTTGAGAGGACATAAAGGAGAGAGGGAGATAAGTCAAAATGATGCCATGCACTGAGACTATTGTGTGACTTGCACAATCTAGTGCAAACACAGGAGCAATTCTATTTCATTGCTATCATTTATCATTTACCAGAAAAAAAAAAACAAAAAAAAAAAAAAAAAAGCTAGACTGCTAGACTTTTATCCATGCTTACTAAACCTCCAAGGACCCAGGCAGGACTGCCTACAGCTAGTGAAAGTTCTCCTGTTGCAGAAATAGATGTTGCTATTTGCAACCTAGCAGTAACAGGATTTCCATTAAATCTCAAATCATTAAAGAAATTAGTAAAATATATTTCAAGAATGAAAATCCAATTCCTTTTCCTTCATTCAGTACCTTAATCTCACTACCTCAAATGGGTCAGAAATCAGAATACATTTTTCCTGTTACAGAACCAGTGTTTTGGTACAGGCTGGAAAAATCACTTATACTAAAATCACAGAACTGTGATGTCTTTTGTGGATGCTCATGGCATTTATCTCAACAAGACGGGGAGAAAAAAAATCAAGATGCATCAAAAATCTATTTTGTTCAGATACAGGTTGCCTCAGGAAGCATTTTATTGGACAGAAGATTTCTCCAGCTCACTTCGCCAATAGTTTTTAGAAACTGACTCTTACATGCTTCTCTTAACCATGGACTCCCAGAGGAACTTTTCTACCCTCACACTTTTTACCATCTGCCTACAAGTCACACGAGCAATGCATTCTTCCCATCAACCAAAATCCCTCTTTGTGCTCACAGCCTTTATGAGGACCAGATGTTCTTGGGTCTCAATGGACCTAAACCATACAGATACAGCTGGCAATAATCTGATTATGCATAAACAGGTCTCATCTTCCCTTAAACATCCATTCATCTTATGACCAACTGGTATGTTCAGACACCTTAAAATTTTCAACTGGCTGGTTAACTTGCTTCTTTACCTTCCAGGAGGAGATGTATACTTATAGGCTTGTTTAAAGTCCCTCCCCTTCTGTAAATGTCTGGCCTTTAGGAAACATGCCAAGACCACAAACATACACCATACTCAGAGGCCTACATCTTTCTCATTTAAAACAATGTACATGCACATCAGCTCCTCCAACTTCAACACCATGATCTAGGTGTTAGCTTACCTTGTTAAAATTTTATCTCAGCATTATCATAATATGCAAGTTAGAAATACATGAATATACTTACAGAAAGTTTCCCCATTGCTACATTTTGGGTGGCATTGTTTTTTTTCCTTGCTTCTTGCTTATTTCCTCTCCTTTGAATCTTCCTTTCATGCTGCAAATAGCTACACCACTTCACCTACAAACTTTTTTCCAGTCAGCTTAATCTGTTTCCTAACTGCAGTGTTTTTGACACAGAATTGGCACCACAGGTGCACCTGAACTGAAGGATGCATAAGCATTCCTTTGGTCAGGACAGGAACAAGCTGCACATTATCTTCTAAGCATGTAAATATGGGGAGCTGATAAGTACTCCAGTATGTCCATAGGCCTGGACAACACAAATGAAAGCTCTATGGACCAGATCTAAGGAAAAAACAAGTTGTTCACTCAGACCTTTTTTTCCATCTCGCAGAGCAGCACTCAGCTCAATAGGTACTCTCAGTAGGTTGCTGGATCAGAGACATTTCTGTCATTGCTGCTAACTCTCAAATTAGAACATTTGTGTTACTTCATGATGACCCAAGAGTGCATCCTTTCACTGAGCAGAGCAGTCCTTGCTATTAGTTATTCAAACTTCTATTATTTAAAATTTGACTTGTCATAGCCCACAAATAGAACATACACTGCAAACATTCCACATGATCATCTTAACTGAATTCATTTATTTGAAGCACTGTTTTTATTTAAAATGTTAATAATGTCACTTTGAATACTTTGGCTGTACAGAGTGTGTTGGAGAACCTGAAGATGAAGCAGGTGCCAGGTTAACTCTCTATTACAAACTTGTATCAAGAGCGTGCCAACCATCTGAACTCCAAGGACAAACTCTGCGAACCCATCAGCAAACCATCTATGGGGATAGCCCAGCCATATACCCTCCCCTAACAGTAAGATCAAAAGCCACAAGGAACTGCTAAGAAATGTCTACATTATTCTAACCATATGGCATTTTATTCAACTTTTATATTATGGAGGATCAGAGTATACACTTCCCAGGTTGACAGAAAACCTTGCTCCAATTTCAGAGCATCTGTGGACTGAGAGTGGTGGATAACTTCCCTCTTTCATTAGCCTAATGAGATGAGTTTAGCTGACTGCAGAATTCATCAGGGTGCCCAACCATTCCTTCCTGACATCGCAATCATTTGAACAAACTCAGGAAAACTCTTGGCACATGGCACAAATTGTAGGAATCTGTAAACCAAACCATTTTTTGTAGGTATAGTTCTTGCTTTGCCTTTGAGAGATTGAATTTCCCAAATTTCTTTCTGCCATTATGTTCAAATGATTACTTCAATAGCCAACATCTTAGCGGAGGTTGACATCTTAGCAGAGCCTTGTACCTTACTCCTTTATCCAGTGGATAGTACTTAGAAAGCAGACAGGTAAGTGGTTGAATATATCTTCTTTTTAGAAAATGATACACATCTTGGTTTCCTACTGCATCCCATCCCTCCTAGTCATTTATTCTGTTATTTTTACTGTTCTGGTATTATTTATGTTGGAAAAGTACAAAGAAAGGCTTACAAGCAGAACAGCAAAGCCTACTAAACCCACATCCGACAGGTGTAAATGGCTGGATGAAATTTAAGGAATGGAAGAATTAGGAATAGAGAGTTCAAGCTCTGAATAAAAGAGGAACCAGACGATGTTCCAGCACTATATTTTTGTATTGGGAAATGGTTTTCTCCAAAATGTTCCACTGGAATAAATTTGTTCAGAGAGACATCAGCTTGAAAGATGACACCTTCCTCACCCTTAATCCCAGCAGTCTTCTTCACCACATGACAGGGAGCTGAAGCCTGGAAGCACCAACTGATCAGCCCTCAGCTTTTCTGTAGGTTGGCTTTCCTTGAACCACCCTTCAAAGCTGTCTGGGATCCCAGACTTTGCTGCAGATCTTCTGGCTGCCTCCTAGCCTTTGCCCGCTTCTTGGCAGATAGCTACAGGGCTGACATTCCTCAACATCGGAGCCTCTCCACATGGGTAGCTGCCTTCCTGTTTCTCCCAAGGATCAGCCAAGGCTGACTGACCGCAGACCTAACTCTGCAAGAAAAGACAGGTAATCTTAGCTATGTGCAGTGCCTGTATTTGTTTCAAAACCTATGATTTTTATTTTTTTAAAATCAAAACAGAAAATTCTGTGACTCCAAGACAGAAAAATCCCAAGCCCTTCTCTGTACACAGTCCTGGAGGTGTCCAGATTTCAGTAAAGAACACATGCAAAGTGTCGTTTGCTGTGGAAACCCCATAACAGGTAATTTCTACCTCTGGCAACCCACATTTCTAGCTCAGCAATAAGGGAGTCAAGAACTCTGAGCATGGGGTGTAGATCATGGGCATTTCACACACTCATGACTTGACAGCAGCCATTTGTTGGATCTGACTTATCTTTCAGCCCACACAAATCACAGAACAGTTTGGGTTGTGAGGGACCTTAAAGATCATCTAGTTCCAATCCCTTGCTGTGGGTAGGGACATCTTCCACTAGACAAGGTTGCCCAGGGCCTCACCCAACCTGGCCTTGAACACCTCCAGGGATCCACAACTTCTTTGGCAGCCTGTTCCAGTGCCTCACCAACCTCTGAGTAAAAAATTTCTTCCTAACCTTACACCTAAATCTGCCCTCTTTTAGTATAAAACCATTAATCCTTGTCCTACCACTACACTCCTTGACAAGTCTACTCTAGCTGAACATTGTGAGTGCCAGTGATGTTTGCCAATTAGAGTAATGGAAACAATGCTGTTGGGAGGATGTGCTGTGAAAACAGGGGGGAAAAAATCACCCTTCTGTAAGTGAGGCTGAGAAGTGACCCTGAACTCAAAAAAAAATCTTGTAAAGTGAGAAAGGCTTCTGTTGTGTCATTTCAGATATTTGTAGGTAACTGCAGGCAATCTGAATTCCATTTCAAGGTTAGAGGAGTTGGCATAAATTATTCTCATTTATGAGAGATCACATTAAACATCATTTAGAAAACTTAAGTATTTATGACTGGAAACAAGCCTGTTTGTTAACTGTTAACTGGTGAACCGTAAGGCCGTGTTTTGAAATAGGATATGGAAAAGCAGTAAAGCAGATTGAACAGCCTTAGGAAAAAAACTCCTAAACTCCTAAAACATCAAAACAAAAAAGGAAAAGAGATGTAAGTGGCTTAGGTCAGGGTTAGTGGTTGATGAGGACAAGTGAAATACAGGATTTTTTTTATATTACATTTTCCTTTCCTGTTCAAATGATCATTGTTGATTAGCTTACGTGATAGACTACTACATTTTAATGTATGCCCACATCCCAGAATTACAGCTGGAAAAGAATGCTTCCTTCTCCTGTAACATTTGTAAATTTGCATAAATACTGACTTACATGATTCTGGTATTGAAAAGAAGTCCTGGGTAAGGAGAGGGGCCCGAAGACAGAGAAGTACTTGCCTTGAATAAGTGTTGGGGAAAATACCTCCAAGCAATCAGGAAAACTCAGCAAAGATTCTGCTCAAGAACCCCAGAAGATTCTTATTTTTTCTTGATGTTGACTTGGCCAACAGGGACAACAAAGATTATGCTTCCCCTGCAAGAAACAGAACAGATAACTGCATGATACAAAATTGCACCAGCTGAGCATCTTGTGGAGAGAGATAAAACAAAAGAGCAGGGGAGATGATATCTTAAAAATAGATAAATAAGTAGATCTTTGGCTGAGTTCAGATTAGTCCTTATAATTGGGTCCAAACTATAAGACTTTTCTAAAACCTCTCTATGGTTATTGTTATCGGTCCAAATCAGAAGCAGAGGACTGAAACTCTGGCCCAATTCTGGATGTTACTGTAAGGGAAATAGTGAAAAGGATTCAAGCTAAAATTACAGAAGAGGGGCATATGCATTTTATTCTTTATTTTGTATTGATTCAGTTTCTGACTTTACCAAATACATTTTACCTAGTCCTGATAAAATAATTGTTTTGTATGTGTCTTTTATTTTTTTCATGTTTCTGTGCAAGGGCTCAGCCTGATTTAGAACACACTTGGGAGGCAGCTTAAATATTTTGATTCTGACTGTTTTTGTTGTCACTAACCACCTGAAAGCTTATAATTAAATGACAGACATCTGCCCACATCAGATGTTATTTCCTTTTGCAAGCTATCCTACCATCACAAGGAATGCATTTAAACATCCCTTCACAGTTCTGCATCAGTACGGACAAGACTCAACATCCACATTCTTCTTCTTATCCCAAACCCAAGGATCACTCAGTAGGAAAGAGTGTTGGTGCATTTACCTTTGTCTCTTTCCCAGTTTTGCTAAAGCCTTGCCATCTCTCCCAGAGAAACTGTGATCCTGGATTATGCTTGCCTGGGAAAAGAAGAAATTTTATTGCAGCTAATTTAGTAGCAGACTCTGACTGGATCAGAAGTTCAGCATTGTATTATATTTGGGTATGAAGTCACCTGTCTGGCTCACTGACAAACCAACAAGATGTAAAGACAATGTAAAGCAGGGCAGAAGTACCTAAGATTGCTCTGTATGAATTAACATGGGCACCACTGGCTTACATCACAGTGTAGCACTGTAATGCTCCATGTAATACACACCTGAGCTGGTGTTGCTAACTCAGTGTCTCTGTGCTGTGCTCCCTTGCTGAGTATGGACATAGAAAAGGAGAAAAAACCCTTTCTTCATATGATGAATTACCAAAGAGTGCGTTCAAACAGTGTTCCCACCCTTCAGTCGGCCTTTAAGTCAAGATCTCTATGGAGGAGAGTATGTCCTTGAAGACAACACCTCCCCATGGCATCAGCTGAAATCATGACTGTCCTGCCCTTACAAAGCCCTCTCAGCCCTATCATCTCAAAGATAGGAAGCACTGGCAGCCAGTGATGAATAAATCATAGTTTATAATCTCTTTAATACAAGCCTCGCTCCTAACTCCTAATAAATAAAAACACTGTTTCCTTTAATAAGAAATGCATGAAAGTGTGCCATTCATAAAAAGATTCAATTAAACATATGAAGCATATCCTGCTGTAACCCACATTTCAGTAACAATGTGATCTTTCTTGTGTGGTAGTGGGACTTGTTCAGACAACTAAAAAAAAAAAAAAAATCAAGTCACCTCTCCTTTAGAAAAATTGCTCTGGGACTTGACTAGGAATTGATCATTAGGACTAGCTCTACAAATGCAAAACAATTCTCCACTGGAAAAAAGTAAATATAAATATTGATTTCAAAATAGGCTGCAAAATCATGCTTTTTCTCCTTGAAAGAAAAAAAAAAAAAAAAAAAAAAAAAAGTTTTACTTCTCTTAATGGAAAATCAGGAGGCGCTGTGCTTTAAGCCAATTAGATCAGAAGGAATAATGGAGAAATTGTTCACAAGCGAAAGGTTCACCTTCCCCAGGACTTTCTCCTCTAAATGCTTTTACTCAGGTCCAAACAGGAAAACCTAACATGTTATTCTAAGAGTTGATTTTGCAGAAGTATTTTTTTTAAGTGCCGTCTTTGATTTCAACGGTCTGAGACAGAAAAATGAGCAAATGAAGAAAACACATTTACCACAAGAGTGGTATAACTGAAGAGAGAAGAGTCCACAAATGTCCTGCCTCACTTTCAGATCAATCTCTTGTACTATTTGAAATCGCAGAAGTGCTAATTTCACTGTCATGGAAAAGCCTTATCCTAAGTAAGCAGATTTCATTGAAAATACACTGAGAAATTACTGCATTTCTCTTTCTACCAACTTTTCTGAAGCACAAGATCATTTATTCAGGCAATTACAGTGAGTCCTGGCTCACTGATGTCAACAGGAATCTGCAACTCCCTCCACCGGTGCCAGGGTTTGATTTTTAGATTTCAGAAGGACTGCCTGTCTGCTTAATCTTAAGCAAGTCCTTAGGCATACTGGTGTACTTGGGTCATAAACCGCTCTCGTTAATGGTGTACTTGGGTCATAAACCTCTCTCGTTAATTTATAAAGTTCTTTAAAAAAAAAAAAAAAAGGAAAAAAAAAGTATCAATTTCTAGAAATGGCAAACTACTCTCCATTGAATGCTAGTGCTCTGCTGTCAATTGTGCAGAGAAGCTGTTAGGCGATGTAATTTTGCTTGGTCCTTAACATCTCCAGTCAGACAAAGGATTTCTCCTATTTCCATGGAAGATGCCAGAGTTAACTGAAACAAAGAAACTAACAGAGCAGAGCATACAATGTCATAAAACCAACAGGTTCCTGATAAACTCTGAATAAATAAAGATGCTGCAACATCTGTAATTCATGTCATCGTGAGCAGCTCCAACTTACTCTGCTCTCTGTCATGTCTTCCTGCAGATAAAAGCCTGACACCAGGTCACAGTTCTGACCTGCTCATCAGGCACTCAGGTACTGTAGGTAAATGTTTGACATCTCCCAAAGCTGCAGGATGAAAATCACATTGTCAACAGCAATGATGTACTAGGACAGTACAACTTTGTTTACTTAAAGGGGAAGCTCAGCTGTGCAGGATATTCATAGAATCATAGAATATCCTGAGTTGGAAGGGACTCTTAAGGATCATCAAGTCCAACTCTTGACACTGCACAGGTCTACCCAAAAGTTCAGACCATGTGACTAAGTGCACAGTCCAATCTCTTCTTAAATTCAGTCAGGCTCGGTGCAGTGACCACTTCCCTGGGGAGCCTGTTCCAGTGTGCAACCACCCTCTCTGTGAAGAATCCCCTCCTGATGTCAAGCCTAAATTTCCCCTGCCTCAGCTTAACCCCGTTCCCGTGGGTCCTGTCACTGGTGTTAATGGAGAAAAGGTCTCCTGCCTCTCGACACCCCCTTACGAGGAAGTTGTAGACTGTGATGAGGTCTCCCCTCAGCCTCCTTTTTTCCAGGCTGAACAGGCCCAGTGACCTCAGCCGTTCTTCATACGTCTTCCCCTCCAGGCCTTTCACCATCTTCGTAGCCCTCCTCTGGACACTCCAACAGTTTCATGTCCTTTTTATACTGTGGTGCCCAGAACCGCACACAGTACTCGAGGTGAGGCCGCACCAGCGCAGAGTAGAGCGGGACAATCAACTCCCTTGACCTACTAGCGATGCCATGCTTGATGCACCCCAGGACACGGTTGGC
>CM021731.1:68450417-68566795 GCA_011075105.1 Heteronetta atricapilla | reverse complement strand
CTTGCTGAAGTCCAAAAAAATCACATCAGCAGGTTTCCCTTGGTCCAACATATTGAGTCTTCCTGAAGTACAGTCCAAAAACTCTCACAGAAGCTAGGACAAATCTTGCCACATCCCAGCCTGCATGCAAAGCTCACTTCTTTAACCTTGCTCTTTTCTCTTTCTACCACAAACATACAGCTGTAGATTGTTTTGAAACAAACCCATACAAAATGGTACAAATAACAGCACGCATATTTGTCCTGCCAGGGAAAAGCTGAGATACTAAACAACATGCAACAGACATTAGCTGCATCACTTTTTACAGCCTGCAATATGTTTGGAGGCTGACAACTATGAAAGCCATGGAGATGTGTAGCATCCTGATTGTGGAAAGCCTGTTAAACCCACATTAAAATCATTGACTTGGAACCAGCATGCCTAATCCATAATCAGGATTAATACTGAAAGTGCTCAAAACTCAGGATTATTAAAAGAAACCACGTTACTTTTATATATTCAGAGATATGTTCCACATAACAATTGCCTTACTTCAGAGATATGCCCCAAATGAGATGCTCAGTGTGACCTGTATCTAAAACCCATCTGACTGTAGCATGGAGGTGTAGCATGCAGTACCTCCTGCATGTCTTATAGGCAATTTCCTGCAGACCCTTCTGCTACAGCCAAAGCGTTTAGGGATATCAGTGACTGCTTGTACACTACAGACTCAGTTACAGCACGACATGTTCACCAGGTTTCTGTAAAATTCCTAGTTTTATCATACCACTTTGGCATGTTCCATCAACAAGTGCCAAAGCATGTTGTAACCACACTGCAAATTTAGCATAAACAACTAACAGTTGGGGAAAACAGTTTATGACTAAAGTAGAACAAGGCCTAATACCCATGGGCATACAACTATTTGATATGCCTAATGAAAATTGTCCTATGGATAAGCACCAGAAAGATGTGGGGCTGTTAGAGCAGGTGCAGAGGAAGGCTATCAAGATGTCCAGAGGGCTGGAGCACCTCTCCTGTGAGGAAAGGCTAAGACTAGATTTACAAAATTGAACCACAGCTATTATGAAATATGTGTTAGTATAAGGCTATGTACTACTAGTGATGAAACGTAAAATGAAAATTGATTAATTTCTAACAAAGCTAAGCCAACATCTTTGCAAAACATATGAAAATATTAATAAAAATGCATAAAATGTTTTTTGTAATTCTAGAATAAATCAAAGTGCAATTTCAATGCATACCCTAAAACTCAATATAACAGAAGGTGAATGATAATTCAGACACATTCTTATAATACCTTAAGTTTTATAATGTGTGTAAGCAACTCTTAGTATTATCTCATTGTAAGTTTTGCCTGGTTTTGCTGTGAATTAGATATTAAATGAAAAGGTTACTACAAAATGCCAAGGAAAGGACATATTACACATCTCCTTGGTTTAACTAAGACAGAAGAGAAATGCTTGCTGGAGATTATTAAAAAGTGAATACTTTTTAATAGTTCAACCACAGTGAAGTTTATTTTACTAAATTTCTCTTTCCAAAACACATTTACTTAAGTTTTCATAGAATGAGAGAAATAATTTAGTTTATTTTTCTTTATTTCTCTAGTAAGCTTGCATTCACATTAAACTATATGAACACAATCATTCTGTAGTTAGGGTCTTTTATACCATTTTAATCATCTTTTTAAAACTTACAAGCACTCACCATCATCATCAGATATTTATAGCTATACATATAATTGCCATTCTTCTCTTTGCTATTTGGTATTTTAAGGTCATCTACAACATTATTCTTGTTTCATATTCATATTCTCTTCCACCAAAAATGTTATGTTGATCTCCTCTGGCTCCAGATGTAATTCTCTCCCACAGTGGATTTAGTCTGTTGCTCATCATTACAGCACTAAGTACACTTCTTTTTAATAAAAATATAAATAAATTAGACTTTAATTAACAATTGTACCAAAGGGCAAGGTGATTAATATCTAAACAGACATGAGTATATAGCCATTCATGCAAAATTAATAGTGCAGGCTACCTACTTGGTATCCTTATTAAACCTTTGCTTGTTTTATTTTAGTGTCAACAGACTAAGGCAGAGTAGTCAACTAAGAAAGCTTTTGTAAGATTGATTTTCACAAGTACTGAAATGTAAATGAATGCTTTAAAAGATAAAGCCACAATAATTTAAGTTTCAGAAACATAAGAAATCATATTTGACTTCCTTTGGGTCAGAGTTGCACCTTTTGTCCAGATGAAGCATATTAAGTATTGCAGTCTGAGACATTATAGTCCTTGGTCACGTATACAGCAGTATCAGTGCAGCACTTTGAAGACTGGTTATAAGCAGTTCCTGCCACCAATGCACACACCGGTGCCAGATGAGTCAAGCTGAACAAAGAGCTTGCTACCACACTGTGGTGGTTTTACCGTGCTAGGCAGCTGAACACCACAACCGCTCTCTCACTCCCCCTCCTCAGGTGAAGTGGGGAAGAAGGAAAGGAAAGAACAACTCAAGGGTTGATATAAAGATAATTTAACTTAAGGGAAAAATAATTATTAAGGAATTATTATTATTAATTTAACTAAAGGGAAAAAAGGGAAAGGGGAAAAAGGAAGGGGAAAGAGAAAAACAAAACAAACAAGTAAAGGCTATGTGGAAGTGCAGAGGAAAGATATTACTCTCTGCTTCCCACAAATGAGCGATGCTTGACCATGTCTTTGAAGCAGGGCCTCAACACACGTAGCCGGTGTTTGGGAGGAGGACAGATGTTTTCATAATGAAAGCCCATCCCTCCCCTCTTCTTCCATCTTCCACCTTTTATTGCTGAGTGTGACATCATATGGTATGGAATATTCCTTTGGTTGGTTTAGGTCAGCTGCCCTGGTGATGTTTCTTTCTCACTTTTTTGCTCACCCCCTAGGAAGGTTAGAGCAAGTCCTGATGCTGTGCCAGCACTTCTCAGCAGCAGACACAACACTGGTGTGATACCACTGCTGTTCTAGCTACAAGTGCAGAGCACAGCACTGTATGTGCTGCTGCAGGGAAAGTTAGCATCCCAGCCAGACCCAGCGCACACACCTGCTGTCCATATTGCTCTCTTTTAAACTCTGAGACACTACCTTGACTCAGGTATGTATATTTGCCAGAGCAGAGTAATCTGATGTTGAGCTAAAAGACTCTCTCTCGCCAACTTTGTCTCAGAATACAACAGCAGTAATTCACTGAACTCTTTGCAGACTTGGAGCCTCCCATCTCTAATTGCAAGAATATGTCTGGGGTACCTTCAGAAACAAAATTTATTGTTTGGAAAACTAAACAGTTCTAACAGTTGTTGAGCTAGAAGACATTAACTACCGTAGTTGGTTCACCCTTCACCAAGTGTTCCTGATCTTTCAGCTGAAATGTTGATCTTAAGTCTTAATAATATACAAGAGGTAGTAAGTAAGTGCTGTGGGAGTATGCTAAATTGAATGTCTCATCATGGAAATGCTGATGAAAACAACAACAACAAAAGAAAATGTTAGGAATTCTAAAGACCTGAGACCTGTATACAGATCTGTGAAAACCACAGAATTCCTGCAAAATTGATATGAAATCTGTTATGCTGACTTTTGGAAATAAATGTCTCATGGCAGATACACAGAGATACAAGAACCAGATGGCTTACATACACAGCTCATAAACAAAATACCATGTCTCCTGTTTTTGTGAGACCATCCACATTGCAGAAACTGAAGCGAGGCTCCTAACCAATTCAAAAGCTATTCCACTCCCTAATCTGTTCAACACATTTATCTCTATGTCTGGCACCAGGTATGACTTCAAAGCCTCACATAATGGTGCCTTCTCAGCATTTCAGATCTCAGCTCTGATTGTATCAACACACTGTCATTTACTTTTATACCAAAAAAAAAAAAAAATGCTGTTGAAAAGGGGTTGTCAATGGCAAAACAAGGTTTCCTGTTAATACAAATTTATTTAAGGTAGCTAGAATGTGGAGAGACTGAAAAATTGCAGGAGCCATATGAACCACGTGAGCCTGAGTGGCTGGACAGTAAAGTGGCAGATACACTGTGGTTGAATATATTGTGATCCACATGGACAAAAACAATCACAGATAGAAGGATGGACTCCGAGCTGATCATTACCATTCAGGAGTGAGACTGGGATTAAAGCAGACAGCTCTGTGAAAACATTATTTAATTGTTCATCAGTACTTATGTGTGGAAGCAAATCCTGTGAAGATGTCTGGTAGAAAATAAATTTAATGCATGGTTCTCAATTCAGTGGGCAGACCAGACCATAGGAACTCATTGCCAAAGGAAAGCGCACAAACAAGAAGCTTATATGGATTTAAAAGCAAATGCACATGTCAAAAGGCATCACAGATTACAAAGCAGAGAGGCTCAGGGAAGTCTCTGAGGAGAGTATATTCAGAGCCTGAAAAGTACTAGGGTAGAAGCAACACATATGTTTGACCTGTCCTCACTCTTTCTCAAGTGTCTGTTTATGGCCACTTCTAGACATAAAGTTCTGGACTTTGTGGATGATTTCTATAAACAAATACAGATGTTCTTATATCCCAGCAGGCTTGAAACATTATTATAAATTCTATTTGCCTTGCTGAACCATCACAACTATTTTATGTAGATTTATTTCTCTTATGAACCTGAAGAATACAAAAATATTCAGGATCTGACTCATTTCTCCCTGTTTGAAGTCACTCCATAACTCATATTTCTCAAAAGCTTTGCAAAAATACTATGAGTTTTCTGAGCAGAACTGTCAGTTTTGTAAATTCAAGATTACTGTAACACTTAAATACATGATTTGAAAGAGCTCTGTAAAGATAAATTAACATTTTAATCCCCAGACCCATCATAGTCCAACACAAAGTTTCAAAAATAAATAAAAATAAAAAATAAAAAATTGTTTTGTAAAACCATTTTTTAGATTGATACTGTCATTTACTAGAGACCGTTGAGTTAATTTTCCCAAGAAAAAGCTCAATAGAAGGGTATTTAAAAAAAATGGTGTAGAGACTTAAAAGAAAAGTGATGAAGTGATGTAGGTCTGGATTCCTCCCATTCCTTCTTATTTATTTTCTTATTTATTTTAGCTGTTATTACATGATCAGCAAGACTTATCAAATATTCTGTCTCTATTCCACATGATACCCTTTCATTTATTCCCTTGCACATTTCCCTTATGCTCAGTCAACAAGGATTAAACTAATTTTTATTAAAAATGAAAAAGTTTTAATCATCATACAGAAGCAGCCAATAAAATCCTTCTCAGTCTTTGTATTTGGTTCTCAGCAATTTCACCTTCCAAAACTATTCTTATTCATTCAGCACAAAGCACAGTGTTCCTGGTTTGTATGCATGTGTGACTCCACAATCTTTGAAAATTAAAAGCAATCCTACCATCGGAAAAAAGTGGAAAAAATGTTTCAGAAACCTACAGATTCTTTTACAAATAATTGCAGTCTCTGAAAACTACTTTTTTCACCCATATCTAGGTGTTAGTGGTTTCCATGACAACATTCTGACAGTTTTCCATTAATTCCAATGGTTTTCTGAATTAAAGCTCACATATGTTATTATTCAAAGATTAGCTTCTCTTTTTGCAGAACTCTAAACCCTTCTAACAAAGGCTGTGATAACAATATGTATATATATGTATCAGAAAGTGTTTCTAGTCAATTTTGATGCAAATGTCACATCCATTTTGATAAAAGCATAAAGAAATAGCAATGACCATTCATGTAAACATATATTTATCTTGCAGCCTCAGCTGCGCTTTCAAAACACAATTATATCATTCAAACATATCAAAGGGAGAAATATTTTAACGAAAAATGTACAAGAAAGTGTCTGTGATAGCAATTTGAGGGATGTTTAAGAAAAGGTTGGATGTGTTATTTAGGGACATGGTTTAGTGGATATTGGTAGTAGGAGGAACGGTTGGAACAGATGATCTTTTTCAACCTTAATGATTCTTTGATTCTGTGGCAATCAAGACTTACAACTGCTGTAGTTTCTCTGTTTTGTAGAGTCAAAAGACCATAGAACCCCTAGTTTTCACAAGGTCTCCCTCCAGTACTGAAATTAGCTTTGATTCTCCGAAGCTCATAAGGGGTTGGCTCACAGAAAGAGCTCAGGTTTCAAATTGAAAGGAAAAAATATGTAAAATTGCTCCTGGGAGAGGAGGAAAAAAAATAGGGACCATTCAAAGTGGGGAAAAAATAAAAATTTCAAAATAAAATTTATGAAACATCCACAGCTTTATCCATTATGTGACAGGACATTTTTTCTTTGGTGCAGAAGGTGGCTGGAAGAGATTTGTTGCCACGTATTACGGCATATTAAGCTTGCAAAGGTTATGACTGAGAAAAGAGTTCTGCCATAGCAGGAGAAAAAAAAAAAAAAAAATAGGTGTGATATTCAAGGAGGAAGAGTGCAACCCAGACACTGGAAGTCTCAACAGTGACCCAGCCTAACTCCTGTTTGAATACAGCTCGTCCCCTACCAGGTTATTATTTTATGGTAGGAGATCCAAGAAAATTAATCCATGTGACAGTTTGAGTTTTTGTGTTTTGCTTTTGTCTTCTTATTTTTTTTCTGGGGGGAGGGGGAGTAGAGGAATGGACTTTTTTAAGTGGAAGATTTGATGCAATGTGTAATTCAGATTGTCTTCAATAAAACCGTAACCCTGTAAAGTGTTTAAAATTGGCAAGAAGGCTGGGATGAACATTTAGGCAGCACAGCTGGGTGCCTGAAGAGGGAGAATACATGGCACTTGCATAAGGATGCACTCATGAGGATGGGAGAAAAGGATGTTGGCAATCTTCTACCCTGCTTAGAACAGGAAAAAATACTTGTACTGGCCCCAAGGGTAACAGTAGCATTTGCTGATTCAAACTTGAAAGGGCAAAATATTTTCTCTTATGTTTGGTGCCAGACTTCTCTCAGAAAACTTCTGAGGGCATGAAATGGAGGAAGGAATGAAAACGCATTTGGGAAAGCCTTAGATAGTGCTCAACTGTGCACATCTTCAACTACGTACATCTTCAACTATGCACACAGGTATGTAGTATCTAGTAAAGCCAAACCTCTTTTTGAAACTTTTTGAGCATGAAAATCAAGCAACACAAAACCAGACCAGCATGAAGAGTTTTGAGTGTCCTAAAATCCTGAAACAAAAAGACTCACAAAGCTAGACTATGTGCTGCTATAAGAACATCCTGCTTGGTTGGCATACACTAGATTACTTGCACAATTAGAGGTACTCAGTTACTACAAAGAGCTCTCATCACACATGGCAGTACAACAGCTCCTTAGTAGCATCTAAAGAGACTTAATGGCATTAAGAATGTATTTTAACACTATTCAGATCTCTAATTCCTGTACACTAGGAAAGGAGAAAGAAGAAGCATTGGCTAAGACAATGTTTTAAGACAACAGAGCTAAGTCAATCCTTTGGGTGAAGATCTGAGAAGGGAATTTATTATCTGGCTGGAGTTGCACTTCATCTCCTTTCAAGAAAAGCCCCTAACTTTGAGTGTGTAGTACCACAAGGACACTTTTCAGTGCTGCAGGTGTTTACTCATTCTTTCAGAAGACAGAACACAACTGAAGCAGTTCCAAAAATCCTTCCTGTTACATTTGTCATGGATTCTCTTCAAGCTATGTCAGACAAAAACTTTGGATACCTATTATGTTCTGCCCCTTCTGTAACCTTCCTGCTGCTTCCACGGCCCTTCTGTCTGACCTCTGTACACTTCTTTTCAAAACCTCAGTGCTATTTTTTACATTTTGTAGGTAAATGATGACAGATTACATCAATTCTCATAGGTGAGCTTGTTCACAGGTCAGCCTTTCAGTGAGGTTAGGGGCTTCCTCTTGATGCCACTAAATTCTGTACCTCCCCCTTGGAAAATAAATAAATAGATCACTATTCAGACACCAGCAACAAAGGAAGATCCTCATTGTTCTTCTAAGCTCATCTGAAGAGTTTCCTCTCAGTAAGAGCCTGGCTGTGAATATTTAAATTATTTCTGAAGCAAAGAAAAGGTTTCTGTAACAATCTATTGCTGATTTTGGTATCTTTAAAATGATTTTAAATACCATGCATAAACTACTAATTTGCTATTGAGTTCCCCTCTGCACTGTACACATCAAGGAAATTATGTTTCTTTCTGTAACAGGAAAAGGGATTTCTCTTAAAGTCTCTTTCAGGTGATCATCCATCACAACACGCATTGCATTGCATGTGTGATGTGATATTCAGGCGAAGTGTCTTGATCTGGACAAGCAAGTAAGTTAAAGACCCAGTGGCAGGCTGCAATTCTATGGGTGTAACACTAGGGAGGGATACTTCTAAAATAGCTTTTCACATGCATCACAACTCTTTTCCCCTCTTTATTCTTCCCATTCCCACCTACAGATGGGCCTGCAGTAGGACCTCAATTCACAAGTTTTTAGCTTTCTTCCCTGTATACAAGGAGTATGACAAGATGTCATCTCTTGACTCCCCTGTTCACACTGACAAAACTGTGATACTCCTGTCCCATATGAATCTCTTTTTTTTTCTTTCTTTCTTTTTTTTTTTCCCACGGGAATAAATAAATAAGAGGTTAAAAAAGAAAGCCACCAAGTCTTTCTCAACTTGTCTCATAGGAAGCAAGAGCCTGACTTCTCAAGAAGGCAAGTAATTAACATGCAACCTCTTGAAACACATAACTCCTGTGCCAAAGCTGTAGGACAGTTAAAAGGAAAAAAAAAAAAAAAAAAAAAAAAAATTAAACCACACTTTTCATAGAGACGGTAAATATGAACAATGTGGTGCTGCAGATGAACTAGCCTCGGTACCTGCAAACCAAAGCAAGAAATTACCTGGCGCCCCATGGGAAGGGATTCATGGCAATTCCTGCTGAGCAGCTCTTGAAGAAATCTCTGGCAAAGACAGGCAGTGAAGAAACCACCAGTGACATTTGGAAAGAAAATGATTGTAGTTTAACCCAGCTGGCAGCTAAACACCACACAGCCATTCGCTCGCCCTCCCCCCTCCCTCTCTGGGATTGGGAAGAGAAATGGGAAAGTGAAACCTGTGAGCTGAGATAATGACAGTTTATTAAGACAGGAAAATAATAATAATAATAATAATAATAATAGTACTAATAATGTGTACAAAACAAATGATACACAATGCAATTGCTCACCACCTGCTGACCAATGCTGAGCTGAGATAATGACAGTTTATTAAGACAGGAAAATAATAATAATAATAATAGTACTACTAATAATAATGTGTACAAAACAAATGATACACAATGCAATTGCTCACCACCTGCTGACCAATGCCCAGCCTATCCCTGAGCAGCCGGCCCCTACACCCTGGCTAGCCACCACTATATATTGTTAAGCATGACGTCAGATGGTATGGAATACCCCTTTGGCCAGTTTGGGTCAGCTGTCCTGGGTCTGTCCCCTCCCAGCACTTGCTGCACCCCCAGCCTGCCCGCTGGCAGGACAGAGCAAGGAGCTGAGAAGTCCTTGGTTGGTGTAAGCATTGCTCTGCAACAATTAAAACATCAGCATGTTATCAGCATTCTCCACATCCTAACCCAAAGCATAGCACCCTACCAGCTACTAGGAGGAAAATTAACTCTGTCCTAACTGAAACCAGGACAACAATGCATCAAATCACTAATCACAGCAATGCAGCCATAAAATGAACATAAGTGAGTTTTACAACAATTCCTACATTCATACATAATCATAATACCCAAATTTATTTCTTATGTGTGCTTTTTTGGCCCTTCATTGCCTACCAAAACTAGACCTTAAATAGTAGCAGTTTTCCCGGTTTGTTGGTTGTGGGCTTATTTTTTTCTTTTTTATTTTCTCTCTCCCCTCTTCTCTTCTCTTCTCCTTTTCTTTCTGGACTCTGTAACATCCTCTCTCTAATGTGGGAAATTGAACTTTCACATAATGGTAAAATTCCCAGTTGTAGCTCTCTTTCTAACAGCAGAAATACATCTCTATTCCCTTTTAAAGTCACTCCAGATGATCTAGAGCAGACTTGCTCAATATATGTTATTTTAACACTCTCCAAAGTGATTTTGCCCCCCCAGCATTTTTTTTTCTTCTGCAGAAACTTTTATTACTAACACCTGGTGCAAAACCACCTATCTTAACTGAAGATTGAACATCTTTCACATCTATTTCAGTCAAGATTGTTGCTGTAATTGTTTATATTGTATCAATGATGCTCATTTCACTTTCCTTATTGCTAAAATGAAATTCTCTATTTAGTGACTCAGCCCCCTGATGTTCTTACTCAGTCATTTCCACTGCTTCACACCAACTACAAGCACTGGGAGAGGACTATGCGGGCCAGTCAGGAAGTACTTCCTCCTGCATTCCAGAGCATTTACCTGATCTGTTTTAGTAGAGTTATGGATTAATTTATTTTTGCATCTTACTGGTGGGAAAAAAAAAAAAAAAAAAAGGAAAAAAAAAACAAAAGCACAAAAATTTGAGATTGAAAAAAGATCTTTCTTCCATCCCTTCACTAGTCATATCAGAAGAACAAAGAGTCCCAGTTGTTACAGACAAGTGCTGTCATATTACCGTGGCCGTAAAATAAAGGTTGTAGATTTGGAACTCTTCAATGAAAAGAAAGCAGCCTTGGGTAAAATGTGAAGGCGCAGGTTCACTGTTCAAACATTCATGGTGGAACACTAGCACATGGGAATTTACTTCAAAAACAAATAAAATATTCTAAGAAACAATTGCACTCCTCCTATACATGGCCAGTTCTCTCTCAGACTCGTAGTTCAGTCCTGCATATAACAGTGAAAATGATTCAGGGGAGGAGAGATATGTAATGAAAAAACAAGGAAGAGGGAAAACTCTTCCCAAAGACTTCTCTCAGCCCTAACATCTAACTACCTTATGACCTAGGCTGTGTCACAGCTTCCCTGCGAAATAAAGATTTGGCTTTAAACAGTCTTGAGTAGACCATTTTTAACCCATGAAGAATGCTGCAAGTAAGTCATTCAAATATTTTCTGTTAAAAAACTTCAACGAAAATTGAGGCTAACATGTTGGGGGCCATGTTAGGAAAGAGAAGTGTGTAGTCTTTCCACAGAACATATCTATTTCATCTCATATCTAAAATCTCTTTTGATAAGATGATGCAGCTCAGAAACTCAGTGTTGTACGCTCTATCTGAACTGGGCTCCTCCAACAGATTAATACCTATCTTGCTACTCATCACCTTCTGTTATGGGGTCTGTTTATACATAGTGGCTTCTTTTAGGCTGAGGGCATAAAACAACTGATCAAAATTCCAAACTGTTTCTTCAGAATTTTCCAATCAAATTATTAGATGCAAATCAAAATATTTTTGGACTTTTGGACTCAGCCAAGGTTAATGTGTTTTTAGCTACTTAACCTTCCCTGTACCTGAGTTTAAGGGCTAAGGCTACTTTTCAACATGGAGATGCTATCAGGATAACCATTCAAAATTTCAGGTATTTGGTATTGTACTTCTAAGATCACTGTAAGAATGAACAGAAAGACAGCGAGAGCTCACATATGAAGATTACAAGAGAGATTTTCTTCTTTAGCTCATCCACATTAGTAAAGTACTAATATATTTTAGAGGAAGTGATTTGAACAGATCCCACATCAGGAATTCAGCCTATACAAAGACTGTTGCTATAATGTAATACATTAGAAATATTTTGTCTTCACTTTACAATATAACCACTATAGTTGATAAATATGGACCAAATACCTTCATATCCCAAAATATGAACAAGCTTGAATATATAAGTATGTTTCTTTCTTTTTTCTTTACCGAGAGGGTTGTCACACACTGGAACAGGCTCCCCAGGGATGCAGTCACGGCACCAAGCCTGTCAGAGTTTAAGAAGTGTTTGGACTGTGCTCTCAATCATACGGTCTGAATTTTTGGATAGACCAATGTGGTGTCAGGAGTTGGACTAGATGATCCTTGTGGGTCCCTTCCAATTTGGGATATTCTATGAGTATTATTATTTTTTAATTCTACATAATATACAAGAAACTTAGATATAGGAAAAGAAAAACAAACAACCTTTGACTGTGGTATGTGACTTTCTGTAGAACTGTGCTTAAGGTTAGGTCTCCCTAAGAAGGTTTGCTTTCATAAGCTATAGATACATATTGAAATTTGCAGAATTAACATATGGGAGGTCTCAGACCATATTACCACATATTCTAAATATAATCAGTAATTACAAATGATGTCATCTGATACTAATTCAGACAGCAAGCCTATATTTTGAACTCACATCATACTGGCCATGTGCATTCCAACCTGTCTGTATCTCCTGCTTCCTTCTTCAAAGACTTGCAGGCGTCTCAGTATCACCTTCCATGCCACCCCTTCTGCACAGGACATGCTGCCCAAGTCCATCTGCCAAGCTACCTTCCTCTAAAACATTTGCTTTTCAAGCTGCCTGTAGGAATGAGGATAGTTACAATACCATGTCAAATGCACACTAGAAACATACACCTCCTTGAGCTGACCAGGTGATCTTTCTTCCATGACCCTCATTATGTTCCTATGTGCTACATACTATTCTCTTTTTGTTTGTTTGTTTGTTTTTCTGTTCTTCATATCAGAGTAGGCATTTTTGGGTCAGAAGCTACAGACTGAATTCTTGGCTTGCTTCTGACCACATGCATAGATTACCTAGCACAAACCAAACTTAGTGATTATGGAATTATTTTTAGTTTTTTTACTTTGTTACTAATTCTGCTCGCATTAATAGCAGTTGATGAGTACTTGATACTTTAGAAAAAGCTATCTTCCTCATTCAGTTACTAAACACTGAGTGAGGAGTCTATCTTTAGGCACTCATTTGTTTTAAACCTTGGCTTTTTACCAGATGCTTCAATTTTTCAAGCTAAATGAATTGCAATTATTATCCCACTGTTAATATCTATGCCACTAAACACCAGCATTAATAGCTTCCATTGAAGAGTTGCATTTGGATGCCCAGTCCCCTTGCCCCCCCCCCCCCAATATATTTGTCACTGCTTTAAAAATGTCCTCAAGTAATTGGAATTATTCCTTCAAAATAAAAGTACTATAAACTTCCTTCCATGTCACAGATAATTAGTCCTGGGCATCTTGTCCAGATTGCCTTTGTGTCTTTTCTGTAGGTGCCACCTAAAATTCCTGAAAATGCACTTTTTAGTCAACAGTCATAGAATCATAGAATCATTAGGCTGGAAAAGACCTTCAAGATTGAACCATCACCCTGCTACCAATGTCACCCACTAAACCATGTCCCTTGTCACAAAAAAGTATCATGCCAGGAAAAGTAACAAACTTGCTGACAGCACTGCAATTTTTATTTATTCCAAAGCAGTTCTTTGTTTTTTTTTTTTTTATTTTATTTTTGTTTCAGAAGTTTTTTTCTGTAAATAAATGTTTCTTTTCCCATAAATAAGTGCTGTAGACTGTCTTGATTAACAACAAAAAAAAAAAATACGCCATTTAACAACTCATGTAAGAAATGCTACCCTCTCCATAAAGCTTTTTCCTCTCAATCTTACAAATATTTATATATTTATATAAATCAACAGCAGCTTTATCCCACCAGACAATCCACCCACCACACTTCTTAGTTTTCTATCTCTTCCCATTGAGGTATGTAGTAATAAAAGGAGCAGAAGAGCTTTAAACAGTTTTGCCACTCATCCACTGAAGGATAATACATTTTATTTTTTTTTTATAAACTTAACTTAAAACAAATTGCATGTTACCCAGTCCAAGCTCTCTTACAACAATGGCTATACATAGTATATAATTTTATATTGCAATAATGGTCAAAAGCAAATTGTACCGATGCTTATAACTTCTATGACCCATTCTGAAAATGCTCTTAGGAGCCTCAGAATGTGTAGGTAAAAGGAAAACACAGCATATTTTTACTTTTGTTTGTAAAGTAACAGCTATTTAGAGACCCCTACAAAGGGTATGACTCCATTTGGTTAGATGCCATATACACACCAAGATACAGACTTTCTCCCACACAGGTTACTCTCTGAAGTTAAATGAGACAAAAAGCTTTTGAGAAAGAACACATGATCATGCTTTTACAGGTGAGAAAAGTGGCACTTAATCAGCAATTAAGAACAGCATTTTTTAACATGGATGATTAGGCACAAAAATCTGTACTCTGGCACAAATAAAATCAGTGTAAATAGCAGTTACAGCTTTAAAAAATCCATCACCTAGAAGTCTCTCAAGGTAAGTAAGTGACTTTCTCAGTGTGGCAGATAGCATCTGTGACTGAACCAACTGGCCACATTTTTTGCTTGTGAAAAGCACAAAGTCATTTCTGCTCCCTGGAGTATGTGTATTAGGTTTATTTGTGCTCTGACAAAACCTCTTTGTCCTTCTACTAACAGCACTTCAAACTCTACTGCCTTATTGTTAACAACTTGTATTTCAGCATGTGTTGATGTAAAATACAAGTATTTAGATTTTAAGATGTTGGCAGAAAACGAATCCATATTTTGTTTCTCTAGTCCCTTCTGGAATGTATTTTTTACAATTACCACTGCACAACTTTATCTGCCACTTCTAAATCCTATCTTGAGGACTGTAACACCAGCCAAGAATGCTTAAAAGAGATTCTCTGTCAAGATGCTGTTTTTGTTAGACCGTGACTCATTATCATGAATCACTATATGTTCATCATTATGAACACTTAAGGTCTGGTAATCTTTTATATTTGGTTTCAAATTATTAAAATATTTAAAAGGAAGCACATATGCAACACAAAGCATACTGATGAGCAGCAGCATTTGGCAAATATGTTAAAGACAAGGTGATAACATCAATCATCATGCTACTGTGAATGTAAATAACTGTAATTATTAACATTACTTGTTAAGCATAGAAAGTGATTTGTAGAACACATATCTGTACAAATTACACTGTAAATTGAAACTGACTAGTCATCAGCAAAGCTGTGGAGGGTCATGTTGGCCGTAGCAGTCCTGATTGCTTAAAGCACAGGCAGACACAAAGGGTAGCCCTACCATCCTTGCAAGGCCCTGACAGACCAGAGGAATGGCTGTCAGTTCTTTTTCTTCTGCTTGTTGCCAACTCTTTTCTCAGGCAGGCTGCTGACTAAAAATGTCAAATTGTGGAAAGGAATAGGAAAGCAAAAATTAAAAATGCAAATAACAAAATGAAACAGAAGCACTCAGGTTACCAAACTATTCACCTGAAATACCAATCCTGTCATATATGGGAACACATTTCCCTGTCTGGAGAGAACCCAATCACTGCAAACGTGAAAGCATTTCAAAATGATTGAAAATTGACGATGCATTTGATAGCAGAAGAATATAGCCAAAGGTCAGAAATTATAGGAAGAAAGGAATAGTCCATATGTGCATTATTAATTCCATGAAAAAGATTTCAAGAAAGCAACAGAGAACATTAAGCTCAGTAGAACAGCGCCCAGAGAGTTTTTGAAAACACTGATGAAATTACCGCAAATGAGCAGACTTAACAGTGAAGATCTATCTTTCACATCTTCCACATCAGCAAAGTGAATCACAGGCATGACGATGCTGTGACTATTTAAAGCAATACCTAAGATAGTACCAGCCCTCCCCAGAAACAGATTTCTTGATGGAAAACTGGTGGAAAAACCTTCTCTTATCAGTCTGTCTGGGAAACCTAATTCCTCCAAAAAATGTGTGTGTGTGTGTAATTACATAAGTTTCAGGCAAACCTGGCCCGAAAAAAATAAAAAAAAAAAATAAATAAATGAAGACGGGAATATAAATGAAGGCCAGACAGGGGATACAACAGTAACAACAAAGCAAAAGCAGATCCATAGAGAGACAGGGATTCCTTTATAATGAGGAATTTTACAAAATCTCTAAATATTGCCAGTCTCTAAAACAAGTGAAATCATTAAAAACAATATATAGTGAAGCAGCAAGAAAAAGCAAATTCAGAGACTCTTAGATCAGCTATATCTAGTATGTTATTTCTTACGTTATGGGGAAGCATAATGGAGAACTAATATTCTTGTGGAAGACTGTCAAAACTATTTTAGTAATAAAGTTTATTACAGTATGCAATTAGTCATGAAGTCAAGGATACACACAATATACAGTCACAAAACACAGCATACTGTGTCTGGAACAAAATGTTAGATGGAGAGATTGGTAAGATTCAGGATTTGCTTCAAAGACTTGTCTTGGCAGCACAGAACACAACTGGGATGAGATACAAAGAATGAAGTCCACCACTGTACTAGATTAGAACCTTTTACCACTAATATTTGTGATGTCTCACAAGAGGCTTACAAGAATAGCAAAACAAAAAGGCCAAGCTTGTTGCAGTTGAAGGATATTCCAGAGAAAGGCAGAAAGAGGTATAATGGAACAGGATGGTGTTGCCACTAATGAAAAGAAAAGGAGCTGACAAACATTTGAGCCAAAGTGGCAATAGATTAGGGAGAGCTTGAGGAATAGTTGCTTACATTTGATATTAAGCTTGAAAGGAAAACCTACAGTTAGTTGAGGGACTGTGGAGCTTGGCACAATCAAACTGGGATGAATTTCCACAATTACTGAGCCCACAAAAAGCTCCTGTACAGTTCTGTAATAGCACTTCCCTGCCTCAGCTTACTGCTACAGCTGTCCAGACATAAAATACTCATTGAAAATCTTGGCAGAGTGTCTTTTTGGGAGCCAGAGAAGAGAATTTAAAACAGCTCCAGAAGGTTTTTTGTTGTTGCTTTGGATTCAGGTTTAGTGAGAAGAGCAATAAGCATAAAACAAGTTTCAAGGAAACAACCTGAAATGTGTAGAAAATACAACACACAGCTTCCAATAAATTGTATCAACAACCTTTCCATTTCGTATGTTTGGATGAATATCACTAAAAGCTGGAGCAGAAAGGCATTCTTCAAAAGCCTTTACCCAAATGTCTCCAAATTTGGTCAAAAGGAATCTTTAATCAAATCATGTTAAAAAAAAAAAAAAAAAAATGGAGAGAAACTCAATTACCACTGCACATTTCAAAGTTATATACCCCTAAGCTGCTTGCTTCATTTCTTATTTTGCAGCACCATAGTGTTTACACTTATAAAGCCAGAATCAACAGTTGTTGTTTTTTCTTCTCTTCCTTCCTCTCTAGAAAAAGGGATTGGTCAAGGCTACCCTGGCCAAAGACTCAAATACTCCGTACATCAACTATCTGAAGGGAGGAAGAAAGGCATGAGGGACACTAGAGAAAATTAAGTAGTCATTTCAAAATAAAACCAATGACATGACACTGAAGTGCAGCCAGAACTGCCACATGCAATTGTAAACAGATTGTGAACAACTCTATCACTGTAGTCACAAGCAGATGCTTGTGTCAGAGAGGAGAACTGCTTGGCCAGGTCACAGGTCATGCTGCTCCCCAGGGGGAGCAATTGATGGCACAAATCTAATACAGTTCAGCACAGCAGGATCATGTCACTGTGGGACAAGGATTCAGAATACAGCTATGTTGTCTTATCTAGCGATTTTTATTTCTGGATGACAGAGCCGGCCTTTAGGGTCTCCAAAGACGCAAATCCCAGGCTCCTTTGATTTGTGAAACTGGAAATATTTGCTGTAATCTCAACTTGTTTAAAAAATAAGCATGTTTCTATCCCTGTTCTATCCTCTGTCTTTCAAAATAATCTTGACAACATACACCGACTGACAGAGTTGAAAATGTCATAAATGTTTTTTTTACAATCAAGTTATTTTCACAGTCAGAACAAAGAGCTACTTGGAGCTGACCTCAGAGATCTCTCTCAAGTTTTTTAAAGGATATCTGTACTTTTCAGCTGTGAAGAACAGCACTGCTCTGGCTACCAGGGCCAATTGCAATTGCTCACAGCTGTAACAACTTCAACATGCAAGCAGGGTAGGCAAACCACTAATTCCAGACCAGAGCTGTGGCCTGAGAGCTAGGCATAGAGGGCAACCTTACAGAAGTCTCATTCCTCTGAGGAAAGTACTAAAAACCTAACTGGGCCCAATGGGAGACAAAAAAAAAAAAAAAAAAAAAAAAAAAAAAAGAAACCACTGATCACAACCCACCATCTTGTTTCTGCTGCTTCCCTCCATCTCCAAATCCTGGACAAACTCCTCAAGATTCTGCACAGACAACATAGCACTCCTGTCCAGAGCCTGTGACCAGGGTATCCCCAAGGAGTTGAATTTGTTGACACTCAGAAATAACTCCTGTTAAAATTGTGGGTTGTGGAGGGTGGAAAGAAGAGAGAAGAAAAATCATCTCTACTGAAAGCTCCTTTGTCTCACCAACTCTGATATTTAGCTTCCAAACACTGTCATTGCTACTTTTTAGAATGCCAGTCCAAGTCCTTTGCAGCCACAACTACTATGATGAACAGTGGGTAAAAGGATCTATTTGACATTTCCACTGTCATTACATTACCACTAGATTCTCTTACCTACCGTGTTATCGCTACAGCACTTTTCTTCTGTTTCTCCTATTATTTTAGTTGTAATATGGCAGCATGAAAGAGTTCCTGTAATACAATCACATTTTACTAGCCAGTACAAATAACAATAAAAGCAGTATCTGTCCCAAAGATTTTCCAAGTCCAAGTAATTTGCCCAGTCTTCTCTTTGAATTTAATCTGTCATTGATGGATCCCATTCACTTTATCTTTTTCAGATACCCGAATTTTTGCCCATCTTCTGCTACAATTCCACTTATCTCAAAAAGTATACCTTTTTCTGAATTGACCATATATTGTCCCTTTCTGCAAACCTTTTAGAATTACTTAAAATTAGGTTGTTTAAATCATGTGGCTGAATAAGATGGGACTAGAGGCTCCTTTATCTCAGTAACAACAATTGAAATGAGTACCTTATGAAGTACAGAAACCCTTCACCAAGTAGACCCTGCTTACTATTTCACTGGATGCTTATTTCCAACTTATTAAACACCTAGCAGCAACTTTCTGAACTTGTACAGCCATCTTACTGTAGATCATCTTTCTTGATATGTAATACGTTGCATAATACTCCGACACTTCATCAAATACCTTTCGAAGAACAGTAATATTCTTTTTGTTTCCTTTGAATTCAACTGATCTTACACATACCAAAGATTGAAATAAAGTAACAATGATATGAATACTCTTAACACAACCCAGTATATTATTTGAGCTTACTGACTCACTAGCTAGTTAACCTGAGATGAAAGAAAGAAAATTAGTATTTCTTACTTTTATCCTATGCTTTTTCTGTATGAAGATTTGCATAGCCATGGCAAGAAACTCTAGAAGAGCACTAAGAAGGTGGCAAGATATTTTGCATAATATTACAAATTAGTAGACTTTACTGGAAATATATAAAAAAAAAAAAAAAGTTTCAAGAGGAGCAAAGAACTCATCGCTATCAAGGTCTGCAAAGAAAACTAGTTCTGAAATGCTCAGGTGGAAAGAAAAAAAATGGATTTTGAAGTAAACCGTACTGAAATAGAATCAATTTAATTTTCTCTAAAATAGGACAGGTCTCTTTCTTACTGGACCTCCAGACATGCAAAAATCTAATTTGCTATAAAAACAGATCAAGAGACCAGCATAAAAGTTTTGTTGTTGTTTTGAAAGACAGTGTCTGGTAGACGACATGGATTAATTTGTGATTGTTAGCAGAGCAAAATACGAGGACTATCTCTTTTATAACAAAGCAATCTGAGAATTATTTTCTTAGGATTCCCAGAATTAAATCTGTACATCAGTCATAGAGTCCAGAAGAGAAGGAAACCATCTCCCAGACAACGTGAAGGGTTCACAACTCCACTGGTTCTAACTAGCTGTGCTGGGGAATCCTTTTTGTTCAAGAAACCCTTAATGACTAAATCTTGAAGAATCTCTGGAAAATTCCTACTAATTAAATGTGCATAAGTACTGAAATGTCTTGGGGTAGAATGCAGAAGTAAGAGATCCTAACAAAGACAGGAATTGTCTTCCAAGAATTTGTTTATTAATTTCTTGCATTATTGTGGTATCATCTGCCTCTGTGACTAATTATTCTATGAGGAAGGGAGAGGAAAATTGTATACCAGTCATGGAGTTCTGTGCTCTGAAATGAATGTATGCATAAGCAAGCTTCCCAAGCGGATCAGAGATCCTGAATTAAAAGGTAATTTAGATGAGTCACTGAAGGATGCTAACTGATTGCATCAGACCTGGAAAGCACACTCCTTGCATCTTTCAGGTCCACAAACTATAACAAGATGAAATGCAGGAAACATGGCTGAAGTCATCATTCAACATTTGAAATGGTAAATGGTGTCAAACACCAGAGGTCAAATATGTGCCTCCACTCCCTTTGCTTCTTTGAAATTGGAAAAGTATCAGGAATAAAAGCTACATACCTCTGAACTTTAAGAGCACCTCAGTCATCAGGTCCAAGTAATGATGATTAGTCTTCTCCTCTGAAAAGAATCCTTTTACAAAAAGAGAGAAGAAGACAAAAGGATCTTTTACTTAAGCTGTGCAGATGTATCTGACATAATATATTTATGAAAGCTAAGATCTATTATGTAACAAAATTTAATGCCAAAGTCTTCCTCAGAGCCCCAGGACAATAGAAAAAAAAGAAAAAAAAAAGTGCAAAATGCTCCTAGTGTTGTCAGCAAACCTACCACCTACAGGAAGCCCCATCCAAGGCACACGGTGACGTTTCTGGTTCTACCATGTTAAACATGTAAGTCTTAGTGGCTGGTAACAGAATAGCACCACAGTAAAATATGTTTGCTATCACAAACTTTGTTGTTGTTTATTTGTCTGTTTTAAAAAGAATGATGACACACTAGCCCTACAGAATTTGCCTGAGAGCATGTTATGATGTGGAAAGCATCACATACACTATTGATGAAGACAATCTCAGACAGATGTCCTCAACTGTTACATAGATCATTCAGAGGATTTCAGAAAGCTAAAATCATGATGGCATCCATGTAGTCATAGAAGCTGTCATTGCATACACTGGAGTGCCAGCTATATTTATTGTAACCTAGAGATGTATATGTAAGATGACTTCTTAGGAGATGCAGCTGGTCTAGCAATCTTTAATGAGTTACATAGGTAGATTTTCTAACAAAAGTTATACTACATAATCCATTACTACCATTAAAAAATGTCAGGGTAAATTCTTTCATGCAAAATGCATCAAGGATATCTTCTTCCCCACAGAATTCATTAAGGGTGGATCTTCTACTAAGTTCCCTCAAGCACTGCAGTCAGGGACAGAAGCAAAAAAAAAAAACATGTTAAAAGCTTTTGCAGGAGCTTGATGTCTTTCATCTGTTGTTTTTGGATATAGTCAAGGTCTATGCAGGTGTATACCAGATGGGCATGGTTAAACTGCTTGTGTTGACAAGTGCAATATTTCCAAAAGTTTTGCTGTTTTTCTTGGAGAGCCTTCCAGAGAATGCCTAAGACTTCTGCCATGTACTTCATTAAATCCTGGAAAATTTTAAACTTGTCTGTAGAGGCCAGGAGAAAATGAGAATATTACAGCTGGGACTGGATGTTGTTCTGCTGGAGTTTGAGCTTTTTCTCCACTCTGACAGATAGCTGGTGCTATAGAAACCGAGTTGTATGAGAAGATTTAATGCATCCTTTGAAACTGAAGAGTTTCTTTGGAATCAGTGGCCAACGCTGGCTTTGTGGGCTAACAGTAAGCATTGTGGCTGAGGAATGAGAGAAGATGTCAATTCAGCCAAGCTTATTAACATGATGAACAGCATAGAGGAAGACACAGTAGATGGAAACACAATACACAGTGCAAGGTCCCGTGAAGTTCTTGCTGCAAAATCTCAGTGCTCTCTTCTGGAAGCCAAGCTGCAGGGAAAGAAGAATTTGGCAAAATGAAGGGAGAAAAGAGCAACCCTAAATAGGAGAAAAGTAATTATTTTTCTGAGGTATTTGGACCACGAGCAGAGGAGCCCAGCCTGAGGTCACTTCTCCAGGCACTCACAACCAATGGAGTGCTATCACAGACTTTCTGACCCAGTTCACCACTAACTTGCTGTGCTGAGTTTTTTGTTCATTTGTTTTGTTTGTTTGTTTTGTTCTTCTTTTTCCCTAGGCATTTCCAGAAACTTAAATAAAGTGCAAGATATTAATTCAGTATTACTTATTCTTCTTGGTCTAGTTTTAATGATAGATTTCCTAAGAAACATAATAATAATCTCCCCAATCCAACTTTCACGGCTGGCTCAGTTTTCCAAATATTTGGTGTCGTTTAGTTTTTCTCTATTATAGTCTGCATAATCTATAAACTGCAAACATATGGTTTCACCTTTGTCAGCCTATCTGCATCTTCTACAAACATTTATCTCTTAGAAGAGGCCACACCTTGGCAAAAGATCATGTTCTATCCCTTACCTCTGAAAAAAAAAAAAATAAACAGTCATTTATATTTTCCTAAATTCCTTCAGAAAAGTTAACTTGAATATGCGACCACAAATCACGTCATGAATTTGCATATATTGTTTCAGAATTAGGGCAACCAGTTGAGTTCAAATGACTCTACCTATATAGAAAAAAAAATAAACATAAAGGAAGTCAAATTGAATAACAAAAATAATCCCAGAGCACTGGCACTGATATTAAGATTGATTTAGTACACAAGAATGAAAGGAGCACCCTATCTCTTGCACATCAACACAGGGAACCTAAAAGAGAGCTTACTCCTTTCAGCAACAAATGAGCCTATGCTTTTGATAAACCTTCCGTCTCCTCCAAAAAAGTAATCCACGTCTATAATTATGACTCTTTATACCCCAAAACCCAGCACTGACACAGATGTAAGTGCAGACAAATGAGGAGGCCTTTAACAGCCATGACTGAAGACAACTGCTACCTCACTGATAAACAAAGCATCAGGCTGAGTTTGTTTAAAAAATTTCTCCTTCCTCAATACAACAATTTTTGCAGCAGACAAAATTTTATCCATGTCTCACTTGGACAAAACACTGAGAGCGTTCATTGACATTGCCTGTTGAATATGATAGATATTTTTTTAAACCATGGTGAGAAAGTTTCTACTTGCACATTTAACTTTCCTAAGATACCATAAAAGTGTGGGATATAAATTAGTTCTCATTAGAATTTTTGTATTTTTTAAAAAAATACACCAAGCATCACAGTAGATTTAGATAACTATATGTTCACTGACTTTACACTGACTTTAACACGAATACGTTACTATTCATGAACCAGTATCCACCATGTTTGTCAGTACTGAGCCTTTTTTCTAAGGTCCTTCAGAGTAGCAGGACATTTTCCCCCTTTCTGAATTTTCCCCTAGAGTAATTCTAGGTTCCTTGATCTCTTCTGCATAAATTGGAAATTACTCAGTTGCTAAAGTACTCAAGTAGACACTCTTTCTTAGCGCAGGGCACAAATTTCTCCAATCACTTCTCTATATAGCTTCTTCAGATCTAAGGGGTTGTTGACAGTTGCCGAATCCCTGTATTTCATAATCCCTGTATTTCATTACTGTAGCATTTCAAAGTGTTTAGATCTCTTTCTGCACTTTTAGAAGACCTACAACTTTTGAATACAGTTATTAAAAAATGGAAAGTGAAGATGCAGTGATCCACTTTAAACTGCAGATTTCCCCAAACAAATCTTATGCTGCCAAACGCAACCCTGTCTGAGCCAGCTTCTGACATTGTTTTCATGTGGACTGTGTTTTTATGTTTTTATGACTGCCAAGTTATGTAAATTGAGACAGTTTTTTTCTTTGTCTTCTAAAGTAGAATCCAGAATCAGGTTTCTCATTAAATTTATTTGTAGGACTTTTTTCTTTTTTTCCTTCCTCCATAAATGATGACCAACTCCCTCTTTTTTGGATGGTTTTCTTGTGTTTACTTGTTCTTGGCTGAGCTAACAAACCAAAGAGCTACATAATCTACATGTAATTATTCTAATATATTGTTATCCAAATCTGTAATGAGTCAGTGTGTGTATCTGCAAATTTTCTCGTAATGAAGTCAATAACAATGCTATTTACTTCGATGAAAGAAAGTATTCAAGTTTGATGCTAACACCTACAATGGATCAATTGTTCAAGTTGATAATTGAAAATAGAATCAGACCTTTGCACTATAATTGTTTTTCTTGGCATATCATCACACTTCACAATGTTCCTTAGTGGATCATGGTGAAAGGTTGTAAATAAAACCTGCAATCACATGACTGCGTTTCTTCTTCCTTTCCACTTGATGGCCTTTTTGATGCCTGTACAGGGATTCTTGCAGAGGAAATCTAACCAAGTTATGGTCTTCCAAGCTGAGACTACCTTTACCTTCATATCTTTCATTGATAAGGTCTGTTTCAGATTTTTCACAGGAAAGTTGCATAACATCACATTACTATTTGCTATGGTTTTGTTTTTTAGTATGTAGGTGCCTGCACTCCAAGACATTTCTTTGAAATCCATTTGACTCTACAACTTAAAGAAAAAAAAAAAAAAAAGCTCAAATCCTACCATTCTTTTCATAGCTTGCACTTCTTTTCCAAAAGTAGAGCATCTCTTGCCACCCCTTCCTCCCCCATATTAAGATCCATGCCCAATCAGTGTCACAGTTTTTCTACTCTCTCAAGGAAATACTTTTCTAACACCTTTTCTATTGAAGTTCACAGGTTAGAATCACTCTTACCTCTTCCACATGATTTGCAAAGCAAAACAGTATATAGATAATATAGATATAAGGTAGTCATTGATCTGTGCTACCATCTACATGTAGAATTTTAAAATACCTGCAAATTATATGTTTGTGCTTTTTAATTAACAAAATTGTGAAGGGTTAGATACATATATTTATATGGAATAGTCATTTTATACCCTGTAACTCTTATGATAAATTAACATATCTGGTTTTGGTTTTGTTTTTTCTCAGATAAAATATGTCTGACTTGAGATGACAGAGAACTTTGAGCTTTTGTGTCTTCAGGTAGATTGCACAATGCTCCAGTGCGACTCAGTGTCTTTTTCTCCTTTTCCAGAAGCTCTTTTCAGAAGTACATAACATTTCATAGCACAAAAGTGAAAAAAAAGTGGAAGCTAAGATCTGTATTAGGAAGTGTCTGGAGCATTCAGAAGTTATTAAAAGAGAGCAGTTCTTACTCACTTAACTAGCTTACGTGCAATGCTCATGTGCTAAAAACATCATGCCAGACAAGGGTTTTCATCTCTGTGAAATTGTAATTGCCTGTTGGTTTTATTAATGCTATCATAATTATAACTTTCACTCTGTATTTTAACCTCTGCAGTGGATTGAGATACCCCAGCTTCAGTTGAAAACTCATTGATGTTTGACATCTGTTAATTCTGATGCCATGGTTTTGCTAGGATTTCATGTGCTTGGAATAGAGCTAACCTTAAGAGAGTCATTCAGGCCAATATTTAACAACTCTCCTTTGCTGGACCTACAGGAAATTAAAGTACTGCTGTTGATCTGAATTACTGTCTACCAAGAAACTCGGTAAGGCTGGGTCGGGGACTTTCAGCAGCTAAAACACAGTGGCAGAGGGGAGACAAATCTTATTTTCAAGAAATGTCTGTTTTCCTGAGCACTGGCCCAGACCACCAGCAGAGCCTTTGCATCAGGCCAGTTGCCAGGCCCAAGGATGCTGAACCAAGCCTCTGCACTCAGTGGGGATGAGGTCAGAAAGAGGCAGAGCATTCAGGTCCACAGTTAAAAAATTATTTCATTAATCCTACTTTCTTGCTTTCCAAACACACCTTCTTTTAAGGATTAATCTGATTTCTTCCATAACCAGGTATTTTTCTGTGGTGAAACAACTGGAAGGCCATGGCACTTCCTCCAGAAGCTGTAGTTTTCAGATTCTGGGATATGCACACCAAGAAAAGGACCAGAAGCATGGTTATCATCCAGGAACACCTCTACCTTTGAATCATGCTGTGCCTATTCAAACTGCTGGGGGAAGAAGGGAGAAGAGGGAGTGAGAAGTATTGCATAGGTTCACTTTCAGCAGATTGGAGCAGCTACCAACCAGCTTCTGTAAATGGTACCAGGTTAAAAACTTCCCAAAACCTACCTGAGAGAGACCAGTGTTTCTCTTTGCTTTTATGTGACCAGGAGAAGAAAAAAAAAAAAAAAAAAAAGTGATTTGCCAAAATCAGCCATGGTCTGTGTGACTTAGCCTGGACTGTAGGTTGACCTACATTCTGTTCCTTTCTCTATTGCCATGGTCATGTCTTTGATCCTGGTCTGTACAGATTTTTTGATTATTTCTTCTTACATGATCACACCCATTGCTAACTAAAGTTTTTCCAGTTGCTGCTGCACAGAGGTGCAAAATTCTCAGCTCCATTGCTGGTATGATCCAATCTTAGCAAACCAAGCAGCAAAGGGTCCGGTCCCTCAATGACAGCCTGTTTTATTCCTTTTTATATTGTTATCTTCACATTATCACTCCTCTTGTCTCACGTTTTATTTTAGAATGTTACAGTAAATGTTTACTGATTCAGAAAAAGTGATTTCTTTTTATTATTTTTTTTTTTTCTGCCAGGAGTGCACAGCCTAATCTATTGCTGTGATACTGGAGTCTATCCATTATTTTTTCTACACCCAAATTTTACCATCTGCCTGCTGCTAATCTGGATTTGCTGTCTAATCTGTGCATAACCACCACGCTCTCAGCTAAAGAATATAAAGGAGTTGCTTGAATTCACTTAGTTAGAAATCAAACCATTCAGAGAGCTATGCCAAAAATAACTTGACTTGTGAGTTGGCAGTGTTAAGTAGTTCCTTAGCAGCACTTAACAATTACTGCTGATGTAAAATGTCTCTTGATTCAGGATCATCAAGGTTTGAAGTGAGTCAGGTAGCTCCAGCTCACATGCGTCAGAGTTGGCAGTGCACGTCTGGAGGAAAAAAATCTGAGACTACTCTACAGGGCGCAATCCAGTTAAGAAACCTAGCAGAAATTTACTGTGAAGTCATGAAGTCACTGTCTGTGGAGGAAAAAAAAATAAAAAAAAATAAAAAAAAAAAACTTCTTTAGGCATTTTCACCTTACATGTCAGGCCAGTACCACAAAACAGATAGATAACTCTGAACACACTTATTTTTTCATAAGTATAATGAATTCTGGGAGAGGTGTAATATATTCTCTCTACTTCATCATTTCATCATTTTAAACACAGTTTAACTGTTGACAGTTGTTTTCAGAAGAGTCATTGCAGCATGCTTGGAGGGTGCAAGAAAGTCGGGAACTTCCTCTGCTTCCTCAGTTTCAGACTGTGTTCACTTAACATGATTCTTTGTTAGGACAGAAAACAAAAGGGACAGGTGAAAGATGCTTGGTGGTGACTCAAAAGGGCAGAATCAGAGTCCCAGGAGATGTAGGGTTACTGGCAATGGAAAGGAAGGGGCAGCTATGGAATGAATGCCTTAGCATACCTGAAGATGTTCAAGGCTGGGAGAGAAGACTTAACCACCAGCATCCCTCCAGCAGGTGGGAGAAGCAGCCAGCAATAGAAAATTCACTGTAACAGTTCATTCAGGAACAAGCTGAGATCCCCAGCACAACCCTGAAACAAACCTGAAGAAATATATATCACTCCAAATGAGCTGGATGCTATTGGGAAAAAAAAAAAAAAAAAGTCCCGCCACCCCCTAAAAAGGAAATAAATACAGGAAAGATATATAAGATATATCAAATATATTTCTGAAGATGAAACAGACTTAAATACATTTGGGGTGGGGACTGATTATTATTCCTGTAAAAGAAGGAGTAATACCACTCCCCATGCCTAATGAAACACATTAGAAAGCAAGGCATCAAGAGGCTACAGTGACTTGGGAAATCAGGGAATGAAAGGAATAGATGAAAAGGTCAATACATATAAATAGCACATCTAAGCACACCTTAAGTATTTTATAACCTGTTAACCTAACTGAGATTCCAGGAGAGTAGATAATAGAGAAAACAGAGGCAGAGGAATGGAAAGGAGTAAAGAAGATAGGGTGTAGTGATGAATGAACTTATACATAAAACTTTGAGGTGAGGGGTAGTAGGAGTTGTACAGATTTAAATTCATGTGGCAGTAAACATCAGTGCTTTGCTTCTTGTAGCTAGTCCAAGAATAAACACATCTATGTGAGAACTAGCCCATGTGAATGAGTCATGCACATGTGCTTCACTGAAGGAGATGTCATGTAGATAACATATAATTCATCTGATGTGGCATTTGCTTGGGTAACCATGCAATTTTATGCAAACAGCAAACTAAGCAACCATGCAAAATATGCAGTTCATTGCTCTCTTCTTCCCTGTGACGAATAAACTTTTTTTTTTTTTTTTTTTTTTTTTTTTTTACTGTATTAGTTAACTATTTGATCCATTCATATTTCTCTCTTTTTCATTTATGGATTTGTACCATATGTGAGTGCTCATTTCAATCCATGCAGACATTCTGCATTCATAGAGATGCAGTAAAGACAGACACATTTACAGACAGTATATATACAACAGCTTGCTTGAGATGGAGATGGCATTAAATCACTTCAGGGAACACAGGGACAGTGTTTCAGAAATGCCAGACATTAGCGGTCTTCCTGGAGGATGCTTTCCTGCAATTCATTAAATAATGCATGGTAGTCAGAATCGTCTCCACTCCAGTCCAATCAGTTCTCCAATTTCAGTCCTTGGTTTTGAATATGAAACCCATAATCTACTGTCCAGTGCCTTGTCTCTCACATGTTGGCCATGCTGTGTTGTGTTTACTCTCCCATCTCTCATCCTCTGTGCTAGATGTGGTTTACCAATGTCCTTCAGGTCGATCAGTTGGACTTTTTTTTTTCTCCTATCAACACTTTGCAGTTCAGATTCAAACTAAGACAAAAAAACATCATAATTGTGGGTTGGACAAATTTAAAGGTTCATAACAGCTTGGTGCTCTTTCAATATCTTTTCTTGTTATGGTTTGTGTAATGTGAAACCTTGATTATGGTTTCAACTGTTTATCACAAAACATACAGTGCAAAAATTAACAGATTAAGACAAATTAACACTGCAGTAGAATTCATGAAGTTTTTCCAACTTGAATGTCACTGTTTTTTACTTACACACATACAGAGACATCTATAGCATTTAAAAGAGTTTTACTTGCTGTTATCCATGACCACACACATCCAGAAATGCTTATATTTAGTGTTTTTATAAGTGTTCTTACCAGGTGGTCTTTTTTTCCTTATTTTCTCTTTTTCTAAAGAAAGAGGGCACACATGCATAGAAAATTCTGTCTCACATAACTTATAGTATTGGGTTTTGGGGGTTGTTCTGTGTTTTTTATTTTGGGTTTGTGTGTTTGATTTTTGGTAATATGCTACTGCTTATACAAAAATAAAAATGTGCAAATGCCAAAGATTCTCAGAAGGAATACCTTATAGGAATATATCATATCTGGGAAACAGCAGAAAACATGTCAGAACAGACATCTGTCTGCTGATCTTCTTCTTTCTCTCTATCCAGTACAGCAGGTTAATTTGGTTAAATTACTTCAACTCAAAATGAAAGCTCTGTTTTTGTACAGTGACTCACTGAATTCTATCTTGCTATCACAAAAGGGCTGAATTTAATAGTATTCATAAAAACCAAATGATAATCCCCACAACTATTAGGAATACATTTATGAGAGCAGGAATCTTGAGAGTTATCCAGTGTTTTGAATCTTACTTATGCACCATGGATATTCCCTCTGTGCACGTCTCCTGAGTGCCTTTTGATCCAACAAAAGAACAAAAGAAGTTGCACACATTAAGCCACATGAAGCGGAAGCCCACTTCACTGTCAGAAAGTTGCATGACATATATCTCCCACTACAGAGCTGTACAAAAAAGGAAGCCCACACTACCCTGCTGTTGGAACATGCTGCATCTTACCTGCATTCCCAGATTTCATGCATCATGTTCTGAAAATTGTCACACTAATTAATACTAATGGTGCATTGGCATGGTATTGGGAAGAAATAGCAAGGTGCTTTTATTCTGGTGAAGGAATAGGACATAGATGCACAAGTCTTACATGTGAAACATCATGTTCATCTACATGATGTTCAGATGAGATGTCTCTGGGCAATCTGCCTTAAAAATGCTTTAGTGAAAAAACACTGAACAGAAGCATTACTGTGGAGCACTTAAAAAGAGTGGCCAGAGATCCCACGGAGCAACTCTTAACAAATTTGCCTATAAAAGCGTTTATGAGAGCTACATAGGCACAGGATCAGGATGCTGGTGGACTGGTCAGTATGCCATGTGCAGCAAAATCTATGCTGAAATTCTATTTGCAGCGAAGAAGTTCCATGTCTACTCATCTGAAACCCTGCATGCACTAAGAAGCATTTTAAAGTGTTTTCTCTGTATTGATGCCAAGCCTTGTCACTGATTATACTAGAAGTACATCCATCCTGTGAAAAATCCCTATTGAATTCCAAGCTAAGCAAAATCAGACCTCTTGTAAAGTCCCCCTGTGCTTACGTGCAAGGAATAAGCCGTTATTTGTGGAGGGGAGACAAAATCTAATTTGAAAATGCAAATTTCTATGTGCTAATAGAAGTTCAGCATTTTGCAGTGACACTGATGCAATAAAAAGCAAACCTGCACTTCAAACAAGACAGGACAGACATAAAATCTTCCTGTCTCTCTTTAGGACTTGATTATACTTTCTTTTATTTCCTAGCTACTGACTGGATGTCATGACAACACAGAAAACCTTTATTTGAAGGTTTAGCATGTCATATAACAATAACCAGATCTCTATCCCCGAAAGAGGCACACAGACAAAACAGGAAATAAAATTGCTTATGAGGAAGTCCAGTTTGTACCTCTGTTGTTTAGCACCAATTATTTATCATGTGAATTACTTCTGGACAGGCTTTAAGCTCATAAACCAGAAAATATGATAGCATCTGAAATTATTCCATGGGTATCAACTAATTATCTTGAGATACAAATCAAACTACCGATTTCCTCCCCCACTGAAGGCCAGAAACATTCATGATGTTTCATGACATTCATGAAACATAGCCTGCACCTATAATGGAAAGAGGCACGAGGAACAAGGCAAAGTACATAAAATTAGGCTGCAAAGTTCTTGACCCCTTGCTTCTACAACTTTAAAAACTTTCTCTTAATTCTAACACTCAAAGTAGGTACTTTTGAGTGAGTGGATGTACTACATTTAGTACTAGAGCAGGTCAGTACCTAATAGTGTGCTCTGCCCCCCGTTGCACAGGCACCCTACAACATGTAAAGCACCCAAGAAGAGGATTTCCCAATCCCCTGCCTGCCAGGTGAGAGACATTTAGTTTATTCAAGGGAAATTCAGTGGAGAGGATTCTGGCATGTAGATTATCTCTAACTGTTCTTGGAAAGGGCACTCTGCTTCTTTGCTTACTGATGGGCTTCCTGCAGCCCTTCTTTTGCTGGATCCCACAGGGTTTTAGGTGTGCTTCAAAAATACCCTCCGGATCAGTCAGGGCTCCTCCTCCTCTTCAAAGCTTTCAGAATTAGATTGGATTGAAAACTTCAAGGATTTCATTAGCTGGAGAATAACTGCTGCTACAACCACATTAAACATGGAAGCCAGAAGAAATATAGATCATAGAATCATGGAATAACTGAGTTGGAAGGGGCCCACAAGAATCATTGAGTCCAACTGCTGGGTCCCCAAAGGACCTGCCAAAAATCAGACCATGTGTCTGAGATAATTGTCTAAACACTTCTACATACAGAGTCAAATAAGCAAAAGTTTAGGTTGTAGTTTAGGTTGTATTCAAGCTACAGATCTGAAATATCACCAACAACTTTTTGGTACTCTAGTAATCTCTTAAAAAATAATTAAAAAAATGTCTAAGAGTTAAATATAAGTTAATTACCATAATTTCTGTTGCCACTAGGCAATCCTCTCCCATACAAACTGAAGCTCATTATTTCTTAGTGTTTTAGTAAACTTAAACCTTGCTGGCTATGTGTTCTTTTTCACTGCATATAAACGTATGCAAGAGAAAGGAATTAAATACCTTAAGCTCCACTTAAACAGATTCCATCTTCTGTTGTGACTTCTTTCTGGAAACTATTAGTACATATGAGTAGAGAAATGCACAAAAATAAAAGCTCCAGCAGGTCAAGATTTATTAAAGGCCAGGGATCCTAAGCTGCATTATTGCTGTATCCACTCACATCCTATTTGCAATGCTTTTTATCATATGATTCACAGATATTTGAATAACTGGATTATAAGCCTATATAACAAACTCTACCTACGTTTTCATAAACATCTAAAACTCAGTAGACAACTACTGTAAGCACCTTTGTTTTATAAATGAAAGTTTAACATGAACTGTGACCTTTCTATTTCACATATGAATACGAGAACCATGACAAATGCCTTTACATCAGGTAAATTCTACAGAATTTGTGATCCCAAATAAAAACAAAACAGTACTCTAGAATTTGGGCTTCCAGTTCCCAAATACTAAGAACAAACCTTTTTCCCATGTCACCTAAAGTAAGCAGATCTCTTCTTTCAAAGAAGATGATCTAGGGGCTCAGAGGGACAGAAATGGATTAAGCATTGACTGAAGCTCTTAATGACATTCAGGAAGAAATTCAAACATCAAGTGCTGGTCTAGGCTCCAGAGGCCTGTAAACATTATACAATGAAATGAAAATATTGCAAATAGTCTCCTGCTCTTTGACAGACATTGCAATGACAATGCTGCAATTTTCTGTTTTCAGTATTCCCATACATGTCCTTTGGACATTCCTCATATTAAACTCATATCTGCTGTTTGCAACAAGTCTCTAAGGCAACAAAGAGGTTGGGCAAATAGTTTTACTTTGCAAAAGATAATAGGTAACTCAAAATATATATATATTTTTTTAAGCAGACTTAAGTTATCTGCACATTAAATATTACAATCGATTATGAGTCCAAGAAAAGTCAACTTGTCCAGCTAGACAATAACAAAAATTCCAAAGTGCTGTAAGCTCTCATTAATTTACAGGGTTAGGGCTGAATTTCAGGGGTGTGTAAAACTGCCTGCTGCCAAACATCCACCCATTGTAACCACAGGGTGAGAAAAAAACTAATTAACTGCAGGTTTTATTGCCAGAGAATCCACATAGTTTCAGCCAGGGTGAAATTCACTTCTGTCCAAAGGGTCTTACTGGCACCTATATACAAACCAGGTGCAACACATCAGTTCCAAAAGGATCTGATCCAGAGCTCAAGCCAATAGAGAGACCACTCAAAAACAACTGTCATCCCCTCTGGTCTAAATTATAGCTCTGATTTTCCCTCAGTACAAGTCAGAAAACAAGGGTTTGATCCCACTAAGACATGAGTTTCTATGATTCCCTGAACTTGGCATGATGAGACTAATTCCCCAGCATATAAAAGGAATCTGTGAGACATCCTTGAAGCTGCGTAGAAACAGAGTTAATACAAATAACACTGGTTTGTCATGAGGCAAGAAGCTCTTCTCCAAAACTTCATGTTACTCTACAATCACTAAAGGATCAGAGCTCTCAGGACCTTAACAAATAAGCCCTTGAGGGGTTATGTATTTGGAACCCTGGAGCCAGAGGGAGTTGAAACAAGCAGTGTCAACCTGGGTCAAACTCTGGTGGCTGAAAGCAGAGGTGCGTTACTTGGGCCAAGGTGTGGCCTGTAGACATCTCACTCAACACACTGAGGTCAGCAAAGGGTTGCTGCAGGCAGTGCTGACAGAACCATGCAGCCCAGAGGAATACCCAGGAAATACCAGTGTCGTGGCAGGACCCTGAGCCAGCTGCAGGGTTTCCACCCTCTTAGCAGAGCTTCTCACTTACCACCTTGGTTGCTCCCACAGGCCATAAAGAGCTCACTGCTGTTATGTTACGGCCTATAGCCATAATGTCTCCAGCAACCATTGCTGCCATGACTCCTGAATAAAAGGTTATTTGAAGAAAAAAGATAGTTTATAAAAAAAAAAAAAAAAAAAAAAAAAGTTTAAATTAATTGATACCTTTTGCTTGGAAAAGGGGGATGTTTGTTCCGCCTCACACACTGTAGGCCTAGGTACTCGCCCTTAGTACTGCTGGCAGTTTTTCCCTTGTAATACACACTTCCATCTGTGGCAGAAGTACAATCATACAACACATGGCTGCTCTGGAAGTGAACAGCCTAAAATCAGTGCCTCTTCAAGGCTTTGTACATGCTCTTGTACAGCTTAGGGCTTGATCCTGCAAACAGCTCACTTACTGAACAGGCCCCCATTGAAACTGGCTTACATCCTAGACTAAGAAGGATTGTGCCCTTGACATTTTCTTCAATTTCATCGCTTTTCTGATTTCTGTGTATTCAGATGTTACTAATTTCTAATTCAGCTGATGCCTATGCTTAACAGTAAGACAGTGATCCCAGAAATATCTGAGAATAGGGTGACATCAGCTTTGCAAGCCAGTAGCAACAATATCACTAAATAGAAGACTCCATATTGTCTGTGAACTCCAGTATTGTGGAATAAAAATACTTTAAATAATAAAATTAAAAGTATGTATATATATATATATATAAAATTACATTTTACTTCATGATACCCAAAGTGTTTGCATAGTAAAGTAAGGTCACGTAGCTTACCAGTAATCACTCTGGGACAGTTCAGTCAGCATAGATCTCACCAGTGATATCTGTCCCTCTGATGGGGAAAGGCCTGGATCTCTTGAAAACCTCAGTCCTTCATGTGGCAAACATTTGTCTCACCTTCCCACACGAGAGGGGCACCAAGGCTGCAACATGACTTTTCTAGAAGTCCTTCTATTGAACTTCACAGTACCTGAAAGCCCAAAAGCAGAGGCAACTTGTGGTTTCCACAGCAGAAACATTTCCAACTGCCACATAAGGTAAGTTATTCCTCCTTTAATGAGAATTCAGTGCAGATCCCACTGCAAGTCACACATCCATTAGCATGGTGGGAGCTCATTCCCATGGTGGAAGATAACATTATGGTTACAAAAGCCAACTCTTTTTTGAACATCAGCAATGCTGAGATGCCACAATGACTATCAGCTTGTCCTTTATTTTTATTAATGATAGATTTCAAGGGAAGAAAAAAATCTGAGCTCTTCTCAGCTTCACTGATTGTGAAGGAGGAAATGGACTAGTAGGATAGTCAGAGTTGGACTTGGCGATCCTTATGGGTCCCTTCCAACTCGGGATATTCTATGATTCTATGATAAGAAAAGACTAGACTGACCAGATTGTTAGAGTCACATTTAACAGTATTACTATAGCTAATTGTTGTGATGTGATTAAACTATTATCAGCTGATATTTTTGTTGTTGCTGTTTTGATGGGAAATAAAAATCTGTGCAACTCCCTCACACAACTGAACAGGCATGGATTTATTGTAGATTCATATGTATACGTTCATATATACGCTCATACACACACATACATACACACATACACACACTTAAATCAATATCCTCCTTGGAATCTCTCTGAAATGAAGCAAAATAACCAGTTTTGAGGTTAGACTTTAAAAAAACAGAGGGAAAATGACCCAGATCCACCAGAGCATGGAAGAAAAGGTAGTAGCATATAACTGGCTACATTCCTTCCCACATAAAGAATAACATAACATTTCCAGATCAGCTTTGGCATGATCTTGAAGGGCTTTTCCAACACCCCATACTACATCTATTGCCTTTGGAAAGAGACTAATATATAAGGGACAGAGAAAAAGAAAGAAAGGATAAGTAGCTAGCTATTCTTCACTTGGGAAATGGTAGGTAAAAATTATAGACAAAATACATTGCTCTGTGCTCTCCTGTGGACCAATAACTGGCAGTGGAGAGGCAATACTTTCAGTACTGCTTTCAGGTTCATGAGGGAAGCATCTCATTCATCAGATTAATAAGACCTACAAGAGTGCTCCTCTATCAACTGTCTTTTTCCTTTTTAATCCCCAATATTATCAGGGGAGTGCTTTGGGTGACTAAACTCATATCTTAAGAAATTCTAGACATCCTAACATGATCCATCTGGTCTGCAGCTATTGCTAGAGAAGGAGAGTGTTACCCAAAGGCTCTGCATTATCTCTGCCAGCTCTGTGCAAATACCCTACAGTTCAGAAAACATACTAAATGCCTATATTTAGGTGCTTGAAATGCTCCCTAGGTGACTATTGTAGCCACAATTGGAGGCTTGGATCATTGTAGCATTATTATTTATTTATTACAAATATTTGCATTTTCTCTAGAAGCTATAGTAGCACAAACAGGAATATAAGACCCTTTTCTTCCAGTAGAGAACTAGGGTACAAACTGCTGATTAGCCTGGGCAACATAGGCGAACAAAGTGGTTTGATTGATGCTTCTCTCCCAAATTTGCATGAGCCTTGGTGAAATTTGATTGCTACCAGATGTTTTCTTTGAGCAGTACAGCACAATTTTTGGATGCAGGTTAGAAACTAAACTGCTTTCAGGGAATGCTTCCCTTTTCTGAGACAGGAGGGATGTCCCCTGTGACTAAGACTATGGCAACTTTTGCACAATAAATAGAGTGTAAATTGTGTGGGTTTATATCCACCCTACCAGGCACTAGTATATACAGTATCTTGTTCTCTGTTACCCTCTGTCCTTTGAAGCAATGGAAGGGTTTTTTTTTGTTTGTTTGTTTGTTTTTGACAATTAAACAAAAAGGAAGCTGTACTCTTTCATCTGCTACATCTTGCTGTGGAGAAGAGTGAGCCATCCTCACTAAAAGTCACAGATCCTGAACAGAAGCAGAGAGACGTGCTCTCAAGAAGATGTCACTACTCAGAAGACTACAATACAGATATAGCTGGGGCTTATGCACACCTACCAGAAGATCCACACTGACTTGCACTTGAAAAAATATTTTTCTTGAAAAGCCTCTTTTGTACATCTGAAGAATGGAATTTCTGGCACATCCTGTTAGAATGAAACAGAGGTACCATTGTCATTGAGCTGCTTTACAAAAAATAAAAATAAAAAATCCTAGACTGAAAGAAAAACAACTGGAGTCACAGTTGGATCACAAGCAAATGAAGCTCTTGGGCTTGCATCCATTAGCTGGAGGTGAATTGAAATAAACTTCCCATTCCACAGAGCTCTGGCAATTTCCTGGGAACTATATTCACCTCCAAACTATAAATAAATAAATAAAATCAGCAAGTCCAGACCTCCCACACCATCCTATTTGACATAACAGCTCACACTTGGGTGGTCCAATTCGTAAACCTGTCTCTTTTATGACAGTGGAAAACACTAAATCATACTTGTGAAAACTGAATATTGTTCCCAAAAAGATAGGAAAAAGAAACAGAATATAAGCAAGAGCAAAAGCAAGTTAAGTGTTCAAGAACGAGGAAGCAGAATGAAAGCAGTCATTTAAAATAAAACTTGCCACCCCTCTTCACTCTCCCTCCTTCCCCCCCAACATCCAAGCCTACAATAATACCAGCAGGGAATGTCTCCTGCCCCCCACTGTGGAACCACAATGACTCCAGATTTGCCAAGTGATGAACACCTGGCATTCTCCATATAAGAAAGTTAAAATTTCATGAGACCCCTTCTTCCTCTTGCTGACACACACTTTCCAGAAAAAAATAATAATAATAATAATAAAAAAGAGGCAGTTGTTGAGGGAAAGTGCAAAATCTTTATGTATTGATTCCATTCTTTAACTTTATCCTCAGGCTGCAGGTAGTGCTTTTGCATTTCCCTATCACTGTTATTTTAACAAGGGCTTGTAATTCTCCCTACAATGTAACATACAACTGCAATGTGACAGTGTAAAGTATATCAAGTTGCATACGGAAACATTTGCACCTAAAATGCTTGTGGTTGCATGCAATTCTTGCTGGAAACTATAATACACACCATTCCCAAAGCCTAGAACAAAACCAATGAGTCCTAAATAGCCAGTTCTCCACTACTGTCTCACCTATATATATATCTTATATATATATATATATATTTCCTGAATGGATTCCCAATTAATCATACATCATTTTAGGAACAAGACTAGTGACAATCTTTTTTTAGTTTTCATTACAAATCTTAACTGAAGCACATCTAATATTGTACAGCTATATGCTCATTTCCCACTGCCAGAGTATATAGATAAAAATAGCCTGTAACATTGTAAAACAAAATGGAACCTCAGGCATTCCACATATGGGATTAAGTTTAAATCTGTTTTTCCTATTTTATCTGAGTAATGTTCAGAGCTTGACTTTGCAAATTAAGTGGGATTTACAGTAACAGCCCTCAGGGTTATAAACAACTTCTTTTATATGAACTCATGTGAAGCTACATACCATGAGACTGCTAACTACATTTTTCACCTGTAATACCAGACTGAAGAGAACCTTGATCACTGAAGATTGCTTTTACCTGCTTAATCTTATTATCTATCACAGAGATAATCCTGATGGATCTCACTTCCACCCTCCCCTTCAAAATGTGTACTGCTTTGCTTTCCCTACTTGCATAACCTCCAAAGATCGTTGTGTTCAAGAGATGCTTCCCAGTGCAAAGGTCTTGTACCAGATCACGTCTCAGGTGTGTATGAGAAATCTTGTCCAGCTGCTGTACAAGTATCCAGAAAAACAGGTTACAAGCATATCAGTTGAAATTAATGAAGTTAGATCATTCAACAGCTTGCATAAATAGTCAATGAAGCTGCACAGGATTTGGTTGTTGGGGTTTCTGATCACATAAATTTTGCTAGAACGATCAGGACTTTCCCTTCACACTCATTGGGTTGGGGTTCATATGCCCTCAAATCATAAAACCAGATTTTTGGTACTCCACCAGTCAAAATATGCTCTTTCTTTTCAAGGCATTACATCATACCACCTCCTGATTAAAAATCATTAATCTTGCTCCTCCTCATATGGTTTTAACAGTCTTACACTCAATATAGAGAAACTGAAGAAAACATGGACTCTAACCAGTGTAACACCAAGGACTGGGTTGGGCAGTCTGACATACAAATACATCTTATAGCTCTACTACAGCAAATAATCAGACATCTGAACAAAGTAAAAACAAAGTAAATGAGGTTTTCTTGCAAGAGACTTCACCAAGAATTAGGCACCCCTTGACTACCATTTCTGAGAAAACCACATCACCCTCTTACCTTAATCATACCTAAGGACAGACATCCCAACATCCCCCGCAGTTCTTAGGATGTTTACATTAAAATCTAGTCTTAAAACAAACAAAAAACAACAAAATCAACAGAACCCAAACCCCTTAAAATATAAATGATGAATACAAAGTCAAACATACATGACTTGCTTTTCCTTTGCAGCACAGCTGACCCTCGTGCAGAATGCAGTTTTAACTATACATGAAATTTTAAATTTCTCTTTGATTTTCCTAAGTACCTACACTATGACATACATAGTATAATTATATAAACAAAAATGATGAAGAGATGCTGATAAGTAGCGTGCATATGTTCTGTACACAGAATACACAGACACTTAGTAATTTTTGTAGCATATATGCAGAATATATAGAATATCCTCTTGTCTATTCTATTAACAACCTTTTACTGCAAAATAAATCTTGAGACCCACAGCTTTACATGTTATCAGGTTTAAGGATTTCTGCTTCAGAAGGCTCTCTGTTTCAGAAATCCCAGTAGTATTGTAAAGCACAGAACTGCCAATTTAAATAATGGACAATATTTTCTGTGGAAATGACAGAGTCCATCTACCTGAAAACACTATCCTTATTTCAGTTCATTACTTAAAGACAAAGTGAAATCACTATCCCATATTTTATCTGTTTTATACAGTATCCTGTATATAAGAGTACCCATTGTGCCTACAGTAGAATGATCGGCTTGGTTTTTTTTGTTGTTTGTTTGTTTGTTTTGTTTATTTTCACCATAAAGTCAGCTGCACAAAATGTGAACATATGAGTTGTATGCAGGCATGATTGCAACTGCATGTTCACAAACCACTTAAACTTCCTGCAGCAATTACTTTTCTTCAGACTAGACAAGGGAAAAAAGCAAGACAATAACTTTTGCTGAATCCTCACTTTTTAAACATGTGCACTCAACAAGAAACTAGATTTGAAGGACAAGGCATACAGAAGTAAACAGCAGGGCAAATCAAATCATTTGATGGTATCCTGTAAAGAACTGCTATTAAGGACACGCAGTCTAACAGACGCTCTGTACCTACACTCTGATCACGCAGATACACCATGAAGACAACTCCACCATCTGGTATACAGACAAGGTAAGCAGAAGAATGTGTTACTAATTAGGCTCAGCTAAGCACCAAAATACTGGTTACAATGAAGACTGAAGCTGTACTTTCAAAACCAGTGAATCTTGAAAGGGGGAAATACCCAACCCAACTCAGGCTCCTTCAGGAATAGGAAGTGGGGTCAAGCATACAAACTGTTGAAGTGTTAAAATCAGAAAGACTTTTCTTCAGAAAGACTGAAGAAAACTTATAAATTTTTCCTTTCATGTAATCATCTCAAAGGCAGCTGCTTGATAGAATAGTACTAACATAACGAATACTTTGTTAATTTAGAAATACTAATACAGCTAACTCAAGCATCAGCCCTAGACAGTCTGTACTCTCTGCTGCTAAAACAGGGGTTTCCGATAACTTGTGTTTACTAAAGACTCAGTTAATGCATCAGCCCCTGCATTTCTCATGGCACCTTGCTAATAATAGTGAACAGGTCCAGAAGACTGGAGTCCTTTGGGGTTATTTATTTAACAGTATTAAAACAGATGTAGTGAAAAGACTGATCATGCCAGAACCCAGAAGTTCATACAAAGGTAACTGACAAGTAGGAGAAACAAGAAGTGGGTTGAGGCATTAATGGGAAAATAGGGGTTGCCATTTTAGTATGGTTTCTGAGCACTTTTCCCCCTCAGTGATGAGAGGGGGAATCAGTTTCTATATAACAGATAAAATCCACATACAGTTTCATGCTCCAGTCCCTATCTGTTTCTCCCCCAACCCTAAAAGAACTTTTTTTTTTTTTTTTTTTTTTTTTTTTTGAAAGATTTAAGGCATAGGGACTCTCAGACATAAAATATTGTCTGGTTTAATACCATACCATTTAATAATATGGTATAATTTTAATTATAAGCTGTCTTTACCCTGAGAAAACAGGAACATGTCTGAACATAAGTTTTACAAGTACATCACACCAATACAAGTTATACTCACTTCCCAGTGTAAGCACAAAGGAATATTTATCCTGTTCAATCCAGATTGACGTCCTTCCTAGCATGTATCTAACTGAAGAACACCCCCTGGTGTCAGCAAAGTGAGTACAAGGAATTCACATTTGTAAGTTTTTAGGCAAATTCACTCTTCCACATCCAGATGTGCTAGAAGAAGAGTTCCATCTTTAGTGACTGGCATTCAAGTAATTGATCACAAAGCATTCAGATCATTACACTTTACTTTTCTTCATTTAGTATTAGGTTAACTTGAACATTTAAGATAGCTGATCTCATGTAACAAGCGATACATGTAACAAGCGATGTCTCTAGACAGAGAAATAAAATGTACCTCCTTATTCCTCTGTCTCTAGTTACTCTAGACACTATTTAATAAAACTGGTTTGAAGCAGTAAACAAACTGCCCTCTTTTTTAGATGCTTGGGATAAACTGGTTTTCCTTCATCAAAACATTTTAGAAAGTTAGGAAAAAAACTGTGTATGCTAATCAATGTTATCAGATGTAGGGCACCTGAACAGTATCAAAGTGTTGAATTCCAATTTATTTCCAAGACAAATTTCTCAATTCAGTTGTGCATTATTAAAGAAATTTCTCACAGAAATATCCACTATATCACATCTCAGTTGTATTTCAACACTGGCTAAGCATGGCTCCTTTTTGGTAACACAGTTAAAAAGAAGCAGTGATATTCACTGATTTTCTTTTATAGTATATGGTCGTGTGCCAGAATGGAACAACAGCAAATAACTTTGGATGCTTGAAAACATATTTTTATATCCACTGTTAAGCAGCAGAATTGATGTTTTAAGCACTAAGGGATAGAAAGAAGGTTATAAGAATGTATTCATTTATTCTTCCCTTTGTTTTTACTTTGTGATGTTGATTTCAGGACCAATCTTCAGTCTTCTGCTCAGTCATCATTTGGACAGAAATACAATCAAATTTGGCTATGGTTGTAGCTTGGAATCTCAAATAAGAGCTTGAGTTCAGAGTCCATCATCCAAACTTGTGACCTACAAGATGGCAGAACTTCTGCCTCTAAAACTGTTTAGCTGGTGAGACCATCTCCATATACCATTCACCTCCTGTATCTTAGCCCTGACTACAGCGTGCACGCACACTTATCACAGAACCCTTTTGCCACATCTGAGTCACCTTTCTTACCAGGATGCAAGCATCCTGTGCTCAGGTGAGATGCCCCTAAAATGGTCAAAAAAGGGAAATGGTAAGCAACCATTGCCAATAAATTTAGTAAACCAAACAGAAACAGAACCCAGAGCTGGACCAGTTTGCAACCAGGTCCTGACTCCAAATCCTTTGCTGCGACTGGTGTCTTTCGAAGCTGTAGCTCAGGTGAGCCAAAGAGAAAGGGAATATAGTGAAATGTGGAGGGCTGCAGCAGCGGTGAATCACACAGAAGGATTTAGAGTAAAGATGCTGTGAGTTGCAGCCCACTGTGAAGAAGAAAGTGTCAGAGAACAATGGAGGGAACATATTAATTTCTCTTATATTTTAAACCCTATTTTTCCCCTCAAGATTTGTCCTGAAAACCCTCTGCATATGGATGACACTTTAGTACTGGAATTCTAATTAAAGTCATCTTGGAAGGTAAGAATGAACATTTTTTGCCTGAAAACCATTTGTTCCTTCCCTGTAGGTGCTACTTTTCCACAAAAAGTTTCTTTTGTGGTAAGGTAGTAACAGAGGAAAAAAAAAAAAAAAAAAAAAAAAAAAAAAAAAGTCTCCAAATTGAAGACAATCTTCGAAGGGAGAAAGAGGAAAAAAGAGCACACAAGAATGCAATGACACATTGACTTTTGGATTTTTATATTTAAAATATATGGTCACTCAAAACACACATCTTTAAGACTGAGAACTAAAATTTTGTCCCTTAATATATAAGAAACTATGATGAAGTGCAGATGGCAGCTTGTGTATTGAGTTGGCTGTTTCATAAACTCTAATTGTGGTGGATACAAAATGGAATTCACCTCATCCATCTGGAATAAATGTGGGATTATCACTTGACAATTTTGTGCTACAGAGGACTGCAAAATATCTTGCCCATCTCTACTCTTTGGCATGTCGGGGTTTTAACAATGAAATATAAAAAGAATGCAGAGCCCAGATTATCTGTTATTTACAGAAGTGATAAATTAACCACTGGAAAGATAAAACCTGCCCAAGCAATCATTTCTCCTAACTGAACTCATGCTTAGGCACTCCTTGGAATTAAATCAGCTTTGGAAAAAGTCATCCATAATTGAAAACAAATGGGGACAATGCACAAAAAAAAAGATACATCAATAACCGACTTGAAGCTTCAGACAGAGGTTGCCTAAAAGCTCCATAAAAGCTTGGATTGCTCCTAAATAAGCAGCCAATATCACACATTGTGAAGCTATATTCACCACCAATTACCAAATTACTGTTCATGTGTACATCACAGATTGACCAACAGATTTGTTTTTTAAAAGAAAAAAATAAAACAGTAACTGCTGTGCTCCTTTTAGCTGCGGAAAGAGCAGTAAAATCTACAAGGTCTGCAGTGCATCGTACAAAACATGAAAACACACACCGTGAAAACACACAATTTTGACCCAAACCACTTTTATGAAGTAACATCAGGATTTGTGATGCATATGCAAGTTCTCAACAACTGCTTGTGTACTTAGACTTAAGAGCTAATTCAGGCATACACAATAAATAGTAAGCTGAGTTATAAAAACATAGGTTTTTAAATCTGAAGATTATTTGGTGATGCCACTATGCCACTTCTGTTGAGGTCATGGAAAGAAACCAAACAGAGAGTAAACATACCTTATGCTTTTACATTTTGTAAAATGCAAAACATTTACACACAATATGTAACAATAGGAAGAAAGACCTTATCTCATACATTCCAACCAAAAATTATCTGATTTTTCCATACTTTCTGATAAGCACCTTGCTAATATGTGAAAACTGAAAAACACCTGGATCATAAGAAAACATCTTCCTTTGTACAAACAGAAACAAGAGAAAAAAAAAAAAAAAGAAATAGCTTTAAACCAGAGGATAAAAATCCCCCAAAGCATCCAAATCCTGTTTTCAACTGTGACTCTTCCAACACTATCCCATTATAATTTCTAGTCTTCACAGTTAATCATCCATTGCCTTTCAAATAATGGCAGAACAAGTACATAAAGCCTATACTTCTGCTTTGGCAGCATTTTGTATCCATTTTGGATGACTACCAAATTGAAAAGCAATGGTGATATGGCTCAACAAATTATTGCATAGCTATTTGCCAAAAAGAATGTGAACTGAGGTTTACCCACCATCAAATATAGAACTGGATATGCAGAAACACAGATAAGAGGCTGGGTAGGAAACTTGCATCTTACCACCTTCTCAGTGCAAATCCTTGCCATAGCAAGAGTGAGATTTAAGTCTAGGTCCTCAGGTCACCAGCTTGTCAGACTCATCTGATGATAAGCTACTCACACATTTTTAGTCTTCATAGTTGTGAGTAGAAATTGGAAAGTATGACGCAAGTGTGCAAAAGGTACTGATCTCCACCTGAAATTGCAAAGAGCCTGAGACTATAACCACAAGTACAGCACATCAGAAATTTGAAGACAATACTATCATAATCCCTGGAAAGCTGCAGAGAGGGTCATAGGCTGGCCAATTGTCCAGACAACTGCTAAAGGAAGTAAAAAGGGCTGTAATCAAAAAATGACTTGGTATAAGGTAAGACTCAGGTTCTACAGTTCCTCACTGGCACTAATTCCTGGTGTAGGCAGGGAGCATGGCCCAGCCACAGCTATGTTATTCTTCTATGTCTGACTATAGAAGATAATTTCTGAGATGCCAGTTTAAAATTTCAGGCTTTAATCAGGAGCAATAAGGACATTGCAATACCTACTGCATTATCTTGCAAAGTAATTACCTTCCTTACTGGGAATGGAACTATGTTGCATCACCTTTCATCTACTAGAGGATAAAGGTTATGTCAGTAGTTGCGAACCAGTAGATGCACAGCAAAGTTTTGGTGCATCAATGTCTTTAGAGACCTCACACCATTGAGGAAATGCATTAGAAAGCAAACCAGCTGTAATCCCACTTCTCAGAAAAAGTATTCTATTCAGAGAAGTTCTATAAACACCATCTTAGCAGAAGGTTTGATACATCTTGCTGTTATTAATTCAATGCTTCTAACTAGTAAAAACGTCTACTGCAGCTATAAATTCAGAAAGCTTGTTTTAATCCTGTTTTCTACGGGGTTACCCATTTTACAAACAAAAATCCCACCCTGCCAAAAGGACAGTAAGGATTTAAAAGAAACTATGATTCTGATTTTACCAGCCCCATTATCCATTCTCCTAAAGTGAATACTTGTATGAAAAGTCTTGCAATTGGCAGGATTTTTTTTTTCCTTTTTTTCCCTCCAAACCTATGCTGAAGGTGCCAGATCTTCACTTAAGTGGGATAAAGCCTGACCTGAACTTCAGCAATAGATACAGAATTCTATAAACATATTTCTGTCATGCACCTTCAATAAAATAATCTAGAGGTCAAAAGTACAGTCTTAGGTATCACTGCGGGAGAAAAAAAAAAAAAGGTAAATAGCAAAAAGAACTGACCAAGCACCATGATTATCCAGCCTCATTTTAGAAAATTTGAGGATGCTCAATTCTTTGAGCACTTGGATAATAAAATAAAGTATGTCTTTAATGTATTTTCACTTATTTAGTGAATTCCATTCTCCTCTGCAGCCTATACTCTCCTTTGCAATATTGAGACATAGATTGTACAGTATTACAGGAGATCTGTTATAGCAATACATAATTCCATCCTATATCAACAAAGGCAACAAATTACACATAAAGAGACCAGTTTAGAATCACAGAATCACAGAATTTCTAGGTTGGAAGAGACCTCAAGATCATTGAGTCCAACCTCTAACCTAACACTAACAGTCCCCACTAAACCATATCCCTAAGCTCTACATCTAAATGTCTTTTAAAGACCTCCAGGGATGGTGACTCCACCACTTCCCTGGGCAGCCCGTTCCAATGTCTAACAACCCTTTCAGTAAAGAAGTTCTTCCTAACATCCAACCTAAAACTCCCTTGGCGCAACTTAAGCCCATTCCCCCTTGTCCTGTCACCAGGCACGTGGGAGAACAGACCAACCCCCACCTCGCTACAGCCTCCCTTGAGGTACCTGTAGAGAGCGATAAGGTCACCCCTGAGCCTTCTTTTCTCCAGGCTGAACAAGCCCAGCTCCCTCAGCTGCTCCTCATAGGACTTGTTCTCTAAGCCCCTCACCACCTTCGTCACCCTTCTCTGGACTCACGCAAGCACCTCGATGTCCTTCTTGTAGCGAGGGGCCTGATACTGAACACAGTATTTGAGGTGCGGCCTCACCAGTGCCGAGTACAGGGGGACGATCACCTCCCTAGCCCTGCTGGCCACACTGTTTCTTATACAGGCCAGGATGCTGTTGGCCTTCTTGGCCACCTGAGCACACTGCTGGCTCATATTCAGCCGACTATCAACCATCACTCCCAGGTCCTTCTCTGCCTGGCAGCTCTCCAACCACTCATCTCCCAGCCTGTAGCTCTGCTTGGGGTTATTGCGCCCCAGGTGGAGGACCCGGCACTTGGCCTTGTTGAACACTTCATGCAGTTGACCTCAGCCCATCGGTGCAGCCTATCCAGATCCTCCTGCAGAACCTTCCTACCCTTGAGCAGATTGACACACACACCTAACTTGGTGTCATCTGCGAACTTACTGAGGGTGCACTCAATGCCCTCGTCCAGATCATTGATGAAGATATTGAAGAGGACCAGCCCCAGCACCAAGCCCTGGGGAACGCCACTAGTGACCGGCCTCCAACTGGATTTGACTCCATTTACCACGACTCTTTGGGCCCGGCTATCCAGCCAGTTTCTAACACAACAAAGCATGTGCCAGTGCAAGCCAAGAGCAGCCAGTTTCTTGAGGAGAATGCTGTGGGAAACGGTGTCAAAAGCCTTGCTGAAGTCAAGGTAGACCACATCCACAGCCTTTCTCTCATCCACCCAGCGCATCACTTTGTCATAGAAGGAGATCAGGTTCGTCAAGCAGGACCTGCCCTTCATAAACCCATGCTGACTGGGCCTGATCGCCTGCTTGCCCTGCAAGTGCTGCGTGATGACTCTCAAGATAATCTGCTCCATGAGCTTCCCCGGCACTGAGGTCAAACTGACAGGCCTGTAGTTTCCCGGGTCAGTCCTCCAGCCCTTCTTGTAGACGGGCGTCACGTTTGCTAGCCGCCAGTCAACTGGGATCTCCCCTGATAGCCAGGACTGTTGATAAATGATGGTAAGCGGCTTGGCCAGCTCCTCTGCCAGTTCTCTCAGTACCCTTGGGTGGATCCCATCTGGCCCCATCGACTTGTGCACATCCAAGTGCCGTAGCAGGTCAACAACCATTTCTTCATGGATATTGAGGGCCACATCTCTCTCCCCATCCCCTTCCACCAGTTCAGGGTACTGGGTATCCAGAGAACTGGTATTGCCGCTAAAGACTGAGGCAAAGAAGGCATTAAGTACCTCCACCTTTTCCTCATCTCTTGTAATTAAGTTTCCCCCCGCATCCAGTAAAGGATGGAGATTCTCCTTAGTCCTTCTTTTTGCGTTGATCTATTTATAAAAACATTTTTTGTTATCTTTAATGGCAGTAGCCAGATTGAGCTCCAGATGAGCTTTGGCTTTTCTAATTTTGTCCCTGCACAGCCTCGCGATATCCTTATAGTCCTCCCTAGTGGCCTGCCCACTTTCCCAAAGATTATAAACCCTCTTTTTTCTCCTAAGCTCGAGCCACAATTCTCTGTTCAGCCAGGCTGGTCTTCTTCCCCGCCAGCTCGTCTTTGGGCACGTGGGGACAGATTGTTCCTGCGCCATTAAGATTTCCCTCTTGAAGAGCGCCCAGCCTTCCAGGGCTCCTCTGCCCTTCAGAACCGCCTCCCAAGGGACTCTACCAACCAGTGTCCTCAGCAGCACAAAGTCAGCCCTCCGAAAGTTCAATACAGTGGTTTTACTGATCCCCTTCCTGGCCTTGCCAAGAATAGAGAACTCCACCATTTCGTGGTCACTCTGCCCAAGACAGCTCCTGACAATCACATCCTCCACCAGTCCCTCTCTGTTTGTGAACAGAAGGTCTAGCGGGGCGCCACCCCTGGTAGGCTCACTAACCAGCTGTGTCAGGAAGCTATCTTCCACCCTCTCCAGAAACCTCCTAGACTGCTTTCTCTGGGCTGTGTTGTGCTACCAGGATATGTCGGGGAAGTTGAAGTCCCCAATGAGAACCAGCGCTGAAGATTTCGCAACTTCTGTCAGCTGCCTGTAGAACTCCTCATCCGTCTCCTCGTCCTGGTTCGGCGGTCTGTAACAGACCCCAACCAGGACACTAGCCTTGTTGGCCCCGCCGATCCTAACCCAAAGGGACTCGACCTTGTCATTTCCAGCCTCGAGTTCTACAACATCGAAAGACTCTCTAATATAGAGAGCCACCACCCCTTCTGTGCTGCCTGTCCCTTCTGAAGAGTTTATAGCCAGTCATTGCAGCACTCCAGTCATGAGAGTGGTCCCACCACGTCTCCGTGATGGCAACCAAGTCATAGCCTGCCTGCTGCACGATGGCTTCCAGCTCCTCCTGTTTGTTACCCATGCTGCGTGCATTGGTGTAGGTGCACTTCAGCTGGGCCATTGCCTTATCCCCCGGCCTTGCTATTGTTCCCCCTGGCACAGCTCCAACAATCCTTGCTTCAGCCCCATCCCCCTTCTTACCTAGTATAAAGCCCTCTCAATGAGCCCTGCCAGCTCCTGGCCCAGGATCCCTGAAAGATAGGGACCCGTCTGCGGCCATCAGGCCTGGTGTCGAGTAAAGTGCCCCATGGTCGAAAAAACCAAGATTCCTGTGTTGGCACCAGCCCCTGAGCCATGTGTTTAACAGGTAGGCTTTTCATGTCCTCTCTGTACCCCTCCCTGCCACTGTAGGGATGGACGTAAACACCACCTGCACTCCCGCTCCATCCACTAATCGTCCCAGTCCCCTAAAGTCTCGTTTAATAGCCCTCAGGCTTCTCTCTTCAATGTCATCACTACCTGCCTGGACTATCAAAAGAGGATAATAGTCAGAGGGGCGAACCAGGTTGGGAAGCTTCCTGGCAACGTCCCTGACCCTGGCCCCAGGGAGGCAGCAGACTTCCCTACAGGTAGGGTCAGGCCGACAAATAGGGCCCTCTGTTCCCCTGAGGAGAGAGTCTCCCACAACAATAACCCTTCTGAAAAAACAAGTAAACACCTGATGTCATATCACTACCAAGTGATATATTTATGAATAGTCTTAATATGGTGAATTGCTGCCACCTTTTGGTTATAGATTTATATGAAATTAAACTTCTACCTAAAACAACATATAATGTTGCACACTGCGCATACAACATACAATCATATACTGCAATTGGGGTCTTAGGAGCAGGGGAAAGAGTGGAGTTGGGACAAACATCATTTATACTTGCCATAAAATGCAGTGTGCAGTTGAATGCCTTGAAATACACTTAGTTTCCAGCTTAAAATATATTTCTATTTTCTACCACTTAAATCAGCTCCCATTGAAATGCATATTATGGTTACTAAATTATGAAATACATTCTAAGATTAAAATTAGTAAGTATATTAGTTTGGGGAGATAGACACAACTCCATGGAGATAAATACATCAGAAACAGCATTGTGCAGTTTGTAAAACTTGTAGCAGATTACCCAGATGAGGCATTAGTCAACATAAAGCTTTTGTTTTGTACTTTCCTCCATAATAATTCATTTCTGAAGAACAATAAAAAAGAACTATTTAAGAGGCCACCTTTCGTCCCAAAACCATCTCTTTGATGTTTTTACAGAACACATTCAGCTTTTATGCTCATGTTTATTTTGAAAGCTATTACCAACCAGTCAATGAGAAGTAAAACATTTTTTAAAAATTGCTGTCACCACAGATTTGACCCATTGGGGTACTCTGGTGTATACGATAGATTTGACCCCATGGTGTACTGTAATGTAGGTGGCACTCTACCTTACCACCTGAGAAGGTATGCAACATGAGAGGAAGTAAATCTAGATGACTGTAACATAGAAAGTGTCCACCCTTCAAATCAACCACATTCTCTCAAAAACCATGGAGGGAACAGCTACAATGAAACTAACAGATGAGCACACAACTATTAAAAACCTTCATACTTATTACCTTCCTTAAAAAACAATTAAACAAACTATACAATCCAATCAAATGTTATTTGTATCAGAGAGCATACGTATCTTAGTCAGTGAGGACATGAAATTCATAGATAATGAACAGGAAGTAGTATCACATGATGGCTCTGAGTACAGAGGGAGTAAGGTTTTTAATAAGTACACATGAACTTGCTCACTGTCAGCAGAACGTCTCCTGACATCCTTTTATGTTTCCCCACCTCCCCACTTGTTCAAAAAAAATCCAGCTGCAGGCAACTGCTAATTAAATACTTTGGCTTTCCAATACAGTTACCGTATACACACATCTGCTGTGCAATAAACACTGTTTTAAGTGTAATTGGCATATTTTCCATGCTCTAGGAGAGATTATTTATGACATGAAGAAAGAAAAAGACACAGGGTTCAAGCCCCTGCTTCATAGTCACTTGAAAGTAAAAGCTGCAAACTGTTGTTTAAAAATAAAACCATTTAACATGCCTTTATTGCTGAAAGGCAGCCTTTAATCCCACATTCCAATGCTTTGCTCCAGAACAACATATTTACTAATCTTTTGGCCTTGAAATTATATAAATCCAAATATATATTTCACTCCCTACACTCGTTGAACATTTTGGCTTATGTCCCATTCCCTAATTTCACAATCTGTTTCAGACAATGGATTTGAACTCAGGTAGACAAGGCAAGTATCCGTAATTAAGTCCTCCTGAAGTCAGTGAGACTCTGAGCAGAAACAGTGTGGATGTACAAATCTCACTGAACTATGTGAACTTAGATAGAACACAGATAAAACGACCAAAAAAAAAGTGAAGTGAGCAATGATATCCTGACAGATGGGCTCTCTAAGCTTAGTCAGTGGCATTAGGTTGGACAGGGATTTGGTCAATCATATCTAGTGGAAGGTGTTCCTGCTCACAGCAGCAGGGCCAGAACTAGGTTATCTTTAAATTCCTAACTCAAACCATTCCATGAATCTGTTATAGAATTAGCTTTTGACTTTGTGATTGTGCATTACTAGTGTTCAAGTGTTCTGTAAGTCTATTTGGGACTTTGTTCTAAGTCAAAAGTTGTCAGGAAGTGATTACATTTTCATAGTCTGTAGTTAGACTAGCGTAGCATCATTAACTCACTGAAGCTGAAGCAACCCACTCCTCCAGAAATGCAGCAATTAAAATACACCACAGTGTCATCCAACTCCAGCATTGGAGACAACTGTTGGGAAAGGGTACAATATCTTTCAAGTCTTTTGCTGGATATTCTTGAAATCAGCTGTTCTCACAAACCTGTTGTGACATTTTTAGAGTGACATCTTCATTAAAGTTCACCTGTCTCCCTAATACAGAAACACAGCAACAATCAGAGCAGGTTAATCTTCACAAATAACTGCAAGAGTGGGTGGATCTCATGTCATGTCATGTTCCCTTCCCCCCTTTGGCAAATGTAACAAATTCAGCTGTGACATACTTGAAGAAAAATCAGTTTTGGAGGAAAATTCCTTGAAAACATCATAGATGAGGCTGGCTGGTATATTATAGCAGTTTTCTTCATGAACTAACCTACACTGAAAGGTAGCAGACTGACATACCTAACATTGTGGAATGGACAAGTCTTGTCAATTAATTTGGGAAGCTCAGCCTCCAAAAATCAGTTCTTTTCCTATGCCTATCACCAATAATGCCAAATTTCAGTCACCAAACAAGAAGACAACTACTCATTCTTTGGTGTTTTTGCCATCTGTGGGAGCATTACATTCCAGACCTGAAGAGAGGGTAAGGACCTCCCACTCATCTGCAAACCCACCTTTTTTTTTTTTTTTTTTTTTTAATTTGTTTTAAATAATTTCTGAGTATGGTCTTTTCACTAACTTGCTATTGGACTTGCCCAGTCAATTCCAAAACGTACATTCCCATTTCTGTTCTTACCTTTTGGGTTCCCCTCTAATAACCAGCTATTAACTTACAACTGTCATGTATAATGTTAGAAGGCAAAGATTTGTAGACTTCCAATGTACAATAACCTATCATTTTTTACAATGAAAACAATTTTCACAAAAACTTCCAGAATTCCTGTACTTGGAAATCTAGTTCATAATTATTTCTAGCCTAGAATTGAACCCAGTACTCCTAACACTCAGCCTACACATACCTAACTCACAGGTGTTTCCTCCATCCCCTCTTGTTCCAAGTCTGCATGAAAGATGACATCCACTACTGGTCTGAGTTACTGTTAGCTCTAATAGGACAGCTCAATAAAATATGCCTTGTGGATATGAACAGATACCTCCCAATTCATTATCATCCCTGAAAATGATGGTAAAATGTTATTATTACTAGAATTAGTATATACTTCAAAGACATTTAGGAGATTACAGATAAAAGTACTTTAAGATAAGGTTACAAGAACAGTTTTGAAAAGTTAGGGCATGCAAGTATTACGGATACACACAGAACTTTACCTTGGTCCACCTCTATAATTGTAGTACTGTGTACAACACAATATATTGCAAATGGACTAGCACAGAAAGTACCTCAGGCCATGTAATTTATTCAAGAGATGGGACAGAAAACATAAGCAAGTTAGTTAAAATTTAAGCATTATAAAACTTTAAGAGAGGTTAAGACAGGCCGATAACAGTATCCCAACTACACTTTTCATTAAAATGGAGGAAAAAAAAAAAAAAAGAGAGAGAGAGAAAAAGAAGCACTGATTACATATGATCTTGATAAAATTAGGTCAAAACCCAAACATACATACTTTGTAGATTAGTGCAGCAGCATAAAAACTAAGGCACCTAGACATACAGTCTGGGGAGAATTTTCCACTGTAAGGACAGCTGCAGTATTTGTATTTGAACGAATGCAAATTCTTGATATTGTCAATTCTGATCAAAAAGCCAAAGAATACAGGTAGCAACAATGGTCAACAATCATCGCCACCTAGGAAGAGGAAATTCTGAGCTGCTATTTCCTCAATCCAATGTTCTGCTTTAAACACAAGCCATTAAACGCATTTCCCCACACACCCTCCCACCCTCACCACCATAAGATATCCTGAGATTTGACTGCATATCTAGATCTGTCACCTCTATTTTTTTCAACTATATTCATGGAAATTAACAGAACAGATGGTAGAAAAAGTATCCTAATCTTTCAGAGTAAAAAGTTTCACTGTTGGTTAAATTTTAGTTTATCATATATTAGAAAAAATACTATAATGGCGATTACAACAGTGAAACCCTTCGGCACTGTAATGATTCTTCTAATATACTTTGGGAGAGTCAAGTCCTGTATTTATACCTGTGAACTGATTCATTTCATTATAAGCATTAGAAGACTGCAGCTGTATTAATGACTTTAGTCTCAATAGTTTATGTATTTGCAAGCAGTTTTTAGAAAAAAAAGGGTCCTAACTGAAAAGGCTTTTCTGGAGGACTTTAAAACATTTTTCCATCATATTGCTCAAACAAAACAGAATAGTACAGCTTGTGGTTTTAATATTTTCCAATTAGGAAAACTTTTAATTCAAAAAATTTTAGTAAAAGTTGAAGTAACATAGTCTACTGAAGAATATTAGCTGGGAATAAGTAAATACCAGCATAACTAATGGACCAAAGGGCACCTCTACTTGACCAAGAAAATCCATGTGATGTTAAGACCATCTGCTGCTGCTGAAATGTTTTGTTTAGAATAGATTGTTTTAGGGATCAAACTACATATTTTACTTTCACAGCCATGTGCATAAGGGCCATTCACAGTACATACACTTAACGGCTTACAGAAAATGACTGAAAGAAACCACAGATACAGCTCACTGCCTTTTTAAAAGAAAATGTTCCCAATGAGACTTTTTTTCCTGTTACATTTGTCATACATTAATGTGAAAAGAGAAATACTTGTGATTAGGTTCATACACCAGTAAAAAATTTCAAGGTAAGAAAGCATTAAGTGAGGATAAATCAATTTCAGACTGCAGTATGAAATAAGACTGGTTTTCTACAATAAACAATTCACAAGACGCATGTAAGAGCTGTAAGGTACAGATCAACCACTTACATTCAAACAAAAAGGGGTTTTTTAGATATGTGAATGGAAAAAGGAGAACTAAAGAATACATAGGGCCGCTCCTTGACAGGGAAGGTCTCCTCACAGACAATGACATAGGCAAAGCAGAGACGCTTAACGCCTTCTTTACCTCTGTCTTCAATGCCGATGATGGGCTTCGGGACCCAGGGTGCCCTGAGCTGGAGGACCGGGACGGTAGGGATGACAAACTCCCAACTGACCCTGAACGTGTGCGGGATTTGCTACTCCACCTGGATCCCTACAAGTCCATGGGTCCGGATGGGATTCATCCCCGGGTGCTGAAAGAGCTGGCGGACGTCATCACGGAACCTCTCTCAATTATTTTTCAACGATCCTGGGAATTTGGAGAGGTCCCAGTAGACTGGAAGCTGGCAAATGGATTGCCGATTTTCAAGAAGGGTCAGAAAGAAGACCCTAGCAATTACAGGCCTGTCAGTCTCACGTCAGTGCCCGGTAAAATCGTAGAGAAGATGGTTCTCGAACTTATTGAGACGCACCTGGGGGACAAAGCAGTCATTGGTCCCAGCCAGCATGGGTTTGTGAAGGGTAGGTCCGGCCTAACTAACCTGATTTCCTTTTATGATAAGATCACCCGTATGGTGGACCAAGGGAAACCTGCTGATGTGATTTTTTTGGACTTCAGCAAGGCTTTTGACACGGTTTCCCATAGGATCCTACTGGACAAAATGTCCACCATACAGCTAAATAAAACCATCATCCGATGGGTGAGCAATTGGCTAACGGGCAGGGCCCAAAGGGTTATGGTAAATGGGGCTGCGTCAGGCTGGCGGGTGGTCACCAGTGGGGTCCCTCAAGGCTCCATTTTAGGGCCGGTACTTTTCAATATTTTTATAAACGATCTGGATGTAGGAATGGAAGGTATTTTGAGCAAGTTTACTGATGACACCAAACTTGGAGGAGTTGTGGACTCGAATGAGGGTGGAAAGGCCTTGCAGAGGGATCTGGATAGGTTGGAGAGCTGGGCGATCACCAACCGCATGAAGTTCAATAAGAGCAAGTGCCGGGTCCTGCACCTGGGACGGGGAAACCCTGGCTGCACGTACAGACTGGGCGATGAGACGCTGGAGAGCAGCCTAGAAGAGAGGGATCTGGGGGACGTGGTAGACAGCAAGTTGAATATGAGCCAGCAGTGTGCCCTGGCAGCCAGGAGGGCCAACCGTGTCCTGGGGTGCATCAAGCACGGCATCGCTAGTAGGTCAAGGGAGGTGATTGTCCCGCTCTACTCTGCGCTGGTGCGGCCTCACCTCGAGTACTGTGTGCAGTTCTGGGCACCACAGTATAAAAAGGACATGAAACTGTTGGAGAGTGTCCAGAGGAGGGCTACAAAGATGGTGAAAGGCCTGGAGGGGAAGACGTACGAAGAACGGCTGAGGTCACTGGGCCTGTTCAGCCTGGAGAAGAGGAGGCTGAGAGGAGACCTCATCGCAGTCTACAACTTCCTCGTAAGGGGGTGTCGAGAGGCAGGAGACCTTTTCTCCATTAACACCAGTGACAGGACCCGCGGGAACGGGGTTAAGCTGAGGCAGGGGAAGTTTAGGCTTGACATCAGGAGGGGATTCTTCACAGAGAGGGTGGTTGCACACTGGAACAGGCTCCCCAGGGAAGTGGTCACTGCACCGAGCCTGACTGAATTTAAGAAGAGATTGGACTGTGCACTTAGTCACATGGTCTGAACTTTTGGGTAGACCTGTGCGGTGTCAAGAGTTGGACTTGATGATCCTCAAGGGTCCCTTCCAACTCAGGATATTCTATGATTCTATGATTCCTTTTATTAAAAACAATGCAGATTTAAACATAATTAACCTATTTGTCCACAAATAAATTAGTCCAGATGTAATTATCAATTTAAATTGGAAACTTCTTACATCATCACTTTATGGTGTATACTTATATCAAGAAAAATATACGAAGTGTTGCATATACTGCAACTGAGCCAAAACATGAAAAATCCCAGTAACTTCAGAGAAACTCCTTAGATGCAGCCGATGTGATTCTGCCCCATTTTTAAAAGTCGTTTAGTAGAGAGAATGAGATCTAATATCAACCAAGCAGCTGTACGCTATGCCCAAATGCTAGGAAGTATTCACAGAATTACAGAATGGTTTAAAGACCATCTGGCTCCAGCCCCCTGCCATGGGCAGGGACACTTCCCACCACACCAGATTGCCCAAAGCCTGGCCTTGAACACTTCCAGGGATGGGGCATCCACAGCTTCTTTGGGCAATTTGTTTGAGTGGCTCACCACCCTCACAGAAATATATATATATATATATATATTCTTTATATCTAATCTAAATCTACCCTCTTTCAGTTTAAAGCCATTACTCTTTGTCCTATCACTACACTCCCTGAGAAAGCCCCTCTGCTGCTTTTCTGCAGGTCCCCTTTAGGTACTGGAAGGCTATGAGGTCTCTCCAGAGCCTTCCTTTTCAACCCCAACTCCCTCAGCCTGTCTTCATAGGAAAGGTGCTTCAGCCCTTTGATCATTCTCATGGTCTTTCTCTGGACTCACTCTAACAGGTCCACATCCTTCTTGTGCTGGGTGGCCCAGACCTAAGGGACTGTTTTAGGTGGAGTACAGCAAGAGCAGGGTAGAGAGGGAGATCCCTTGACTCTCTGGCCACACTTTTGATGCCGCCCAGGATATGGTTGGCTTTCTGGGCTGCAGGCATACATTGTTGGCTCATGTTGGGCTTCTCATCAACACCTTCAAGTCCTCCTCCGGGCTGCTCTCAATCCGTTGTTTCCAAACAAGACTTGCCATCCATTTAAGCAGTAGGGTAGTTCTTCATTCCCAAAATTAACTCAAAATCCCATTATTCATCTTCAGAAAACTCAGAGAGTCAAGCCAACGTATTCCAAAAGGACTGGCAATTTTGGGTATTAGCTATTTGAGTGCACTTCAACTGCTTGAAACTAATTTTCAGAGCTGGGTTTGGCACTTGGTCTTTAAAGGTGTCTCAGAAACAGGATGACCTAAAGACATCCACAAATTCATTTGGGATTTATAAAAATCCTTGCTGGTGTCAACCAACAGTGCATGAGTAAACATTTCATCCCATGTCATTTTTTGCCCCACATCACCAAGCACCAGCATCTACTTTAAAACTGTGCCAGTGTAGTTCAAGCATGTAGCATGCCAAAACAAATGATGACTATTTCTCCGATCCAAGTTACAGCCACAGCTAATGAATTTCCAAATCAAATAACTTTAACTCCAACCATGATCTATGAACATATGAACTGTTTGCCAACATGATCTAAATATAGCTGATGCCTGCCATGCCTGCCTGAGAATGTAGGCTGGAAGAGAAAGCTTATTTCTGTATCAAAGCACAGAATTATTCATGTTGAGAGGTACCTCTGGAAAGCATCTAATCTAATCTCCTACTCAGCACAACATTAACAGCACTGAATCCTGACCAAGTTACTCATGGCTTTGCTTGCAATTTGAAAACGTCCAAGAACAGAGACTTCATGATCTTTGGAAGCAAAGTGTTCTTTCTAACGCTCAACCTTCCTCATACTGAAAAAGTAACTATTTCAAATTGTGACCACTGATTCACCCTCGTGCTGTGCAGTTCTAGCACCACCTTCTTGGTAACTCCTTAGGTACTGGAACACCTCTGTTGGGTTCCCCCAAAGCCTTCTCTTTTCCAGTCTGAATTGTCCGGTTCCCTTATGCCTCATGCTACACGCTCCTGCGTAGTTTGCCATGACTTAACTTCAACTGTAAGATTAGTAATTTTCTTTAACTCACCTTCTGTAATATGTTAAATACAGAACCTCTGACCAAAACTATATAAATTGGGAATATTTATACACTTATTGTATCAGGCTGGAAACAGACTGCAATGAAGGTAAGAGTAAAATAGTAAATAGTAAAATAACTATAGGTTTGTCTGGATAGCATTTCTCTACAAAGAAAATAAATAATCCAACTGGGAGAAAATGCATTCTCTAGGTAAATGTATTCCAAAAGGAAAGTTGCTGATAAAGACAGAAGGAAGCCTCTGTATGTTATATCCAGAGATAAAGTATCTAGAACTACTCAAAAGATGGAGGGAAAAAAAGCAAGTTCATTAACGTTTTTCAAGAAAAACAGTAAGGAAAAGAGAGTATTTTTTTCAGAACTAATAAATCTCTCCTGGCACGCTCTGACAATTCCATCTGTCTGGTACTCTATCAAAACTGGAATTCAGAGGCAAAGCAAAAAAGCAGAAAGATCTGAAGCAAAAGGTCTGAAAGCAAACCTTTAGAGAGAAGTGACTGTCAATTGAAACAAAACACCATGAAGTACATATATAATTTGTAGAATTTAAGTAATTTTTAAACATTGTTAAAATGGTTTTGTTAATTCACTTGGATGTCTTCAAGTTAAAATTGCCAGAAATCCACTTACCTTTTGATTACTATGACAAGATTAATTAATCCCAGCGTATCTATTTGTTCCCAGGTGTTTTGATTTTAAACCTTTAAATTTACTTCCCTCCAAGAGAGAAGTTGTATAATGAAAACATCAGATAAGTATTTAAATACTTAAGAGTGTTTCACCACTTAAGGACAAAATAAAAGAGACAGTCATGTGCTTACAGTTACCTTTGAAAACTCCATTGAAATCTTACAATTTTGAAGCTAATGAGGTTTGTTTGCTTTGTTTTATTAGAAAAAATACTCAGGCAAGGTCTACAATCATCTGTCAATTATAAATGACTTACAAGAAACTCATGAAGCAATAAAATTAAAAAAATACAAATACAAACTATATCTGAAACACTTCTATTTGGCAATTTTATAACAAATTCTTAAAAGAAACAAAGATTGCGATTACTTTATAGGTACAGAAAAAGCAGTAGGTGAAGTGCTCAAGCAAAAAAAAAAAAAAAACACTGCATTTTTTTTCCAAAAATAAAGTCACATCACTACAGATTTTATGAATAATACCCTTATTAAACAACCATTCCAGAACATCTTATATTAGTGGTGCTTTTAATCTGCACTTTATTTTGCTTGATAAGACTTTTTTTTTCATGTATATAAGTAACATTTTTAACCCATTGGTGCTAAGCAAGACTCTCGTGTCAGTACCAATGCGGAATGCATTTGTATTATATTAGGATATGCTCACTTTTGCAACCAAAGGGTTACTTCTAACTTTTATTCTATTTAATAAAAATTTAGTGTAAAAACTGCTGGTTATTAGTTTCACTGTAGTAAATTCCTCCCCAATAAGGAGGACTAACTCTGCAGTTTGACTGCATATATCCATACAAATTTTACATATTAGTTCCTTCCAATAGCAAGGAAAAAACTAACTTCTTGTTCACTATTAGAAAAGAGCGCCATGAATTAATTATGGGTACTACTCATCCCTCTAAGATTTCTGGGAAGGATGTTCAATGTTGTTCTTACAACAGATATTAACAGTAGTATATAGTCCCTTAGGTATGTAAAAGAAGGTTTTTTTATTGTTAAGGAAGGTGCTTTTTTAAACAATTCTTCTGGCAGCACTAGTGAATTACAATATCCTTCAATATTATTTCTACCGTAATATATACATTTTAACTTTCATGCCTCTAGAAAAACATCTACAGTACATTTCATAATATAAAAATATATTACAAATCTGCTGAAATATTTACAAGCAATGTCCTATTATCTATATGCAACATTTTTGTCTCCATACAAAGACTAACAGGTTAGACACATCTCTATTTGTCAGTTAAAAAAATCCATGGCTTCTTGCTTATTAAGCAAGAAAATGATTTTATTTTCCTTTTCAAAGCCAACTTTGGTGCATAAAGGATTGATTTTCTAGATATTTTCTTAAAAAATACCATTTTCTTTACATCTAGAAAACATTAGGCCAAATAAAAAAGTATACTTTACAAGTGAATGGGAGTTCTACAGGGACAAAAAAGTAAAATAAAACACTGGTAACACTAACTGCTAAGTAAAGGTTTTTCAAAAACCGTCCATTGATACAGATCACATAAGAGAAGATCTCATTAACATACTATACTACTCCTGAAAAGGGGATCAGACATACTGCAACACTCTTAACATCTTTAAGCCATACTATATGTATTTGTAGTTGATTGGAAAAGACAAGCATTCCATCAACATTTTTTTTTAAACATTATAATTCAACATATCTTATGGATCTGACAAAGGAGGCGAGGTTACAAATGACAAATGATTACTATCCATCATACTGAAAGGTTAACAGGATAATCCCTTGCTAGCTGTTTTGTTGTCTGGCATATTATATTTTGTTAATATTGACAAGAAGCTTAATAGCTTGTTAAGAGTTCTCCTGGGAATTTTGAGTAAATGGTGATGGTTACTTTTTGTTTTCATCAAGTATAAACTACTGTATTCACTAAAGAAAAAAGCAGCTTAAGTAAGCAAGCATGCAAAGCCTTTTAGTTGTTCCACTAAGTTGCCAGAAGAGTGTTTGCTCAGTCTCCCACTGTACCATTCCATGAAAATGTGGATATACAGTAATATATTAATATATTCCACGGAAGCATCAACTTCATTCACAGAATGTTTACACTAAGCATAAATATTTATCTAAAAAAAAAAAAGAAAAAAAGGATGGGATTTGACTAATGTGCAACTTTATTTCTAAATCCATTGTCAGTGACTAAGACTGCAGGTGTCCCCACTTGCTTGGTTTTTACCTCTTCAACCTCTTCTGGGGCATTGTTCTGTAAAAGAAGATAGGACAGTTTTTACAAAAAGACCCTGAAATGTAAATCCAAGTCTGCTAGAGTGTATTACGAAATCATGCCTATATACAATCTATTTTCATTTAATTTGGTTACAACTAAAGCCATTCTATATGACCTCAAATTAGCATGTATTTCAGGTGATGATTTCAAACTATTAGTGTCAACATTTTATCATGACATTAATAACTGTGACTGAATTCTCCTAGCCACTTTTTCCTCTATGCAAAATTTTGGTCTTCAATTTTATTATTTTGATCTCCCCCAGTCAGTCCCAAAGCTCTTTTTAATCACATACTGATCTATACTTATAAAAAAAATTAGTAAAACGTTATGTGCAGGGATGTTAATTTTATTCAGAAGAGGGAGAAAGGGTTGTTCATTTTTCCCAATGGACTTCATCCCAAAGATCATTTTTATTTTTAAAGGTTATTTTTTTCTTTTCAAATCAAACCAATACATCAAGTTCTACAAAGGTAATCAATATAAAGGTGATTAACACCTAAATTAGGTTATAAAATAGTCACTGTTTGAAGTGGTTTTATAATACGTAATCCAATTTCCTCGTAACATTTGTATGATTTACGTTTAACAGTAATAATTGTTACACTAAAGTAAGTATTTTAAAAACTTACATTTTAAAAGCGCACATAGTATGATGATTTATTTTCATATTGTAAACCAAGCTTTCATTAATTTGATTAGTGAAATACACTGAATATTAAAGGTGAACTGAAAGGCTTATTGCATATCAAAACCTCAGATTAGCATTCTAGGTACTCCTTTAGATGCTGGTTCATTGGATGTTAACAAACATAACAATTAACTTTGGTTGAGGCTTTTTTGTTTCTCCCTCCCCAGCCATTTTCATGCATTTTTAAATAAGTCTATAAACACATCTCTTTGCATCTTCAAAAACTTAGAGTGAATTAAGCATTTCAGATTACCTTTAAAAACTGTACACACATACAACCGTGGGTACTGACAATTATGAGAGCACATTAATACAGAGGGGGGAAAATCAGGAAATTATTAGAAACAAGATGGATTAGAAGCCAATCAAGTCCTAAAAACACATATGTGAATGTAGCTTAAAGACAAGTGATATATACTGTCCCCCTCCACAGAATTTTGTATTAAAAAAGTAACAGTACTTGTACACAAGTACAGATTTCAAGGTAATACTGCATGTATTACAGCTGAGTATAAATTATGTAAAGATAAATTTGGACTTTAAAAAAATTGGTATACAAACCAGTATGTGATCTTAACAGAAGTGATCTTTCAGGATTCCACTGTATGTACTTCCTTTACTAGAATTTCTGTACACCAAGCACAAAAAAGTAAAATACACTTGGTAAATACACATATTCCCCGTTTCTCAGTAACTAGAGTTCAGTTCAAGAAGTTAATTCTGAAACAACTTAAGACCTCAGAACTTAACTACTGGACGCTGACAGGATTAAGGCTCCCTGTTGTGGTGTATAATACATTAACAATCCTGATTTCCCAACGTCAGAAAGTTAAGTGAGGCTTAAGGCTATACTTAAGTAAAGAAAATTTTTAAATTAGGACATTACCTGTATATGTTTGGGTCCAGAAGCAAGGCAGTATCTTTTGGTAGTTTTGATAAATGAACTACTTTAGTTTTTAACTGATGTCGCTCACTTTCATTTACCCACACATCAGGCAGACTATGAATAAATAAATAAAATAAAAAATATTCAAAAAAGATCAACTGTTTTTCTTACCATAAAATAATGTGGTAAACTAGTACATATGAAGTTTCTAAATACAATTGCCACTTTTCACTGGATAAAAAACACCTTCATTGTAGCAAGGAAGAGACAGACAATCTTTACACGTTATACCTCAAAGTCTTTCGAATTCTCAGCATGAAAAAGATGCTAAACGGTATTTAGATTAATCCAGAAGAATATTAAAACAAACATACAATGATAACAGTATTGTAGTAAAACTACAACCTCCATTTTAATGGTTTAGTTTGAAAATGGTAGCAGGAACTAAACAGATCTTTTATACCTAGTTAAAAAAAAAAAAAGTTTTCAAATGATCTGATGCTGTGCAAGAAAAGAAAAGGAAAGTACAGGCCAGAACTTCAGCCATTGAATTTCAAGCCAACACTATTTTGCTTCCTCCAAGGTCAAAGCTTTCCATGTCAAAATGCTCCTACTTAGCTGATGTTAATTTATCAATTCTCTTCTGAGGAAATTCAGCCAATCACCATAAAGTATTTTGGATATGTAACAGTTTTCATTGTGAGACAGAATAAAACTTGGTCTTTACACATTAAATGGAAGGTCTTTACACGTTGCTTCATTGCCACTTGCAGTTAAACCCCCAGAGGGCTGGAGGCTAACTCACACACTGATCTCTGTTTTGTTCTTTAGATCTTTGAAACCAAACCTGTCTGTTTCTGAGCTGTTTATTGCATTATTGCTTCTTTTATGGAAAGCAAATTAAGTTTTTAACATGCTGCTGAGGTTGTCAGGTTAAGAAGACGCTGGGCTTACAGAGGTCATGAGTGCCTTATAAAAAAACAATTCCCATCTCTAAGATAAAAGTAAAAACAAATGAGTTTTTTATTATTATTTTTATTACCCATGGGCAAAAAAAATCATTTCAGGCTGGGAAAAAAGTTTTTAATTAAGAACCCTAATATTCTGAAACAAGTTTCAATTTGAGAACAACAACATCTAAAACTATCTAAAAAGGTTTTTTTGTTGTTATTGTTGTTGTTTTGTCTAACCAAAGCTATATGCAGTTTTACAGACTTCTGGAAATTATTTTTTTTTTTTTAGCATTGAAGGTTAACTGTAATTCAAATTCAATTTTTTGGTTAAAAGAACTTGGTTAAAAGTGGAAAAAGAGTTTCTCCACTGATACTATTTCCCCCTTTCAAATGAAGGTGGAAAAAAAACAGGATGCAATGTATCTCTCTATTCAGATTTAATATGGCTCATGAAAGATGAAAAAATATTGTCTATAAAACTTTTTATAAAAAGTGGGTATCGACTTTTTATAAAAAGAAACATTAGGAAAACAATTTAATTAGAAACTGTATGCTGAAGATACAAAATGATAAAAATCATTAAAAAAAAAGAAGTAAAGCTTTTCACATAGAATATAGAATCATAGAATCATTCAGGCTGAAAAAGACCTCTAAGATCCAACCTTTAACCCAGTACTGAAGTCCACCACTAAACCATGCTACTAAGTTCTACATCTACATGTTTCTGGAAGACCTCCGGACATGGTGACTCAACCACTTCCCCAGGCAGCCTATTCCATTGCTGCAAAACCATTTCAGCAAAGAAATTTATCCTAATATCTGACCTGAAAAACTGACACAACTTGAGGCCATTTCACCTTGTCTTATCTGTGGGTGCTTGGAAGAAAAGCCCAATCCCCACCTTGCTAAAGACCATTGGAAATATAAAGACAGAAACTCAGTAAAGTACTGCCCCCCCCAACAAAAAAAGGGGGAAAAAAAAAAAAAAAAAAAAAAAACAGGATAAATCCCTGATCCAAAAAAAAATCCAAGTGATAAAGGAGTGAAATAGGAAATTGATTAAAGACTATTCATTTTTCCTGAAAAAAAATACTTAAATGTACAGAAAACCCTGAGCAATTTAACAGTTTCAAAATGACTCACATATGAAAAGGTGAAATCATTATTGTTGGCTTCATCTGCAAGGCTGATGAACAGCTCTGCACGATGGGAAATAATGATCATGAATGTATTCAACTTTTCTAAAGTGTGAGTACATTCCTTTTGTAAGACAAAGTAATGACATAAGCCATATCTTGCTTTTGCTGTTTCTAAATGTAATGAACAAGATGAAATGGAATCAAATGAATAATTCAATACCGCATCATTCCATGCAGGAAGTACACCCTCTACCTAACCCAACCAAGATGTAAGAAATATCAACACAAAGGCCATTATCCCTTTGAACTGACCAACCAGCTCTACATCTATCAGGGATGTCTTAACATTACCGTCTTCTCCAATGTAGAGAAGCTAACATTGTATTAGTTTCCAAGAGCAAAAAAAACATTTAACTCTGTATTAAAGAACAAAAGTCCTTAATTACTTACTTTTCATGCTCCTAGTGTTTTATAATGCCTTTTCTTTTATCTTAAAATAAAAGCAAGTCTTTATCTGTAATATTTTAGCAAGAATAATCTCAAAATACTGTTACATACAGTATTACCAAGCTGACCTAAAAGGCAGCAAAGAATGACACTTTTCACTACAATATTTTAGTTATTCTCTCCCAAGCTTAACTGAAACTTGTAGTCTACAAGTGCTGCAGAGAGCTGAAAAAGCTACAGAGAGTTTAAAATTGCACCAAAATGCCAAACACTGCTGCAGGTGACTTACCAGCAACCCTATTCCTCTACAGATTAAAGTTATAATTGATTCGCATTGCTGAGTTCACAGTACTGCACATGACTAATATGAGACACTAGAAAACTGAGTAATTTAAACCACTTCACCAAAGCAAAAGATAGAGTTTGTTACACTAAGGCATCACCTTCCCACTCAATCACTTAAAAGGCAGCACTGAATCTAAAAAGACTACTTTGTTCTAAATTCTAATGGCAAAAACTATGACTATTTCATCTGAAACTTAGAAACCCTTATCTAATGAGTTACCAAGTTTGAGACATTTTCCTGGTAAGAACAACATTATTTTTAAGAATGAACTTCTAAACTTGCGCATCCTACCTAACTATGCAGCTATTATCTTAATGCACTCTTAGTATCTCAGTAACTTTACCTGTGTGCAGACGTATGGACCCAATAATAAACTATTATAATTATACTTACCTTTAAAGTAAAAAGTAATTATCTTTAAAATTGTGGAAAACATGGATCATGCAACACTTGCTAGAACTACTTCTCATACTGCCTCTCCTAAAACTACTCTGCCTACTGCTCTCCTAGAGAATAGTGGAAAGTAAGTATTTGTTCTACTTTTCCATATAGTAAAGATCATAATATTTACATATAAATTCTTTCCTTTGTCAGGAGAAGGAAAGTGTTTATTTCAGTTACTACTCCATATATCCTAAGACTATCTGAAGGCAATACTATCTGAAGGCAATGCATTAAGAGGCAACTTGGAAAAGGGCAGAACGTGGGGAAAAAAAAAAAAAAGAGAAAAAGCAAACAAACATGGTGGAAAGGAAACTCCAAACTTCAGTGGGAAAACCCAAAGAAAGAGTAATATGAGATGGACACTCTGAATGACCAACTGTAGTTATTTCACTGTTAAATAGTAGCACCTATACAAAGATTCTTGTAGTTCTACCATTAGACCGATGATTAGAGATTTTTCAGTGCCTAAAAATATTTGAGGATCACGACAAATTAATGGACAAGCGAGCTGTCTCAGTGATAAATTTTCCCATATATGTGGCTGGCAAAACCAATCTGATTTCCCCTATTCAATAATTAGAAGACTTTGTTATTTATACCTGTAGTGGCAAAATGCATTAAAAAAATACAGCTTAAAGTTTACGTGAACTGTTATCAGAATCTAAAGACTCAGTAGCTAAACTGAAGTCAATTTAAAGTGTAACACAGTTGCTTATTTTTTAAACTTCCAAATTACTTAAAACAAACAAACAAACATGAAGTACATAAAGGCATAACAATTGACAGTTCATTTACCCCGCTGTATATCTTTCCCCGTTTATATCCTATCATATCACTAGTAATATACTTACATGTCCTCTGGTGTCCAATGAAGCAAGAGTTTTATTTTTCCAGAATCTTCTTTTCTTTTAGCTATTACCTGATAATAGTTACATAAATCATAATTAAAATAAAATCCATTCTTTTTCTTGCTCAAATTAAGTATTCATGTTCAACTGGACATTCAGAAAATGCAAACTGTTTTACTTCTTAACAGCTGTATTAATTCTATACATAGGTAGAATGTACATGTCACTATTAAAGCAGTTCTTAGCAAGGTTTGGTGTTTTCATGAAAATTTTGTTTTAGTATTTGCTTACTAAATGGTCCCTTAAAAAAATGCATACACAGTATTCTTTAGAAGGGTTCAAAGCTTTTGGAGTAGCAGCTTAAAAATTTGAGGTGCATACGTTCTTAGATCAGGTTCACAAATGCCCTTTATGAATACATTCATGTTTCAGTAAATCTCTATAGAAAATGAGAAATTAATGCAGCTTATATTTTAATTCTAATATGACATAAGGAAATATTCTCTCATAAATGCTTTGACATCTGGAAATTATTATAACTTCCTAGGTAACCTTTATTCATTCCCTTTCAACATTTAAGCCAAGCACTGAATCAAGCAAAGGCTCCTTGGAAGAATTCACAGGCTCACAGAAATTGTTTAACGCATACATAACAGGGACCTTAAATACTGTAGCGTGTATGTTACTACTACTGTTATATGAATGATGAGTACAAATGACATGTCAAAGATGTGTTGACAATCCATAATATTTACGCAGAACATACACATTCCCCCTGTAAAGTTCCAGCTAAGAAATTGACAACTCCTTTCTTACAATTTCTGGTAACTAGCTCACAGTAGACAAGTACATAGAATGCTCTTACAGAGAACAATGTTTTCAGTGGTATGACCCTGAAGCTTAACACCAATCTTTAGTCAAAATTTAAAGTCAGAAATATATGAAGTATAAAAAAATGAAGCTGTTCACTCAAGTGTAAATATACTCATCAAAAAACGGCATTCAAAAGATAAATCCAAAATAGTACGGTATTCAGGAGAACAAGGAAAATCCACTTTTCTTTCACAAGTAGCTTCCACTTCCACCGATCTGCCCCTAGCTTCTCCTTTCCTACATGTCCCTGTACTCTGTACAGTTTAGGTACAAAGATTTTCTGATTTGCTTCAAACATCAGTCCTACTTTTTGCTCTGCTAGACACAACGTTTACTAAATCTTTCAAAGTTTCTACACACAGCCACTGTAGATACTGTAAACTGAAAAAAAAAAAAAGAGTAATTAGAGAACTTTTAAAGCACAGAAATGTGGCAGGATGGCAATGTTCTTCATGAAAAAGTCTAAACAAAAATGTAGTGTATGGAACATTAAGTACTGAAGTCCATAAACTGCATCAACCAAAGTAGTTCTCCACAACTGAGTATCATGGTAAATTAAACTTGGTCTCTTGTGGTAAGTTAAATGTAGTCATGACATTTTAAGGAATTCACAAATTTGTTTCCAGCTGTATTATTACAACTATGCAGCCATCTTCTCAATAAAAATAAAGCCCAGAGAGAAGTACCCATGGATTTAACAGCCAGATTATTAATACAGATACATTTGTGGTATCTGAAGGTATAAATACACTGGCAGATACGAACTGAGAGAAGTGTTGAGGCACTGAGTTTATTGAATTCAGAAGAGTCCCTGACGAGGGACTCTTTATTAGGGAGTGTAGTAATAGGACATGCAGTAATGGCTTTAAACTAAAAGAGGGTAGGTTTAGATTAGATATAAGGAAGAAATTCTTCATTCAGAGCGTGGTGAGGCACTGGAACAAGTTGCTCAGAGAAGCTGTGGATGCCCCATCCTTGGAAGTGTTCAAGGCCAGGATGTATGGGGCTTTGAGCAAGCTGGTCTAGTGAGAGGTGTCCCTGCCCATGGCAGGAAGGTTGGAATTAGATGATCATTCAATTCCCAACTCAAACCATGCTACGAGCCTGTAATAATAGGATACGGTAGATAAATGTCAGTAAAAATCATTTTTCCAGTAATCTTTGCCAATTAGACAAAATTTTATCAACTTTTCCATTAAAAATATTATCAGGTTCTTAAATTTAGCTATTTGGACTATTGCTATCATTTTTCCTCAGAAGTCTCAAGCCATATCCTTAACTCGATACATCATTTTGCTAAGTTTGGAGCAGGGATGAAAACCCTGACCTCTTTTTTAAAATAAAGACTTAGAGAGCAGTTCTCCAGTCCCTTCCAACTTTAAGTTTTAGTCTTTGCCCAGAACTCAGATTCTTATTCTGCAAACTCAGTTTCTTTGCTGTAGATTGGAGCACCTGAGCCTAGAATCAAATAACGTTACAGCTCACTTTACAGGGCAAACAAAGCTCTCCAGCTTTTCCATTCAAAACCATACATTTTTCTGTAGTGTAAAGTTCATTTTCAAATTAACCTTCAGGTTTTAAGGAGAGACAGATGTTCTCTCATGTAATACAAACATCACGGATATCGTATTAAAAAGTTTACAGGCGACTTTGTGAAATATTATTTGGACATAGTAAACTAGCTATATCCCAGTCAGAAGGAAGAAATATTCTCCACAAACCACTCTTCATCCTATTTAAAACTTTGAAAATATGAGCCAGGAAACCAACCACAATAAACAAGTCCCATGTATATATTACACCTAATTACTAGCTAAAGCTAGGATTACTGCATCTACTGGAATTTACAGTGTAACAAATGGTGATTCCAGAACCTCACAGAGAACCTGTGCAAACCACCCAGGATCTGCACTCATCTACGTTCTCCAACACCAAGAACAACAAATAGTATGGATAAACTAACAGCTCTGACATTAACAATTTCTCTTTTTCAGAAATAAACAGTACAAAACTCAGGACTCTTCTGTATTGCCATCACCAGACTGAAAAAAAGAGATGTTTGTAAAAACTTACACTGTGCACTCCTCCTTGCCCCCCCCCCCAGAAGGCCTAAAAGGGACTAAAGCAACAACATTATACAAACAAACAAGCTCAATGAGAGGAAGAAGTAACTTTTAACTGTAGGGAATAAAAAATTGTAGTTTTCAGAATGAAAGAGCTAATCATATACAACACAAACTGTGACAACTAGAGCTAGGGATGCTTTCACAGATACATTTGCATCCAATGTGAATTTTGTTTCTCCCTATTATTGGCCTATCTTATCCTTGCTAAATACTCTGGTGTTGTTTAATATTAAAGTAGTATGTTTGCTGTTAGGAGACAACAGAAATACTTACATAGAGCTGTCATTGCTTCTTCCAACATGTATTTTGAAATCATCATGTTTAAAGTTGTGTTTGTTTTTTAAAATATAAAATGTACTACCTTAACTGTAATTAGTGTAATGAGAATTTTATCATTTCCTAGTCAGGCTAGACTCAGAAATGCAGCTATGATGTAGACAAAAATGGCCAACTGAAGAAAAGAATCACTATTTTGACACAAATAATCACTATTACAATCAGGCCTATGAAAGTTACAACTGAAATGGAAGATACCTAGCTTGTCTGCAGTAACTGCTTTTCTTGCTCTGAAGTTTTTTTACAAAGTTGTTTACAAAGTAGTAATTTTAAGTCCACTTAAGTTTTACATTAAAAAACAGTTCATCCAGTAGATGCACAATACAGTTTTATTCGATATATTACTATATTATCTAAATTTCATGCACTGTCCCTAGAAGGAAAAGAAACTTTATTTTTAATTTCTCTCTGAAGAGTAAACCTGCAAATTTGTCTCAAATGAGAGGTGGAGTTCTGCTGACCTCTTCTGGAAAAAGAAACAAATTTCACCCTCTTGCATCTTTATTCATTCACCGTGTTTCAAAGTTTTAAGATGTCAGAATATATGTAAATAGTATCAATGCATGTGATCACTGAACTAAGATTTCTAAAAAATATTTTAGAGAGTTAATCCTATCCTTAAAAAAAAAATGGGGTAACCTATAAGGTACATTCTTTAACAGCTTTAATCCTGCTCTTTATGTTAAATGGAAATGGCTTGACTTTTTCCACATGACAGAGCAGAGAATCGATATAGCAAGAATTTGATACCAATAAAAAAGCTCATCATAAAAATAAAATAATAATGAAGTCATAGGTGAGCTGTAGATAGCAAAAACATTTCTGCAAAACACTTTTATGACTGTTTTACAATTCTCCATGTCTATAAAGATAAGAATAGGTTCAAAAAAAAAGGTTGATTTATCTACAGTGACTGCAGAGAAATTCTTTAAATTAGAAACTTTTCAGTATATCTATCTTGTAAAATACTGCATTATGCTGACATTCTTATGCTGCATTAAAAAATAAACTTACACCAATTACCTCAGTTTTCAGTGATCTTCATGTTTTTCACATTTCAAATTAATGCCCCTGATAACCATATATTTTTTCTTCATCTAAAGGTAGACCACACAAACCATACCACATTATTTAACCAGTGAGCATTTCAATTTCATCTCCTAATGCTTATAAATTATGCAATATCTGTTTGCATCTGAGGTGACCTTTATCTCAGTACAATAATGTACATCCATAAGACTGCTTCTATTATTTTTTTTTTTAATTTTAAAGCAAATTTGAGGCAGTTTCATCATCAAAGCTGATGTCAGCACAGCTACACACAAGTGTACTGGCACCTTAATAGGGTAGCAAAGTGCACTGTATGGCCAGAATCTTAAAGCAGTTCTGCCACTGAAACAACTTCTCCCACAGCTGAGATGTAAGTAATTTCTAGTCTTCAGATCTAATCAACCCCCTACCATCCTGAGTGGCACAAACATGGATGAACTAAAAGGGTCTGCACTGCTTCCCCCAAGTTAATTCAAAGCACTTCTAGAGCACATTCTTCCCACTAATTCCATCTCCTTATGAATTATTACAACAGACAGAGGTGAGCTTCCACAACTGAACAGTCTCTCTGTATAACCTTTCAGATTAAAGGAAGCTGTGAACTGAAAGACAATCTGCTTTTCTCAAATAATTTTGAATTCTGCTTTTGCCAGGAAAACTAAAATAAGATCTAAATTCAGTAACAACATAATAAGGCACCTTTAAATCTCCATTTGCAGCTGGTGCTCAATGCACAGGAGTTCAGCAGTAATGTTTTTGGAAAAACGTCCAACACAGAGGCTACAGAGATTTCTAACAATCATCAGTCTTGTAGAATGGGAGGAAACTAAGTTTCATGTATATACAATCATATTTTGCTTATGGAAAGAGAGTGACAGTTCAACAGTTTGAATCACTGATTAAAATTAAGCCATAGCTGAGAAGAGAGCAGTCACAGCATTCCTTCCTTGGATTGCAGTTAATCTTACAGTCTGGCAATTTACAAAAACCCTTGTTTTGTCCTATCCTTGAATTGTTTTCTTCTTAAAGAAGAGTCTCTACCTCTTATATGCCGTATCTCTCAGTTTAGTAAGAAAACACAAAATATTAAGGTTTCTGAAATTCTGATCCCTCTATCCCAATTCAGAACTTCTTCCCCTATTTTTGAACTTTTCTAAATGAACACTGATGTCAGTCCTATCCACAGGTAGGTGAAATTAACAAAAAAGGATATGGAAAACAGGACTGAAGAACATTTCCCCATCTAGTACTTGCCTCCCTGCATTTATTTCACTGACATTTTGGTAGAAGTTTATTAAATAAAAAAATGAAAGGAACAACAATATATTTATATAGTATGACATCTTTTAAACTAAAAAAGGAGTAAACATAAATTTCACACCAATGTCTTAAAATATTCAATTACACAATTACTTTTAGAGAACTCCTTGTGATAAATAAGCACTGTGATTCACGACTATGAAAATGCCATCTGAATTGCATTCTTATTTAGAAGATTTAACTGTATTTTTTTCTGTCAAACATACTTGCAGTCAGGTATTTCCTGAAGCATATCAGACAGGAAATGTTGCAAGCTATTCAATTTGTGACGTAGAACTACTACTAACACCACTTTTAAAAACTTAATTTACTAATAGAAATGGGCAAATCAACAATGTAAAAATACACACTATTACTTACTCCTGATTAAAAGTCTGCATTACTAAGAGGAACACAGCATTAGATTTTTCAGGGACACAGGTAACAAACAATGCATAATTTAATACTTACAGTACTATGAAACACAACACTGTGGCCTTTTCCTAAACTTTCTATATGTGCTGAGAGGTTAAAGCAGATGGCTCGATGTCTTATAGCATCCAGTGTTTGTGCATCAAAGAAGTCATGAGGTCTTGCTAGAAATAAAAGAGAGATGCTTAGTGATGAACACATTGAAACCATTCTAGCACATTCAGGCATGTAAGTAAATCTGAATTGTCATTAGTAAACAATTTATCATTACAAAAATAGGACTATCTTGTCAAAGAGTTGTAAACATTAGTTTAACCAGGAGTATGTACTGACTCCAAACGTGGAGCGGTGATCCATTCAAGTCTGGTCAAACTATATTCTCTTTAGATGAAATAGCTGTTTTGACAAACCGCATTACACTTGTTCAGTTTTTAAACTTCAAGTGAATTTTATTCATTTTTACCTTTCAGAAATATCAATTCATTTTTTCTGTTGAGTACTTCTGGGACAAGAACAGCCAGCCCGGTAAGGTTCCAATTAAAATCACAACCTAATTGGCCAAATCACCCTTAGAGCATCATCAATAGTTTTAGTATTACTGCTGTAATTTCTTATAAATAGTATTACAATACTTCAAAACATGACAGCACACTCTACATGTTCAAATCTATACCTTATTTTTGAACGTTGTTAAAAACTATCTACCCTGATGTAATTTATAATTACTACACAAACAAACAAAATAAAGAAAGAGAAAAACAAAAACTAACAAAAAAAACCAGTTATTTCCAGAGAAAACAGGGATGCTGCAAAGAGATCTACCTACACTGACAGTGAAATAAGACTACTCGGTACTGCAGTGGAACACAAAGCAGAGGATTAAATAAGAATTATTGTTAACATACAGAAAATACAAGCTCATCAAAAAACACTATCTCTGAAGAGTAATAATAAATAGTCATGTAAAAAACTACTGCTAGACATTTCTATGTACAAGTTTTCATTTCACACTTAGATTATTAGTAAACATTTCCTAGCCAAGAAGCATATTCTACATCAGAAACTACACTTCAATCAATGAAGAGTAGACTGTAATCACAGAATCACAGAATTTCTAGGTTGGAAGAGACCTCAAGATCATTGAGTCCAACCTCTGACCTAACACTAACAGTCCCCACTAAACCATATCCCTAAGCTCTACATAAAAACGTCTTTTAAAGACCTCCAGGGATGGTGACTCCACCACTTCCCTGGGCAGCCCGTTCCAATGTCTAACAACCCTTTCGGTAAAGAAGTTCTTCCTAACATCCAACCTAAAAATCCCCTGGCACAACTTTAGCCCATTCCCCCTCGTCCTGTCACCGGGCACGTGGGAGAACAGACCAACCCCCACCTCGCTACAGCCTCCTTTGAGGTATCTGTAGAGAGCGATAAGGTCGCCCCTGAGTCTCCTTTTCTCCAGGCTGAACAAGCCCAGCTCCCTCGGCCGCTCCTCATAGGACTTGTTCTCCAGACCCCTCACCAGCTTCATTGCCCTTCTCTGGACTCGCTCAAGCACCTCGACGTCCTTCTTGTAGCGAGGGGCCCAAAACTGAACACAGTACTCAAGGTGCAGCCTCACCAGAGCCAAGTACAGGGGGACGATCACCTCCCTAGCCCTGCTGGCCACACTGTTTCTTATACAGGCCAGGATACTGTTGGCCTTCTTGGCCACCTGAGCACACTGCTGGCTCATATTCAGCCGACTATCAACCATCACTCCCAGGTCCTTCTCTGCCTGGCAGCTCTCCAACCACTCATCTCCCAGCCTGTAGCTCTGCTTGGGGTTATTGCACCACAGGTGGAGGACCCGGCACTTGGCCTTGTTGAACACTTCATGCAGTTGACCTCAGCCCATCGGTGCAGCCTATCCAGATCCTCCTGCAGAGCCCTCCTACCCTCGAGCAGATCGACACACACACCTAACTTGGTGTCATCTGCGAACTTACTGAGGGTGCACTCAATGCCCTCATCCAGATCATCGATGAAGATATTAAATAGGACCAGCCCCAGCACCGAGCCCTGGCGAACGCCACTAGTGACCGGCCTCCAACTGGATTTGACTCCATTTACCACGACTCTTTGGGCCCGGCTATCCAGCCAGTTTCTAACACAACAAAGCATGCGCCAGTGCAAGCCAAGAGCAGCCAGTTTCTTGAGGAGAATGCTGTGGGAAACGGTGTCAAAAGCCTTGCTGAAGTCAAGGTAGACCACATCCACAGCCTTTCCCTCATCCACCCAGCGCGTCACTTTGTCATAGAAGGAGATCAGGTTCGTCAAGCAGGACCTGCCCTTCATAAACCCATGCTGACTGGGCCTGATCGCCTGCTTGCCCTGCAAGTGCTGCGTGATGACTCTCAAGATAATCTGCTCCATGAGCTTCCCTGGCACTGAGGTCAACCTGACAGGCCTGTAGTTTCCCGGGTCAGTTCTCCGGCCCTTGTTGTAGACGGGCGTCACGTTTGCTAGCCGCCAGTCAACTGGGATCTCCCCCGATAGCCAGGACTGTTGATAAATGATGGAAAGCAGCTTGGCCAGCTCCTCTGCCAGTTCTCTCAGTACCCTTGGGTGGATCCCATCTGGCCCCATCGACTTGTGCACATCCAAGTGCCGTAGCAGGTCAACAACCATTTCTTCATGGATATTGAGGGCCACATCTCTCTCCCCATCCCCTTCCACCAGTTCAGGGTACTGGGTATCCAGAGAACAACTGGTATTGCCGCTAAAGACTGAGGCAAAGAAGGCATTAAGCACCTCCACCTTTTCCTCATCTCTTGTAACTAAGTTTCCCCCTGCATCCAGTAAAGGATGGAGATTCTCCTTAGTCCTCCTTTTTGCGTTGATCTATTTATAAAAACATTTTTTGTTATCTTTAACAGCAGTAGCCAGATTGAGCTCCCCATGAGCTTTGGCTTTTCTAATTTTGTCCCTGCACAGCCTCGCGATATCCTTATAGTCCTCCCTAGTGGCCTGCCCACTTTCCCAAAGATTATAAACCCTCTTTTTTCTCCTAAGCTCGAGCCACAATTCTCTGTTCAGCCAGGCTGGTCTTCTTCCCCGCCAGCTCGTCTTTGGGCACGTGGGGACAGACCGTTCCTGCGCCATTAAGATTTTCCTCTTGAAGAGCTCCCAGCCTTCCTGAGCTCCTCTGCCCTTCAGAACCACCTCCCAAGGGACTCTACCAACCAGTGTCCTCAGCAGCACAAAGTCAGCCCTCCCGAAGTCCAATACAACGGTTAATCAACATCCATCTGATATTTTATGAGTAGTCTATAAAGAGCATGCACTAGTAAAGAACTTCATAGATGTTTCTTGAACAGTAAAAATTACTGAGCTCCAATTTGGAGCATGAAGTCTATTAATTCTACACTAACAATAATCTAAATGAAAAATAACTGCTACTAAGCACATATTTGCACATGCTTAGAAATACCTCATTCTAAGATTTTTTTAAAATATACCATATATTACAGTAGCAGAACTATATAAGTAAAAGTGTTAATGAAAGCATTACATGAGAGCAACGATTCAGTATATAACATTGAAATTAAAACTAAGAACAGTAGTTAAATTATTTTATGAACTATATCATCCTATAATCTGCAAAAACAGCAATTTGCCATTCTATTGTCCTTAATTAAAACAACTCCTTTTCATCAAGATTATCTATCCTTTATGTCAAAACAAACTACAAATTCCACTTTCAACTAGTATTTTCTACACTCCAGGGACTAATTGTTGTTAAGCATTCATTTGTATATTATGTTCTGTCCTTACTGTATCTCAGCTGGATACTGCCATTTAGGCAATCATCTCTGTGAAATGTTTTCTCGCTGTAAGTGGTCACTTCTTATGCTACAGAACATCATTGATGCAACCATTTCTTACATTGAAACTATTAGTCTATCACGTAAAAAGGAGTATGGGTCACATTTTTGGGCATGGACTAAGTTTTCTTTCTTCATGCAAAGCTAAAGACAAGTTCGTGGGAAAAACACAGGCTTGTATATACAAACAGACCAAAGAAAATGGGTTCACATTCTATTATTACTACAAAGTACTGAGTAGTAGCAGATACAATACATGAAATTTCCAGAGTTCAGCATCTTCCAAGAGATATCCCTTCTACTCTTCTCTTTTTTTTTTTTAAAAAAAAAAGCCTATCTCCCTTTGATGTGATATTCTGATATTCTGAAGTTCTCTACTGAAGTAATAAAAATGCTGATTTAGTAGGCAGTTTGTTATATCAGATGCAAGGAATTGTAATGTAGAAAAGTATATGATATATTTTGTACAATATAGAGATTCATAGAATCATCTAGATTGGAAAAAAAACTTGAGATAATCAAGTCCAACTATCAACCTGATCTACTGAGTCCCATCACTAAACCTAGTGCGATGTCCACACGTCTCAAATACCTCCAGGGATGATGACCCCACCACTTCCCTGGGCAGCTTGTTCCAATGACTGACTGCCCTCTCTGTGAAGAAATTCTACCTAATGTCCAATGGCACAACCTAAGACCATCTCCTCGCATCCTATCATTTCTCACCTGAAATTTTCCTCACCAACACCCTTCTCACTGCAACCTCCTTTCAAGTAGTTGTAGAGAGCCTCCTCGAGACTGAATAAAACCAGTTCCCTCAGCTGCTCCTCATGAGCCTTAATTTCTAGTCCCTTTAACAGCTTTGTTGCTCCTCTCCACACACCCTTGAGCAACTCAACATGGTTCTTGTAGTGAAGGGCCCAAAACTGAACGTAGTGCTTGAGGTGTAGTCTCACCAGTATAATGGGACAATCACTTCTGTAGTCCTGCTGGCCACACTATTTCTGATGCAGGCCAGGATCCCATTGGCCTGCCTTCTTGGTCACCTGGGCACGCTGCTGGCTCATGTTCAGCAGATGATCAACCATCACCCCCAGGTCCTTCTCTGCCAAGCAACTTTCCAGCCACTCTTCTCCAAGCTTATACCACTGCATTGGGTTGTTATGACCCAAGTTCTTGCTAAATGTCTTGTGACTGAACTCAGCCCCTAACGATCTAATCTATCCAGACCTCTCTGCAAAGCCGTCCTACCCTCAAGCAGATTAACACTCCTGCCTAACGTGGTACTGTCTGAGAACTTATTGAAGGTGTACAAACCCCTCATGCTAATCATTGGTAAAAACATTAGAACAAAACTGTCCCCAAGAACTGAACCACTGGTGGCCAGCCGTCACCTGCCTTAATGTGACACACTAGGACTCTCTGAGCCCTGCCATCTAGCCAGCTCTTCACGAAGCAAACTGCACACCTGTCCAAACCACGAGCAGCCAGTTTCTCCAGGAGAATACTATGGGATGGTGTCAAACACTTTACTGAAATCCAGGTAAATGACATCCACAATATTTCCCTCATCTCCTACGCGGGTCATCTTGTCATAGAATGAAATCAAGTCAGTATGGCAGGACCTACCCTTTAAAACCACACACACTGACTGCTTCTGATCACTCCAACTGTCACATACTTGACAATTTGCATAGGATGGTACTCAAGATGATCTGCTCCATAACCAAGGTCAGACTGACAGGCCTGTAATTCCCTGGATTTTCTTTCCCACACTTCTTGCACACTGGAGTCACATTTGCTAGCCTCCAGTTAACAGGGATCTTGCTGGTTAATCAGGACTGTTTTATTAAGTGGCTTGACAACTGCTCCTGTCAGCTCCTTCAGTATCCTTGGATGAATCCTGCTCAGCCCCATGGACTTATGAACATTCAAAACATGTTAGGAGGGCACTCAGAGCTTCCCATTGGATTGTAAGAGCTTCATCTTGTTCCCTGTCAGTCTTCCAGCTCAGAGAGCTGTGTACATTGAGAACAACTGCCCTTACTAATAAAGACCAAAGTAAAACAAGGCATTAAGTATCTCAGCATTATCCTCATCTCTCATTACTACATTTCCCCACGCATCCAATAAAGGATGGAGATTCTCCTTAATCCTCCTTTTGCTGGTGATGTATTTATAAAAGCATTTTTATTGCCTTTTACTATGCTAATCAAATCAAGTTCCAGTTGGGCTTTAGCCCTTTTAATTTACTCCCTGCAAAGCTTGACAATGGCTCTATACTTCTCCTGACTTGACTGCCCCTTCTTCCAAAACTCCTGAATTCTTTTTCTTCACAAATTGTAGAAAAAGCTCTTTGTTCAGCAATGCTATTCCTCTCCCCCCGGCTCAACATTCAGCACACTGGGATGGTCTACTCCTGTGCATTTGACTGTCCTCTGGAAACCAAAAGTAACAGTTTTGCTAATCATCTTCCTTACCTCAACAAGGAACAAAAACTCATCATTTTGATTATCACTGTGCCCAGGGCAGCCTCCAACCATCACACCACCCATGACTCCTTCCCTGTTCACAAACAGGGGTCAAGTGGGGCACCTTTCGTCGTCAGCTCACTCACCACCTGTGAGGATGTTATCCACACACTCCAGCAATCTCCTAGACAGTTTATTCTCTGCTGTACTCTACTTCCATCTAACATCTAGGAAGCCAAAGTTCCCCATAAGAACTATGGTTAGCAATCAGGAGACTTCTAGTTTCTTGTATAATTTTTCATCTCTCTCTTCATGCTGGTTGGATGGTCTATTATAGATTCTTACTATAACACCAGCCTTGCTGCCTTTCCCCTAACTCACCAAGAGACATTCAACCGTTTCATCACCACCGCTCAGCTCCCTGCAGTCAAGGCATTCCCTAATATACAGGAATACCCCACGTCTTCCCCATCTCTCCTGAAGAGCCCCAAACCACCTATCCCAACCCTCCAAGCAGGTGAGTCATCCCACCACATCTTACAGAGGCCAATGATAACGTAGCTGTAAGACTTAACTAAAACTTCCAGTTCCCCTTATTTATTTTTTCAAGCTGTTTGTGTAGAGGCACTTAAGCTTGGCCCCTAAATGAGACTGTTTCATTTGGTGAAGTGGTTGGAATTTCTCTGTGCTACTCTTCAGGTGCTCTCCCTGCTGACCTCTAACTCCTCAAAGCAGTAAGTTGGGTCAATTGAGGTTGACCTCCTTGAGCAACATTAGTTTAAGCTCTCTTTACCAGTTTGGCAAGCCTGACATGACAGATTTTTCCTCTGCAGCCCCCAGAGAAGCAAGGGCACCTCAGGCAATAGGTAAGTATCTTCCTCCTGCTGGTCCTTGCTATAACAAACTTCCACTCCTCTGTGGTTTTGGTATCACTCCCACTCCTTTCTGAGATGTTTCAAGGTGGAGTTTTTGGCTGTGAGCTCACTGCAGACTATGTATGCAACCATCTAACTCCTCAGCTTTCCCAGTATTGTATACCCTTCTCACCACCTCAGGTGGCCAAGCTGCAGGAGGTCCTTCACCTGGAGGCATCTTTTGCAAGTGTGCTGGGTCTGGCTGGCATGGAGTTAGCTTTCACTGCAGCAGCCCATAATGTGCTGTGCTCTGCACCTGTAGCTAGAACAGCATTGATATCACACCAGTGTTTTGTCTATCACTGAGCAGTGCTGGCAGAGCACCAAGACCCTCTCCAAACCCCCAAAAGGCAGTAGGCCAGGAATGGGGAGGGGACATCACCACAGCAGCTGACCTAAACCAACCAGAGGGATATCCCATGCCATATGGTGTCACACTCAGCAATAAAAGGAGGGGAAGGGGAAGGAGGGTGGGTGGGCTCTCCTTATGAAGACATCTGTCCTCCCAGGTCTGTATCTTTCTTGTACTGGGGGCCCTTATCCTTATTACCCTTATCTCAACCCGTGAGCTTTTTTCTTTCCATCATACTTTCTTCTCCCACTCTTCTTTTGAGGAGGGTGGAGCGAGGCAGTGGTGGTTGTGTAGTTTAGCTGCCCAGGAGGGTAAAACCACCAAAGCAGGCAGGTTTGATACTCATCCCTGCCACAACAGAAAGGTCTAGGTGCTTCTTGCAGTTGGAGCCACGCACTTCATGCGGCTTTCCCCTTCAGCAGCTCTGTCTGGTTCAAAGTGTCAGACAGTCCTGTGGTAGGTGGATTAGACACTCCAGCTCAAAATTCAGCCTTCATCCTAAGACCAGCCCACCGTCCCCTCTAGGCAACTGTTAGTGGAGCTTGCATGGTCAACAAGTAAGGTGCACAGATCTTCCCATACATCCTTCAACACTTAAATACTGCACAAACAGCCACACCCTCCACATCCCTGTCTGCGTGCCCTGGTCACAGTGCTCCTGCTCACAAGACCTTTTTAAGGCTACCTTTTCCATGACTGGGACTAGCCACCCAAGGCTCATCAGACTCTCTCCCAGGAGCTGCTGGCTCATGGCAGGCCTCTGTGACCCTGGCTGGGGTTTCCCTGGCTCTGAAACATCTACCCCCCTATACCCAACCCAGCTGCCAAACTAACCAGCTCCAGAGCAGTGTCCCTCACCCTGTGGCATAAATGTACAACAACTATTTTTATGTGACACACTTATAAATACGTATGTGGAGGGAGAAGAAGAGAGGACAACTCCAAAATTTTGCTTTAAGTTTCATACAGCATTTTTTTCCAGGATTTACCATCAGGTAACATTCAACAGACACAGAAGAAAGGGCACGATTTGTAAAATGCACATGAACAGCTTTATTAATTCTTTACCGAATGTTCAGCCTGTATCTTCTGCTCCTCTTAACTCTATTCCCTCAAAATTATTTTTGGAGTAAGGCACCTCCCTTCTTATTTAAATAAATTAAGTGTACATGGAATTTGTATTAAGTAAATGTAAAGCTTCTGATAAGAAGCCCATTAAATGAAATATCAAATCCTGTGTAACTAATATATTCCCACTGTAAATTCCACAAACAGGAGATTTTCTCATCCCATGTATCTTTCTAGTAAACTCAATTGATACAGATGTTAGCAACTGAGTGTCTTTTTTTTCTACTGGAGAAGGAAGGTAATATTGTAAATAAAATCTCAGCTTCTACAAAGTACTTTGAGGTAGCTTAAAAATAGCAATGCTAGGACCTGTTTTAGTGAGACACTTTCAATATATTTGGCTCTCTACCTATAAATGAGGGACTAAGTGCAGCAATGAGTATGTTTAAAGGTACATAGAAGAGAAAGAAAGCTACTGTGATCCTGAATTATTCTGAAACATCAAAATTTTTACAACAAATCAGCTAGTCTTTATATCACTACTAATATAAAAAGCTGTAAATGTGTGTATGGTAAAACATGCTTTTATCATAGAGGCATTCACTTCCTAGCTTAAAAGCACACATTGTTCACAGAGAGGAAGAAAGAAATGCAAAACAGGTTAAGAAGAGCAAGATGTTAAGAAAGAAAAAAGTAGCTGCCTGAATTGTCTTTATACTTTAAAGTTAGAACATGTTCTTGTCATATATAAAGCCACAGTAAAGTATTTCAATTTTTTTAAAATTATTTATGCATTAATGCCTTCAAGAGGGGTTCAAACTTTAAGATATAAAACAGGTCTATACAGAGGAAGCAACTATTGTTTTTCTGTGTTTAAACCTTTAACCTTTAATTTATACATGAGTGTGCTTCAATTGCAGCATGTATTAGCAATTAATTGTCAAAAAATATTTTTAAATATTTATTAAGCCATTTGCTTGTTGCAAAAAAAAAAAAAAAAAAAAAGTGTGTAATCAGACCATGAGGAGGTAGAAAGCATTTGTTGGGATTTTTTTTTAGTAGAAAGTTTGTCTCCTGACATAAAAATAACTTTTCATCAAATGATTATTTGTGAATTAAATGTGAATTAAATGTGAAACATTGTACACTACTGAATAGCATCTTGCATTATGGGAGGGAAGGTGCCCTCTACTTTACGGAAGGGTTGATTGGAAGGAGGGAATGGTTTTAAACTAGAAGAGGGGAGATTCAGATTAAGGGTTATGAGGAAATTCTTCACTCGGTGGTGAGGCATTGGAACAGGTTGCCCAGAGAGGTTGTAGATGCCCATCCCTGGAGGTGTTCAAGGCCCTGGGCAACCCAATCCAGTGGGTGGCATCCCTGTCCATGGCATGGAGGGGATTCGAACTAGATGATCTTCAACATCCCTTCCAACCCAAGCCATTCCATGATTATACTTATTTGTAACCCTACTTGCACAGAAAACAGTACAGAAGTATAATACCTCTCCTTTTTTGACACTTTTTAAATATCTGAATATAAAATCTATATTCCTAGCTTTATGTACTCTAGACTGAAAATACTTCATACTCTCGTTCTGTTGCTTTGGTCTCTTGTCTAAGGTTTCTTGCACTCCCAACTTCTTATAAACACAAGATCTACACACTTGCAAATCTCATGCTTTAACTAAAAGTAAAGCTAAGTTAAGAAATAGTAAGATGAGCAAAACTATCAGCCCTTTGTCAAGTTCAGCAAATCAACAATAATTCACCAAAAAAAATTAAAGAAAAGCTGCCAATACATTTTTAGAAAATGTCATCAACTTCATATACGTTTCTGGGTCACATACCCTCTGGAGAAATACATTACAGTAGTCAGTTCCCAACTCGGTTAGAGATGAGTTTTTGCCTAAAGACAAAACTATACAGCCAGCACCACATTTGTCTCAAGAGGCAACAAGATAAGAAATTGCTCAAGTAGCTGTCATTTTTCTTCCTGTGCAACACCGGATCAAGACAGCAAACCATTCAAGTTCTACTAGTGAGTAAATATTATCAGAATCGTGAAGACCAATTATATTTCTTTTTGCCATCAATTCATTCAAGAACTTTCTACTTACTTCCCCCACTACTCTATGAAGATGACTGTGCATATTTGCAGAACAAGTTCTGCAGTATATTCCTATTATGACTGCAGATTAGCAGATAATTCAAAGTTTTAACTATGAAGCCCTGCTTTGAAACTGGTAAGTCAATAATGTTTATCAATTACAAATAAAATGCAGATGTGTGATAATACTTCTACATATATTGGGGAAAAAATTGAATTGGAATGCATTAAATGAGTGACCTAAAAATATCAATATAATTATGCAAGATAAAATGCAACTTGGGAATCTCTGAAAGTGAAGTAATTTGAGATGACCAGCCTTAGATATCTGTATTCTGTTTGAATAAGAGTCAACAAATCAAGATAGCCTTCTAGGAACCTACATTAAATATGTCTCTTCCTTTACACCTAAGATGAACTAAAAGATGCAAAGTGACCAGTTCACTCTATTGATCAGCCTTCCCTTCTTGAACCTACTCATTTACATAGATTGCTAAAGGGAAATATCTTTGTAAGACAGAATCTGAGAAGAATAGAAATAGTCACTTTTAAACAGTGACTCAGTGTCAAAACTAGAGGAAGTCTTGAGATTTACATACGCGAACAAATATAATTTGCTCATGTATACTTGAAAATACTCAAGTGTCCCCTCCCATCTCACCTCCTCCCCTATTCCCCTCAAAAAATGAATACAGACCACCATCATAACTAAACTTAATGGCTCTTCCAGCGCTGAACTGCATTTTTGCCACACAGTACAGAAGAAAAAGACATACAAATAGAATATGGTGAATTCTAGAAGATACAGAAACTTTCCAGGAAAGACTACTTTTAGTTCAAGGCAGAAGAATGACCACTGTTTTCCTTAGTTTCCAGTCACTTGTAACATAGGCAAGGTTTAAAAATAAGAAAAATCACAACCAATTTGTAGTAATCACTTAAGACCATTAGTATATGCATCCATCGCTGCAGTATCATTTGAAGAGTTGGTAATTGTTTTCTTCACAGAAACAGGAAGATCAATACAATTTAGTGTTCTACCACAGAAAAGTTCTAGCAAATTAAGACTGCAATTGCTGACCCAGTGAAGTAACATGAGTTCACCAACGCACTATCACTAAAATCACACTGCCAGGCTGGAGACAAAACAGACCATTGCTTTCTTATGAACATAGTTACATCTTGTTCTGTCCACAGAAACGGAACGGGTACAATGATTCGTTTAAAAATGGAAAAAGTATTTTGTCCTTCTCTCCAACGTTGTAATGTTCGCATCACAGCAGGGAAAAAAAAAATCATTGAAGCTTTTTCTTCAACTACTAGTAGTAGAAAAAAATTAATGGATTTTTACATCTCTGTACTCTAAAATGCAACTGTCACTAATAAGTTTAAAAGTTAATAACTAATCAATTCAGTACTGGAAAGCTGTAGCCAAATCAATTATGAAAAAGTTTGTTAACAATTGCCTTCTCTAAAAATTTCTGTACGTAAGAACCTCTGAATAGATTTGAAATAGTTATTAGTCTGACACTAGGACAATTCAGGAATCAAACAACTGGATCTAAATGGACTAGAAAACATAGTGGATAAGAGATTATTACCACTGACAGTATACTGGCTAGAGGAAACAACCTTAAATTGCTAAGTCACACTTCACAGAGCATTGGTTCATATAAAATTAACAAACCTCAACCATGCAGATAAAGATTAATAATACAGCAAGTCAAATCTCTTCAAAATTAAGCCTCTCTTATGCTCTTAAAACTGTCACTACACTAATAAAATGTGTTACTGTGGATATAAAAATGTCTAGAAATACTTACGTAATGATCGTCGTCTCTTGTTCTTTAACTTTCTTCTTTTATTCATTCCAGCTTTAGATGGAGATTCCTCTTTGGCCTTTGGCTGACTGGCAACTTTTGAAGAGTTCTGCTGGCTGAAGTGTGTGGGCACATGACGGGCAAGTCCTCCCTGAGATGCAAAGCTGGCATTGCACCCACCAACTACACACTGATGAGGAAAAAAATAAAGTAAGTGTATGAGTGCACTCTGCACTATCAGACTCATTCACAGAGGTTTGATAGATCTTTCAGTCAGCCTTTTCTGACTCAGCCTCCAACACACTAAAAGACAGATAAACTCTGAAAGACCATGCAATTCTAAAGAAAAACAAAAATAATCTAAAATTTCCATCTGAACTTTGTAACTCTTAATTTTTCTGTGGTGTAATCATATTTTTAAATGCTATATAATATTCTACAATACTGTATAGCATAAAATTAATCTTGAACAATGCAGTAAAACTCCCTTCACAGAAAAATACAACTGAAAATTTTTTCCCTACAGACCAGAATTATCCCCTTGCTTTTCAAAACACTACATAGTAATTCTGTATTTCTCAACAGCTCTATGGTCTTCCCTACTGGTAGATATCAGAAGTGTTCTCTAATCTCCCTCTTCCCTGTGAGAAATTAGAAGTAAACTTCAAATAAAAAAGCATCCGTACCAACACTGAATTTAACAATGCTTAACGCTTTTTATAAATGCCATACAAGGTAAATATCCTTCACTTCTGACTTGAAGTGACTTCAGTATCTTGAAAATTCTATTAACACTACATATACACACTTATTTTGCAAGGTGCAATTATGTCAGAAATATTTAAGAAAAGTTCTCACTCAAAGAAAGTGGCCTCTCTTTCTCAAACAGAAAACTAAGACTAGACCCAATAACAACTAAGCAGAAACACAGAAATTACAAGACACATGCAACTAAACAAATACTGACTTATTTTTTAAGTATTTGGTTTATGCTTACAATTATTTTTATATAAAATAAATATTTAAATTATATTGTTGGGGTGGAAAGCACGAAGTTTTTCTCTTGTGCTCTTAGCTTAGAAGAGTAACAATAAAACTAATTAAGATATGCATTTCATCATGGGCTGCAGTGAATTGTGTATCCATATGACTGATTTTTCTTCTCCTCATTAAACAGTAGTAGGACAAATTAATTCATCATCCAGTAGCAAAAACCCATCACCACTCTAAACCATTAAAAAACTTGCCTTCTTCCACATCTGTTTTGCTTCCCCCAATCCTTTCTCTTAGCTTTCTCATTTTTCTCTCTTCTGTAGCACTCCCCTTGACAGCAAACTGTCAAGGCAACTGTGATAAGAGTTCAGCAAGTAATGCTGCAACTATATATATAATGTAAAAATTTTCTCTGAAGTATCTGCAAGCTCAAAGTAATTTGTCCCAAGCCTGCACATTTGGTTGAAAGACAGGACAACAGCAGCAAAATACCACTCAGCATGTTTTTTCCCTGATACCCAACTTTGCTGTTTTCCAACTGGGGCTGTAAAAGACCCGAAAAGTTTATTTCTATCTCAGACCCAGCAAAAGGTTTTTATTGATCATCATAAAACATGAATGCTACATTCCTAAAGAAAAACCTCCGTAATCTCCAAGGAATTAATACTTGCTACAGGAATAAAAAATATTAAGTACATTACAAGACAATGAAAGACAAAAATAGGAAGACATTTTTAATTAAATGTTTTTAGTAAGCTTAAGGAAAGTTTAAGCCCTAAGCTAACTAAAAACATGTAATGTTAATGTAACTGTGTATGTTCCTCTCTGTCTCCTCCACTAATAAGCATCTTAAATTTGTGCCGCTCTCTACCAAAAACCTATCTGTAACTTTTTACCTTGCCCTGCAATTTACTAAATTCAAACAACAACAATATTGTATATTTACACTATAGCAGCCTACAATAAGACACCATACCACATCTAAAGCAAAATAAAACAACGTATCTTGCTCTCATTTAGGGTACAGGAACCTCAAAGCAGTATTATTACTTCAAATCAATATTAAAGATGAAAATTTACACCACTGTATTAAAGATGAACAAACCCACAAACAATAGATACAGACAAAATACATGCAATGCATTACTTTGTCCCATTTTTTATTCTCCAGTTTCGTAGTCCTTGAAGCAGCTGTGTTGCTCATAAAAGCAGTTTCATGAAACCAAACTAAGCAACTAAATCTAAGCTTCAGTTTAACTTTCATTAAGGTGATACTGACAAGCTTCTAGCTCTTTCTGATTCTACAAACACCAACAAAAGAAAAATGAACACAAAACTACTCTGAAGTTCAACCTTACTGAGAGATTAAAATTTCAGTCTTGCCACCGCCTGCTAAAAGTAAAACATAACCTGATGTTAACAGTGCATGCATTACCATATGCCAAATTACTTAATTACAGTATAAAAAGACAACACCTTCTAAAAATAATACATAAACATTGTGTCAATCACATTTCTAAATCACAAGTTCTTAAGACGTCATGGAATTCCTTGTCAGATAGAAAATATGGTTTTATGACTAACTACAGCTTGACACACAATGTCCTAAGTTGACTTTTGTCTAGCGCAGAGAAAAAAAAATCACGGATATCCAATACAGATTTTCTACAGAAGCTACCACTTCTCTTAGATTAAGTTTTACTTTTAAAAGCCCCAAACATTAAGTCCTCAATATATGTACCCTACAACTAGAAATTATCTTTTTCCAGAAAGCCTACTTACAGTCTGCAGCTCAGTATGAAATATTTGCTAAGACCATCACATCCATGTATTGTGCAGTTTGACACTACCTGTTATGTCATCGAATAATCAACAGCTGATATATATATATATATATATATATATATATATATATATATATATAAAAGATGACACAGAATGCCTTTGTAGTAGACAGAAAGTAGTAGAAGAGGAAAAATATCTTACCTGATTTTTTCTTTTTTTTTCTCTAAAATAATATATCCAGCAATCCGTTACTAACGGGTAAAGTCTCTTCTCTCCAAAGATAAAGGAGCAGTTCAGGCTGTCACTTCAGGATCTCTGGATGGTAAGTCACACCAAATCAGCTTCCCACCAGATAATTATACAGATCTAGAGGGCTTCTAATAAATCAGACTCAACTATTATACACAACTTTAAACCAATCTCTTAATTTTTCCCCCAAATCCTGTTTCTCAAAATTTTGCCTTCATTTTGCAATATGATAGGTTGGGTCCGGATTGGTGGATATGTTACTTCAAGAGAAAATAAGTCAACAAGTAAGAAATTTAATTTCTCCAGTGTATCCATACCCACCATTACTAATGGGCAATAGTGATCAGTCACTTTAACAGGATATAAAAATATCTAGTAATACAGATTTTTTCTATTAAATTCAAAGTAATCAAGTACCCTTTTTAGAGTATTTAATGTGCATTTTTTTCCAATAGATCTATATTTTTGACATCTGGATAAACCTTACTGTCTCATCATCTAAGCATTTGGGCAGAATGACTACATTTTCTATCTGCATCTGCAATGCTCTTATGGACACAAGATGTCCTGCCAAAAGAATAACTGACATGAATTCCAAATGAGGACTGAATTTGTTTGGCTTTGTTGCCGAGAATTCAACAAATGTTCCTCTATTAAGAGTCATATCAGGTGCAGTCATCCCTTAATGAATTACTCCCTAATGAATTCTGGAAGTTACAGGTGGTAGAATGAGCATAAAATTTCAATTTTACTACTACTTTTTTCTCCTCTTTTAAGCAAAGGATGAAAGCCTGCAATAAATTTGTGTATTGTTATTTGTTGTTGCTCCTAAAAGCATTTACCCCATGTGAGCAAACCTTGCAAGGCTGATCTTAAACATTAAGAGTATATTTTCATAGAGTCCTCCTCTGCATTACTACAAGCAATTATTTTTATAATATCTCCCATGCATTTGAGCTCACCCTACCATTTGTCCTTTCATTGTGCCTAACATCTTGTATTTGGTCATCTAAACTACATGCTAAGAGTTCTTTTGCTATGTCTACAACTAACTTTTAATGCCTTTTGCAGTGGGGCAAGTAGCACTTCAAAAAAAAAATTCTGAGTACCAGAAACAGTTCTAAGAAAAATGCAGACTGCCATAGCACAATAACTATTCAACTGTTTCTAACAGCCAAGTTAAGGTAATTCTTTCTCAGCTTGCCAAAGACAGTTACCAGCATCAGTTTTCTATCTCTCTCAGCAGATTATTCCTCTAGTTCCATCTGTCTGTATGTTCTGAAAGCCTGAAAGTTTTTAAGTTGTTGAACCTCAGATAGGACAACTACTACATGTTGATGATACTTCCAATGTTTCAACCATTTCTAAACAGCTGCAAAAATAATGCAGTAAAACTATAAAAAAAGTAATATCTAGCTTTCTCTCAACTCTGGATATAAAATGTTATACAAACATGAACATACTGAATATCTTCAGAGAAGCAATTACATGCTCTGAAAACACCTGTATTAAATGAATGCTTGTAACAACAGAAGAGGCTGGAAGAATGGCTAGAGTACTTCCAGCAAAAGCAATGAACTTCAGGTATTAAGAAGAGTAGTGCAACTCCAAAAATACCTAGCACTGGACCCAAAGAAGGCCAGTAAGTTCTCAAATCAGAAATATTTTGCAAGACCAGTCTTTGACCCTCTTGACAAGAAAAACAAATTAGGAAATGGCCCATCCAAAGAATGACTAGAAAAGCATACTGCTTTGCAGAAATACTTGATTAGAGACTGAGAACTAGCATCAATGGTAACTCATTTAATTGACACTTACTTTGGAGGGATTCATGGGTGCCCTAGGTAAGACTATTTTCTAAATAACAAAAATTAGTGACGATGGCCTCAAATAAAAATAGAGTAAAATCCATGTGTTCCACATGAAACTTAAGGCCAACAGCACTAATGTTTAGAAAAATGTTTAGAAAAAGGGAAGAAATGAAAAAGGCAAGGAAATCTGATGACTAAAGGTCCAAAGTTCTGCCCCAAAGATCAAACTTATCATTTTTGCCTTAGTTTAGCACATGAATCAGATATTAAATGTCTGCTAATTATCTGATCACACACTATTAGGAAATCGCCCCATATAAAAATAGAGCTAGTATCTCAAAAATAGGTATTCATAAGCAAATTTACCTTTTCCACGTCACCAATATTGTAATATCGAGGGGGACATGCTAAACCACACAAACAGAAACCACAGGAGAAATTCATGAAAATGTTAAACAGTTATATTTGCAATTCAGAAGTGTGTTCGTCTCGGGGGACAAATGAGCCATTGCAGTCATGTAGTTTATATGCATGCATGGAAAAGGCAGGTAAATCCACAAAGACTTTTTAATTTATAGTAGGATACAGCCTTTAAATGAAAGGACAGTATTACGTGCGTCACAAAAATTGAGAATTAAACCCAAAATGGGCAACTACATAAAATGAATTTATTTGCAAACAAAAGGCAGACAGGACAGGGACATATCCTTCAACAGAATAGTTCTGCAAAAGACGGCTTTATGCCTGGGATAGTCCCCAGCTGCCTTTAAGTTTAAGAAAATACTTTTTTCCCTCTTATTTTCATTATAGGTATAAGCATGTAGCAGCCCGCCATGTATTTATTAATCTCCACTCATCATTAAACAATTTTGGCTTTCCTCCTGCCTTTACAACAGTCTTCCCTTTACAAGAGCTTCATCACCTTCCTAGCTAACGTTCTTTGCCTTTCTTAAAACTATTCTGAGCAGTTCTCTATACAATAGCATACAGCTCTATCATTTCCACTGCCTTCTAAGTCAATTCTTCACAAATCCTGACATTTATTTATTTTTAACAAAACACTGAATGACTTGGCATTTTCTGTGAGTACTATAAACGTGACAATGACTTCTCCTTTTATACTAGAACAAATGTATTCTTATAAAGCAATAGATTTTGGGGGGGGGGTAGTGTTGAGAGACATTGTAGTAATCAAGAACAAGAGGTCTTTAATATAACCAAATAGAAAAATCTGTGTTTCGCTGAAATTCTGAGCTATTAGTATTTATAAGAACAGCTAAATGCAAAAAAACGCCTAGTTTTTGAAAAGCTGCCATAAAATGAAGGAATAACTGTTCTTGAACTGATCAAGACTAATATTCAGCACTCTTAAATGCTTTTGTATCAGACAATAGATTTCAAAAGCTTGAAAAAGAAAAGGATCGAGTGAATAAAGGGGTCTAGGTAACTAACAAGTTATCATAATCACATACTTGGCTAAATCATGGGGGCTCTGAAGCCTATATTCAGCATAAATGAAAGGGGAACAAAAGAAGTTACAGGACGAGAATTATCCTCTATTCAAAGCCCCCAGGAACAGATTGAGAAATACAAAGAAAATGCACACAGAAACACTGAAGACAACAGTAGGAAAAAACATGAAGTAACAGACTTTGAGCCATGACAAACTACTGCAATCCTCGCCTGTTTTTATTCTTTCCCATAGTATGAGTAGAAGTTACAGAAAAGTATGTACTATTTCACCAGCTAGTTAACACAAGACATTTGTCAGAACTGTTTCAAGTCTTACAGCTCTAGGTGTAACCAGCTTAGCCAAAAAAACGGGTTATCAGCTTTTACTGACTTCACTAGATAACTCACAAGACTCAAGAAATATTATTATTTCCTTAAGTATGCCCACCTCTTTTAAACTCCATGCCTCTACATCGAGTTTCTTTGATCTACACCAAGCAAGTCTACGAACTGACCTACTAGAAGACTTTTCTTTAAGACAGAAACTTGCTATTACACTTTAAGGCATATAAACTACTTAGTTCTAAAATGAGAAGAAATAAGGTATAAGTTTCCTCTAATGACTCATTTTCAAGTTTGATTCAGGAATCAGCAGTTACAATTAGGTTACTAGAAAAAACACATCTGCAAGATTTCAGCGATCTATGATCCTTACACTATGCTTTCAGGAGTATGTTAACTTAATTCCTTTGAACAAAGGAATAAATTCCAGAGCAAGTTTCCCCCACCATCATTCACTCTGTCAGAAGTTTTAAGACTAAATTAAGCAGTTTGGAAAAAGTCTAGTCTTCACGAGACTAGGAAAAAAAAAAAAAAAAGCTTTCACTTGCATTGAACTATTTTTACTCTTTAAACTTTGAGTATAGTTTTGTTATCTGTCTTAACTACTGTTAAAATCTGTGCAGAAGCAGTAACTTCTGGAAGAGGTCATTGTAATAGAAAAGAACTTTTTAGTAATAAAATTGCCCTAAAATAAATAAGCAGATGACATTACATGAGAAGAAAGAGAGAAGAGGGTAGTAGAGAAGTAGTGACTAAAACTTGGTGAGGTTGTGGCAGGGAGGGAGAGGAAGATATAAAACGCTACCTACATTTAATAAAAAGCCCTAATTCATTTTTAAAATCCTAGATGGAAGGAGAACTTCAGTCTGAAGTAGTGTGGGTGGAACTTACCATAAAGTGATCCAGGACTGACAGCTATGAACTGCCCCAACTGTATCCATAAGAGGATGAAGCAACTCATTAATAACGGATTGGTGGATATGGGAATGATAAACACTACTATACCTAGAATTGCAGGTACAGATTAGGGGAAGAAAGAAAGACAAAGTTAGAAAATACTATGCAGGAAATACGGTCAGCTCAACGGTCCTGTATTCCTGACTTCCTTATTATTCTCAGAGAGGTTAACTATAAATAGTCACTGACAGTTTCAACTGAATTTTGTTAACAAGAATAGCTCTTATTCAAGCACAGAATGCGCACCACTAGACATCATCCAAACTGTAAAGCATGAAGCAAAATATCTCACTATTATAGTGTATAAACAACTCAACAAGAAAAGTATACAAAAGTAAACATCATCATTATTTAGTTTTAAATTCCCCTACCATTTGAAGATTAAAAGCAACCGGGACAGCGAAGAAATAATGGTACCTTCAACTGTTTTCATAACATAACAGGATTTTTGGGCACCATCAAGGCAAAGACCAAAGCTCAGCTGGCTTGACACGTTAAGAAATCCTCCTGTGATGGCATTTTTCAATGAATGCATTCTATCAGAAAAAATGAATAGGATCGTTCTTAAAATAAAGGATGATGTACCTTGCTATGAACCTTACCTTGAAAGGTTTGTCCCCACTGTGTGTCAGCATATGCCTCTGCAACCAACTTTGACTTGTTGAAGGTGTATTATATACTTTGCAACCTTTCCACAAGCAAACAAACACCTAATAAAGTAAAAATGTGGTAAGTTTACGTAAGCCAAAGAAAACAGAAAAAAATTCAAAAGCAGATTAGCAAAGAAGCCTGTTTCCACAATATAAATTAGTTCAAATATTTTGAAACCACCATTTATTTTGCAACACACTTCTCATCTCACCAAGGCAAAAATAATTGCAACCACAAGTATTCAAAAAAAAAAAAACCACAACAGGTCAGTGAAACAAGTATCAAAGGCCAGAAAATGCTTCAGATAAACACAATCAAAAGGCCACAACATCCAGCCACAGTTTGTGTTTGTACTGCATATCAGTATCAGAGATATTGAGATACTGAAATTTGTAAGCAATTAAATTTACATTTTATGGATAGCAAAGCCAGAAAGATGATTTATGCTCATAAGCAAGTAGTGATTTCATTCTTTGAGACTGGCAAAGTCTTAAAATCCAGTTGTTTAAATATCAGTTTTATACTATGGAATACTAGATGCCCCTAGTTAAGGCCTTCAACTCCCTTCCTGATGAAGAAAAGGAAAATTTTTCTTAGGATTCAAAACCTATGAGTGTTTGGCTATTCCAGTATACAGATTAGTCACATGCACAATAGTGCATTTAGAAGTAGAATTTACTCATGCTGCTTTTCTCTCTCCTCTCATTGTGTGTATTTATAACCTAGAGAATAAAAAATCTCAATGAACTTGGCCCTCATTAGAATTTCCTCAACAAGTCGGAGGGGAGGAAGAAGGGATACAGCCCTAATTTTTAGCAGCAGAATACAGTCTCCAGGAATAGCATTGTCCAAAACACTTTGCGAGTACCTTTCAGAACTGCGAGAAACTAATTGGATTTGAGCTTCTTGCCCTCTTCCAGAAAGAAAAAAAATGAATCATCAGAAGACTGTACTTTGAAAACAAAAAAAAACAGCCAGACGAGCGTGTGATGTGCTTGCTATAACATACAGACACCTCAACTTACTAAAGCAAAGCTTGAAAACCATGCATGCCTGTATGACTGATCAAGGTCTCCTGACTGATAAGGCTGAACTGATGAGCAGCAGACACTAAAGCATCAGTTTTAAGATCCCCCTGCAGCCACAGAACTGAAGTCTGAGATTCCTGTCAGTGCAACAGCTACATAACTATCTCAAAATTTCCACTATCAACCGCAAACTGCAGAGCACTCAAAGGAAAACAGATAGTTGAAATGCAATCCCCTCAAAAAACATGCATTTGGTTTTACAACAACCTGCCATTAACCCTAGAAAGTTTCTTGTGAACAGCTGTCTAAAACCTGAACCCAAATATTTCTGACAAAGTATTTCAGAAAAGTAAAGTTATTTCATTACAGTCTCCTGGGCTCTTCATTGTTCTGGTTTGGAACCATTATCTCAATATTAGGTTGAAAAAAATACATTATAACCATAGAAGCAAGCTTATCACATTGCTTTTAAGTTCTCAAGAAGCAGATATTACAACTACTTTCCTTCAAATTTATAGTCAATGAGTTGAGTAATACCTGGAATTCTACCAAAAATCACATCTCTAACAACAGTTAAACGCCTCGCCAGCAGGTGGCAGACAAATCCTTGGAAGCAAACAGCCAGCATCAGTCCCTTTCTACAGCACCTAGTGGAAGAGCTTTTTGAAAAAGAAACCAACTCCACCACAGGGAATAAAAGTGTGAACTAAGGGCAATGCTCAGGCGCTTGTTTGGTGCTTCCAACAACTGTCTCATTCAGAAAGACAGAATACAGTCTAACATTTTCAATGTGAAAATAACCACAAATCATGCCACACAATGATAATGAGCAGAAAAATAGCACAGAAATCTGGAAAAATCTTCCAATCCCTTTTTAAGAAATTAAAAGGGGTTATGGATGGGACAAAGGTCATGCATTTACATTGACAGCCCCCAGGATACTGATACACCTCATCCATTTAGTTATCTCATCGAGGATTCACGTAACACTTTTATAAAAGTGTGAATAGAACTACTGGAATATATCTCATGGTTGACTAAAAAGCTGGCTCACTAGCTGGATGATTCTTCCTAAAGCTTGGACTTGAAAAAGAGTCACTGAATATCAAGCTGGAAGTTCAGTCATACCAAATAACATTAGCTAAATGCAACCTATGAGTCACACCTGTTGCAGTGACATGATTACATAAACTATATAATGAGATGAAAATTTGCATCTTACTTAAGTCTCTCGTATCCTTAATATAATACATAATGACCTAACATTTGACATATTCACATTTTAAAGAAGTTAACAAAAGTGGAAAATAAAGATTATTCCAGGTTAAGAGTTGGTATTAGCTGTCCAAAAAGTTAAAGACATGCAACATGCAGCACTGAAAGCAGACTGCTTGTGTTTGATAATAAAGGTAGTTTACTTGAAATATTCCAGGCGTTAAAGGTAATTTGGGAGGTTGGGAAGCAGGGAGTTAAGTACAAAATTGAAATTAAGCTATTTGGAGAGGTGTTAAAACATTAAAATTGAGAGACCATTTGACCAGGTATTAGACCAAATGATACATGCTTATATATGTACTTCAATTTAAAAAAAAATACTAGATGCAGTTATATTGAAGGTACAACATCCAAAGACCTGCTGTCAGTAATACAAACAGAACTGTTTTGGTAAGACTTTGTCCACCCAAGACGACCAGTCTTACATCTGCCCTATAATATATTCTGCTTACCTATTATTTCTAATAAAATTCTATTTTTACAAATAATCATGATATAACTTTGCCTGACTTAATATGCAGGAGCACATACACTAAAAGTTGTAAGAAAATGAATTCCAACTGTAAGCACTTAAAACCAGCATTCACAGGATGCTGAGAAATTAGCAAATCTATCAAATATCCAATAAATTTGAATATTTCATTATGAACATACATATTCTTAAGGGTAGCCATGCAATCAAAACCACAGAATACCAAACCAAGTGTGTTACGGAAAACACAGCAGATGAATGCCTAGTGCCACAGGCTGAAGGCCCAATCTCTGCCAGTAGCTAAACAACTGATAGTTTATAACATACAACATAAGATTTACTACTGTCACCACAGAATAAAACAACAGTAAGAAAGAGGGAGGAAAAAAAAAATTAACACCAACCCCTCCTCGTTGACCATCCACATGTATGGAGCGAATATGATCTGCCAAATCCGGACTGGAGCTGAAGCAAGCATGGCAGTGGTCCCAGCAACAGTTGTAAGCGATGCTTTTTGCAGAGGAGGCAGGAACTCCTTGCCCATTCATCATTACTGGAGTTGAACGCCCACTGGAAATTGTGCTGTCTACATCCATAATAGTGCTGCTTATGCTATAAGAAAAGGAGAATGTTTGTATTTGTTACACATTAATGGAACATATAAAAACTGTAGCTCTTCAGGGCATCAGATTCATTTAGACAGGTTAAAAAGGAGTCTTTAAACTTATTTATTACAGCTCATCACCTTAAATACAGTAAATTATTCAGTCAGGGCATAACCACTATTACTCCACAGTATAACTTCTTCTGGACACCGTCAACAAAAGGGAGAACTGGAAAACTTTTCTCCCATTCACTGACTTGTGAGAAAAAAAAAAAAAAAAAAAAAAACTTGTAAACTTGCTCATTGCCTTTTAGAACCCTTCATGTTTCTGTCTTCCACAAAGTCATAGAACTAAAGAACAGCTCATCTGAGAGGATCTCAGGAGGTCAGTTGGTCCAATTTGCTGCTCAAACAGTACCAAGTGAGATCAGGTTGCTCATAGTCTCTTACAGTTAAGTTTTTCATGGATGTTTTCAAAGGTTGGAGCTTCTGCTACCTTTCTGAACAGTTTTTCCAATGTCTGATTAACCTCATTGTGAGGAGAGGGAAAAATTTCCCAGGGTCTCATCAGAATTTCCAGTGTTGTAACTTCTGTCTGTTGCCTTTCACCTTTTCTAGTTGAACAGTTGATGACTGCCCCCTCCTTTCCTATACATCTCTAATCAGACCACTGAAAACAGCAGTAAGCCTACCATTCTTACTCTAAAACTGAAGAAACCCAATCTCTCAGCCTCTCCAGGTACAGGATTTGCATCAGCCTTCTAACCATCTTGGAGCTCCTCTGCTGAACACTATCCAGTATGTCAGTAACTGGGATGAGCCCCCAAATAGAGACAGTGATCCAGACACAGTCTTAATTGTGCCAAGTACAGAGGAAAAATCACTTCTGTTGACCTGACAGATACCCTTATGCTAACACAGCATGTGGCAGTGTTTTATGTAAATGTCTTTAGATATCCTTCTGAGTGAAGTGCAAGGAAAAACAACAACAAAAAAAACTAATGATGTTACTTTAAAGGAACAGAATATCATTTCCTATTCATCTCTACATAGTATTTATAATTTTCTGACTTTTATCATATATCTTTTCTCTTTCCACCTCTTGTACAGATCCCTATGCTAAAGCATTCTGCATTTAAATGCATCGGTGCTATTCCATATTTCTGACACCATTGCTGTTTACGTACCCATTACTGTTCTATTACATATTTTAAGATGGATGCAACAAAAACTGCATCATTACTCAAAATTAGAGGATATCATTAGGATGTTTGCTCTCTTGCTCTAAAATCCTTTAGTAGCAATCTCACATCATCTGTACTTTTTTCTTTTAAATTGTGCTAGCAGTTCTTTCCTGATGTTTCTGATGATTTTGAAATCATCATTTTCCTTGTTTGCGTTTTTCCTCTCACCTCATCCACCACAGGTATTCCACTGCATTTCTCAGTATCAAATTTCATTCCCTAGTTAAAAAAAAAAAATAACAGATTCCCTTTGCAGTGCTTTCCCATTAAGATTTAGTTTTAACTACCCCGAATAATTTGGTGTCATGAGCAAACTCTGATCTTGAAGAGGGAGTTACCAGTAAGGTAACGCTTTGGAAAATGCTGACTACCACAACCCAGACAACCCTTAGAAATTGCCTTCCAACCCATTAATCTCCTTATATTATTAAAACTGAAAAAGCTATTCTTAGGCTTTTGTTTTCCAAGTTAATCCAAATGATGAAGTTTTAGAGACCCTGTCAACAGGTTTGGGCCTTAATAGAAGGCTATCAAAAATGAACTTGCTAAGTATTATACAAATAGAATGCTTTATTTCCAAAAAAGGTTTAAAAATTTACAAGGAATGTCTTCTCTCAGTGAAAGCCATACTGGCACTTTCCTGCTACAGAGCATTTTTCCATGCGCCCATGACTATTCTCTTCCATTTTCCATATCCTGAATACACCCAGCTTTCCATGCCCCACCTGCCTCCCCACCTTCTTTCTTCTGCACTACAAAAAGTAGTCTTGGTTCCTTTCATAACCTAAGTTCACAATCTGTGACTAGTGATAAAGCAAAGGTGGTCAACAGAAGCCTACAGATATGGTTTTGAATCTGTTCCATGTTTCTGTGTTTCCCTAAAAGCCTGTTTTATAATCACCAGAAATGTCCAAAAAAAAAAACGCAACTAGCACAGAGTTGAAGCTACAGTCTTAACAGCTAATTGCAAACCACTAGAAATAGGCATTAGTATCATTCTAAGAAATTGCCATGCTTTAAAAGTAAAATACATTGCATTCAATCCCAGCTTTTCCCCCATGCCAGGCCCACTACAATAGATGCACCAAGGTACTGATGACATTCCTTCCTCGGCTGGTACCTATGCCAAAAATTACCCCTGAAACTAAAATCAAGTTATGGAAGCAAAATCTACCAATGGGATGAAACAGAAAATTATATAAATAACTTAATGCAGCTCCCACACACCTGAGTTCTAGAGTTATCCAAATAGTTTCTACAAAATCAGGATTCAGCAGCAGCTCTGAACCCAGACAAGATGACAGCCCAACCAATTCTGTTGGACAAAGTAACGTTACGCTGATCAATGATTCCAACAGGAAGGTGCTTAATGAAAGCTGTCGAGGCACTACAGACACACTGCTCCTATAATAGCCCTCTCTGATCATTTCAAATGAATAAAGAGCCCTAACTTTCTCATGGCTGAAAGGTACTAACGTACAGGATTTTATCAACATTTTATGCAGGAGCTCAAACTTCAAAGCTATTTACTTCACTGACAGCATTACTACCATTCCCCAAAACCCCACAAACAGGCACATTGCAAAAAGACTAAGGAGCAACACGGTGCTGGCAACCACAAGGATAGTCTAAGACTGGTTATTCAGCTTAGTTCTCTCAAGGGTTCCCTGCTTTTAAAGCTTGGTCTTGAGTGGGAAAGCAGTTAGAAAGCACAGCCCAGTACAAGTTCTGTGAAGGATGGGTGCATGCATGTCTGAACGTATGGTTTCATTACTTCACAGGCATGCAGCACAATTAATTTATAAGCTGAAACGAAAAAAAATCATTGATCAACTCATAGCATGAGAGAGTTGATTTCATATTATAAGTGCAATGCAACATACACTGACCTCCTCCAAACCTCAGGTCTATATTTTTACAGCTCAGGAAATGCATATACTCAGGCTTTTTTTTCCTTCAATATGCTATCCTACTTGTAGAAAAATATTCTTATTTTCGGAGAAAAATATGTAGAAGTTGGAACTAGTAATAATGATCCAGCCAACAACACAATGGGTAGGTTTACTAATGACAGGAGAAACCAGTAACACTTAGAGAGCCAATCTGGTTTTAATGGTTTAAATGTTTGCTTAGTTTAGTTCTAATAGCCTAAGTGCTTGCTGAAGGCTAACATTAGCATTGCATCCCTGGCAGTTTTTAAGAGGCGTGTGGATGTGCAACAAAAGGACATGGTTTAGCAGCAGGACTCTGTAGGTCAGGCTGTCAGTTGGACTTGATACTGAGGGTCTTTTCCAATCTAGATTATTCTAGACTCTATGATCAAAATTTAATATTAGAGCAACTGCAATAAAAAGGTTGCCCACAGCACTTAAAATAAGAGGTAACGTACAGAATTTCTTGGAAAGAAAGGATGAAGTGTTACACTGGACTATGCTACTACAGTCTATTCAAGAGATATGAAAAATTAAAAATAGGTAACTGAATTCCAGATGAGTGATAATAGGTCAGTATTTAACAGAGCTCCTTCCTTTCGTCTAATTTGCTTAACCAAGGTATTAGAAGTGCAAATGAATATTGATGTAACAGAACCTACTATAGAAATTGGGAAATTGCTTATAAAACAAAATGGTGAGGGATCACTCAACAGGAGATAGCCATTTTCTGATTGTTCTGACACATTTCCATAAAATGCAAGAAACTTGCTACTCTAATACATTCGTTTTCAAGAAATAACTTTTTTCCCCTCCAGAAGCAACCTGTTGCAGGTCATCAGCCATCTAGTACTGCTGTACTTTAAGAACCTAGATTAGGGGGTGGTGGGGGAGGGAAGTAGGGGGTCTTTCTCAGTGAGTTCTGAGACACCTGGGAAAGAGGTAAAGCCTACGAAGAGAAACCATGAAAGACCTCAAGACCAGCAACATCTGACACGTGTACAGCTCAAGCATGTGTACATTTTCTCTAGTAGGCCACACACTGAGAAAGTATCAGTAAGCTTTTCACAGAAAAGTTCACAGTATATATGGCATCAGAGAAGGCACTTAACTTGGAAGGTCACTTGCTTTCAACTGTCATTTCAAGATGGAGGAAAATGATGGTAGGTTTCATAATTGGAACAGTGGCTGCTGCTGAAGTCTGTCAAGAACTTGCTGCAATGCTTTTTGCTAGATCTGCTGATTTACCTACCCACTGTGTCATTCCTCTGGATTTCAGAAAGGACACTAGAGCAGGACGCTCAAGTGGGTAAGATGTATGCACACGTTCCAACATTTTATCTAGCCCACTTGAGTCTTTTCCCAACCTGAAGCACGGCAACCCAGCCCAAACAGGGCTGGACCACTATGGCAGTGTTCATCTATCTTTCAATCTCTGAATAGGGATTTCCAATCTAATCTCACACTATCTGCTTACTATGATCGAAGGAAGGGAAAAGTCCTGTAACAAAAGGGAGAAGTACATCTCCTGCTCTGCTTTCCCATCTGAAATCTACACCTCCAAATGAGAAACTAATAATATGCATCAAAAAGAGAACAGAAAAAAGCAAGGAAAGCAGAGACATTCTGGAAAACTACAGATTAAAAAATAAATACATTGAAACACGTTTTAGCTAAATAATTTAAAGCAAGCTTTCCCTTGCCACCTAGCCCCCAGTTCTTTTTCCCCAGACAGGAGATCTGTTTAAATCCTGACTACCACTATCAAAGCAGAATGACACTAGTCAAACTTAAGCGCTTGTGGCATTCCCCTATTGCTAGTGACAGACAGGTCTGGGTTTGCTCCCAAGCTGTAAGCAGGCTCCAGCTCTATTGTAATGGATCTATAGACCATAGCCTGATGAAGAACATTAGACATTTGAGTTTCAGAGAGTTCAACTCAGAGGTCATCCCAAACAATAGAGCATCAAAAACAGTCGCTGCTGGAGAGAGCCTGCATATACAATAGCTGTTTTTAAGAAGCACCATTCAAAAGACTGACTAATTACTAAAATTTAAAATTGTTACAGCAAGTACAACAACATAGTCTTCCAGTTTGTTATTCCCCACTTTCATCCTAATCCATGAATCAGAATAAACCTGAAGTAAAATAAATAAATAAACGGGTGAGATTTTTAGGACCAAATGCCATTCCAAAACACCTACTAAGCCACCACCTAATTTTTAACAAGCCTGTAAATGCTGGCAAACAATGCCTTCCTTCCAGATGCAGCAAAGTAGAACTGAAAATATAGTCTTCTCAGAAGAGCTGGACCCTTTCCCCTTCTCCAATTTTTCCTATATTAAAATCAACAGCTTTGAAGTAAAACTGACATTTAAAGTGCATTCATTAAGCAACACAATTAATATAAGCTTATGTAGAGGAATCATTTCCTCAAAGGCAGTTGGAGGTCTTATTTTTGCATTTACCTCTAGCTAAAAATAATCACATTGATAATGAAGATGTATTAAGATTTTTTCTTAAGCATCACTTTCATGTTAGAACATTAGTACCTGCATAGTCTACGGTGTACGTGAACCAAATGCATCTTGCTGCTTAAATCCAGTCCAAACTGTATTTAGAAACAATCCTGAAACTAAAACCTTAGCAATAGTAGCCTAAAAACTTGCTAGAAGTTAGCGGCCATTTCTACTTTATAGAGAACACACACAAAAAGTTCTTCAAGCATTTTCAGTCCTGGCTTGTTATTCTCCTTTAAGGATTTGATTGAAATTAAGCTATTGTTGGAGTCGTGTAAGTACAAGTATTCCCTTTGAGTAAAGAAAGAAAAAAAAAAAACCCTCCAAATTCTTCCCAACTTAAGATGCACAAGTTTCCAACCCCTTAGCTTACTTACCACATTCACATTTGGGTACTAACTGCTGTGTACAGTTAAATATGAATGAAAATATAACAAGCCTTTGATTTAATGCATTCAAGAAAATGGTGTATTGCACATCATTTCTGACACACACTTAGCTCCCCGAGGAGATTGATTTCCTCACTACTGCAAGTAATCCCTTCCATTGAATTTAATGAATGAAATGCCCCAAATTTTTTCTTTCACTGTTTTTGTTAATCTTTCAGAACAACAGACAGTAGGAGTCTAGAAAGAGTATTGATACAAAACAAAAAAAAATAAAGGCAAGAACAGCATAATTGCATTTTTACTTTCCATGAACCTTCCCCCATTAGGCACTGGGCACTTCAAGAAATAGTAGAGCCAGGCACCAAACACATGCACAAAAGCCCAATCAATTTACTATTATATTTTTAATGTCTGCTAGACATACTCCCTCTAGACCTTAACTAAAGTAACCTTCCCTCAGGCAAAATTCAGACCTGACAGATGGGCCTTATACCATGCCCTTGAGGGTCAACAAGCAGTAGTTCAGCCTGATCAACAGGAGCTTGCTGCAGAGCTACAGTACCTCCTCTGAGAATGCTCAGCCTCTAGTCCCCAGATGTTCAGTATGTAAGCAATGGACCCAGATGATTTCAGCTAACACCAAGGGAAATGACTTGACAGATACTATAATAAACAGACTCATCGTGTAATGGAACAAATTTTAAACCAACATGGTCTTCAGGGAACATACTCTGCAGGATTGCTAAAAATACTGCAGAATAGCCATCAAGATGCAATAAATGGGACTGATGAATCTTTTAAAACAGTTTCTTCTAAACTACACAGCGATGAAGTCACAGAGCATCAAATCTACAGAAGACTGCCTCTGACTACATAGAAGCATAATTAACATTCAAGAATCCAAATACTGTCAACCTCACTGGAAGTAGGTGGATATTTTAAAGAAAAAATACCCTGCTAGTTTCTTTAGCTTTCACTAGCTTCTGAAATATCTTGTTATTTGCATGAAGCTTCAGCTATTTTGTTCCAATTCACATGAGGTAAACTTACGAAGACCGAACACTCAAGAAACTTAGAATAATGGAAAACACATGAATGACAGGCATTTCTTACAACAACTTTAAGGGTTAAAACCTAGAACTCCTACAGAAAAGCTTTTACAACATGGAAAACCAAATCACAATTAGGTACTAATCCTTACACAAAACAAACAGCACCAATCCCAATCATTCAATTACAAATGCCAATTCAAAACAGAACAAAAATTGAAAGGAAAAAATAAAAATGACTTGCCTAGTGACACACCTGTGTACTACATAATCTTTATTTCACCAGGACAAGTCAAGAGTGAGTAGAAACACTTCACAAGTTACCTCATTTCTCTATCCCTTTTCAAGGCAGGGTGTAGAAGTCTGGGGCACAGCTTGGACCAACACCCCAGTTCCACAAAAACAGCAGGCCACCTAGCAGTTTTTCAGCTTTTTAAAGCCACCAAATTCAAAGCGATTTACGCTTATTATTTCTTATAGAATTCCTATGTAATCAATGGACAGGTGAAGATAAATTCTCAAAGTTTGAAAGTAATCACATTATGCACTCTGAGCTCTCATCCTTGATAGGATACATCTGTCCCGCATCTGCCCTAAGATTTTAATTTTTATATAAATCTCTATCACTTCCAAACACAGGAGCAGCTATATATTCTCTAAGCATCACCACACTATTAACTTTTGCCTCTATGCTCTGCTCAACAATAGGAACTGCAGAGCAAAGTTGTTAAAAACTGAAGTAGGACAAACATTGTTCAAAAGAGCTAACAATTCCAGTTTGCATTAACAATTAACAAGCTCTTGCATTAACAAGAGCTAACAATTTCAGTCTTTGCATTAAGATTTAACTTTTGCTGACTTTGAATATCAAGTAAACTTTACTACCAACCTCTTCACAGTGTTACTATCAGAACATCAACATCACGATTACCAGTATTTAATAAAATGCAGTTCACTTTGCTTTATGGTCTCCAAATGAACATCTCAATTTAAAAATGAGATTAAAACAGATCCAAAGAAAAAAGGAGAGCTCACAAATCATGAGTGACCACTATGAGCCAGCAACAGAGGGAAGAACTTTAACACTTGCCTTTTTTTTGTTCCCCTTGCCACCTTTGGCAAGTTCAGTAATTTATTATATATCTACATTAGTAACACATATTTCTACTACTAAATTTGCAGGATGATCAATTTAACTCCCCAAATCAAACATTTGTGTTCCACAAGCAAAACAGCTCCCCTTGTTTTAATGGATGCAGTTTGACTGCAGCATTAAAGTGTCACGATGGTTCAGAGCTCCTGGAGGCTGCTTTTTTTGTTGTTGTTGTTTTTTTCTCCATTTATCCAGCAAGTAATCCAAAACTTCTGAAGTTGAAATAGGTTAATCAACATGCATTTCTGAGAAGGTTTCCTATAATTTTCCTTAGAATACATCCCAAACTGTTTCATGACTGATAATAATCAGTTTTTGAATTCAAAAAAAAGCAACCAGAAGAAAAAAATAGCATATGGAGATAAATCATCATAAAACAAAAATGGATTGCAGAATACTAAATGGCTGCAAAATAGTAAGATCATTCATATTGGCAATAAGAAATGAAAACAAGACAATTACCTGAAGTCCACTACCATGTTTTAAGCACTTAAGAACTTGTGCTTCATAGTCATTTAGGCTTTTTGTTTGTTTCTAATTCAAATCTATGTTCACACAGATGAAGTTATTCTAACACAAGTTTTTTCAAAATGAACAAGGCTTAAGCGTTCTGCAGCTTTGAGTCTTACGTGCAGTTTTGGATGCCACAGTGTAAGAAAGATCTAAAACTGTTAGTGTCCAGAGGAGGGTTACAAATACGGTGAAGGGTGTAGAGGGCAAGATGTATGAAGAATGGCTGAGGCCCCTTGGTTTGTTCAGCCCAGAGTAGAGCAGGCAAAGGGGAGGCCTCATGTTGGCCTGCAGCTCCCTCACAAGGGGAGTGGAGGGGCAGGTGCTGAGCTCTGCTCTTGGGTCAGCAACAGGTCCCGAGGGAACTCATGGAGCTGGAACAGGGGAGGGTCAGGCAGGGGGGTTAGGGAAAGGTTCTGCACCCAGAGAGTGGTCAGGCACTGGGACAGGCTCCCCAGGACAGTGGTCATGGCACTGAGCCTGGCAGAGTTCAGTAAGAGTTTGGACATGACTGTCAGACATAGGGTCTGATTTTTGGGCGGTCCTGTGCGGAGCCAGAAGTCAGACTCCATGATCCTTGTGGGTCTCCTCCAACTCAGGATATTCCATGATTCTATAATGCTATAAATCAATCTTAAAAACAAGTCTGGAAAACTATTGATTGAGTATCTGTATAGGTATCTGTAGATTACTAAGAAATCTACATAGTGGAAAACAAGAAGTCAAAGACAGTTTTATTTAGTGTGACTACTAGTAATATTAAAATTTGAAGTTTTTTGAAGCAACAGCTGATTTTAGAGTAAAGCTATTTCTAGATTAAATGTAAATACCTAGAGAAGGGAGCAACACTGCAAACATTTCAATTTGATAGTATAAAACTGGGAGAAGATAGAAAAGCTCTTCAAGATAGAGAAATCAAAGAAACTTAAAATAACAAGCATGTACAGGAAACAAAACACGACTGAGAAAGTGTGTTATGAATCACCACCTCTCTAGAGCTGTTTCCACTCTCTTGAATCACCTACTTTGATTATTCAGATTGTCAGCCTTAGAATATTTGGATTATGTATTAATTTAACAAAACCAGTTTGTTATCGAAATTGTAGCATACAGAGGAACGGATAATATTATAAGGAAACCTGGAATGCAAAGTGTCAGAAGAGCACTGAAAAGCTACAGCAGGTTAAACGTGCATGCCTTGTGATACAACAGCAAACAGACTACATATGCAAAAGCATTACACAAATCAAGAAACTGTAAGTGGTTCTGCCTGAAAGATACAAATAATACTGACTTTCATTTCTGGGAAACAATTCATCTTCAACCTGATTATCACCTTTGAAAGTTAGGGAACAGCAACAAGTGCTTCATTATTTTAAATCTTCACTGAAACACCATCAGTAGTTAAAAAAAATCTGTCACTTCTTTTAGCATGCTTTCCATTCTAAGAACCATGATTAATACAAAGTGGAAATAAAAGCACTGGAAATAAAAACCTTCAGGTATAGTGTTAAGGAAATCCCACCATGTGTTACCATTACTGTCCCATTCACAGGATACCCATCCCCACTCCTGAACATCTAACTCAAAAAATAAGCAGAAGACAACCAGAAAAAGATGAAACAGTCCCAGAGGAGATGCAAGCCCCCCCTCCAATTTCAGTTACTGTTTTTTGACTTAAGCAAAATACAGACAGACAGGACAGCCTTCTATGAAATAGCAACTTCGTATTTCAGTAAAGAGTCGCTACTTCTCAAGTATTAATCAGGCATCAAAAGCAGAGAAACCAACGGAGTTTTACTTCTCCAACTCATTCAGTTCATAATAGAACGGTCTTAATTATGGTCTGATTCTGTTCCACCTGACACTAAATTAACACCTTGTATAATTTGTCTGATCTACAGTTTGGTATGAAATCAGCCTCAGGAAATCAACCAAAGAAATTCCAGAACTACTGTTATTTCAAAAAAAAAAAAAAAAAGCTTACAATTCTCTGTTTACTATGTAATGAAAGCATTTCCTTAAGATCTTTTGTATTTGAAGCCTTACTTACAACACGAACTATAATTATCAAAATAAGGACCTCACTGCAATTTTGCAGGGGAACTGGTAATTTGTACAAGATGCTGCATGGAACAACATTAATCTTAACAGTAAGTGGAGAATCTTTATATTGTATTATTATTGAAGTATACTTAAAAATGATACTACCCCTAATATGTGACAATAATCTTGTCTTTTACAAGCCTCTAAACCCAGATCAATTAGGTTCACTTTACTGATACTTCACAAGCTTGTTTGGATTATAGCAGCCTTATATAGTGCATCATGATGACTACATGACTTTCAAGATGGTATCAGATTAAATCTTTTGCTTTTATATCATTATCAAATATTTTAGCATAGGCCTTAAGTAATACTCTATTAAAGAAAATATCCAGTACAATTATACAACTAATCAACTGAAGTTTAGCAAACAATAGTTAAGAAATTAAACTTTAGTGTAAAGAGAACCATGTAGAAGCAAATCTGACATGGAAAACAAAACCCCAGGTGACCTTTTTTTTATTTGGCATTTTACCACCACAAAGGGAAAAAAGCATACCGCCTCTTGAGAGACTGAAGATTTCATTCCTCAAGGATTTTTTTTATTTATTTTTGCAGAATCACAACCTGACAATCGTAAACGCCATCTTAATACATTAAAAAAAAAGATGATAAATAGCAGGCATAACTGAAAATGAAATATAAACATTCCATAGGGAAAATGTATCTGAACATGTTTATTTTCTAAATATCAACAACTTTGGACATTAAGTGTATAAAATGATAAAAGGAACCAATTACATACCTGGATAATAAAACAAAAAATCTCTAACTTGAAAAAGCTTCTAAAACTACCACTTTAGGGGTTTTTTTTGGCAAGCCTTTTTTTTTTTTTTTTTTAAAGCAAGAGGGGTAATGGTGGAAAAAAAAAAACCTGCTGCTCAAGGTAGATAGATTTACGTTCCCACCTATTTCCCTGCAATTACTTGGCTCCTATAAGGCAGGCACTGATTTTTCACTTCTTTTAGGTTAAGCTCTCACTTTTTCCTCAGGTTATTAGGTATAATTCACTCCCTATCATACCAGAAAGTTCTCTGCATGCATCTCACTTTTTCCCCATTTGCTGGAAACCCCTATTCCAATCTCAAATACTCTATCTGCTCCCTACCAAGCTATGTCCCCACTTTTCACCCAATAACAGCCTGCACTCCAACCACCACAACACACTGGGGTCTGTACTTACTCCCATACTGCCACATTCCACGTCAGCTCTGAATACTGCTCATCCTCCCACCATTATTCTCTAATTCGATAGTTAATTGGATACTGTTTTATTTCTGTTTTAATAAAAAATAAATATATAAAGCTATTGTAAAGATAAGCAGATCTGAGTAACAGCAGCAACAGAAGAATATTTTTACTGCATTACCCAAGAAATTTGATCTGTGAGCAACTTCAGAAATGCACATCACACTTTTCCCAAAGAGATGTTCAGGCTGCACGCAATATGCAGCTTAAATGGAAAGTGTGTGTTGGATGGGGAGGGTGTTGGAAATCAACGCAACTCCTTCCACTACTGCCTAGGAAATCCCCTGAAGTTGCTCACCAATACAAACCTCACATTCAAAAGTTGCCAGACTTAAGGGTATCACAAAGTTATACAAAACACATGTAGGCCTGTGTGAATGTACAAACCCAACACAGAAGTCATACCAATTATCTCTTACATTGAATAGGAAATTATTTCTCAAATTCTATTAAAGTGTATTTAAATATTACTACAAACAGTTCATTACAGCAAGCTCTTTCATCTACTCCACAAAAAGACCTCATGTTAACCACTCAATTATATCAAGCAACAACTCTAGTAATAAAGGTACTAGTTTTTTAAAGTTTCTGGGTTGTTTTGTCTTCCCATCAAAAGCTATTTTCTTCAATGCCAGAAAGGACTGAGCGTAACAATTACAGAAACAGCGGTTTTATTCTGCAATTTGAATGCAAATAACAAACGCAGACAATACATATATAATTTTCAGCAGAATTTTGGAATCTCATGTAATCTTTTATGTGGCCCATTGTGACGCATCATCAGTATTACACACACACTACAAAAATTTAATGACTTAACCACCTTGCCATAAGTGTTAATGAATGATTCTTCACTTCCTGGATAGGAACAAGTGAGACTATGCAGCAGAGAGCCCTGAAGCACTTTTTAATCTGGTCACATGGATACATGAAGCATACCTATTAGTACCACATGCCTTCCTGATTATATTTCAGTTTTACCATTCTGCCTTCATAAACATCACTTTACAATTCATGTGTCAATGCCTTGAAAATTACTCACTTTTGAAGGTTTAAGAACTAGATCAAATAAGAACTACAAGTAAGAACTGCAATTAAGAACTCTAAAGAACTAACATTTTTAAATCAGCATGCATACTAGAACATTGACTACACCTTCATTTTAAACAAGGTTAAAAAAACTAAGGCTAGATTCTGGATTCTTCATCTTTTCATCTAAATCTCTTATTGCTCAATCTGTTAGTTTCACTCTGCCTTATTTCATTCTATAAGAAGAAGGAAATAATCTCAAGCAATAAAATGAACAAAAATCTTAAGCATAAAAATGTTTATTATTAAAGAAAACCTGCCTTGAAATGGGCATTTTCATGGCTCACCTATTACACTGGGACAAATCGTTTCTAGAAGCATTCTACAGGTCTAATGTGATTAAGATAGTTAAGTTTCCTTGAATATTATTTTTAGTCGGGTTTTCTTAGAAAGCTAAGGCTCATGTTGTCACATCATCAGTCCCTCACAATAACTGATTTCAGGGGCCAATAACAACAAAGGTGAAAAGGCTGTTCTGTGAAAAAGACTGCGTCTGATTGCTGCATGGGTCCAGTAGCTACCTGTTAGGTTTGGCCTACCAGTTACTCAGTGAGCACTCATGTATTTGGTCAGAAGAACAGCACATGCATACCTCCAGCTGAAACAATTTCAGTGCCTCCTACCTGGTCAGTAAGAGGAGGGAGCAAAGGATAAACTTCTAAAGAAGGCTAAAGATGATGTGCACAAAAGATGAGGGGTAACTTCTAAGCAAACTACAAGGCAAATTCACAAGGGGGAAAAAAAAAAAAAAAAAGGTAAAGCCATATGATATTTTAACTTCTGCTAAACATTTTACTACAACTGCAAGGTCTACCACTGCTTTCTAAATCAAACAACCTGATAACAAAGTTATTTCAGATTTAAATACACTTCCATAGTAAGCTTTCAACCAAACAACATTTAAACAATTCCAGCATCCTAAGTGTTTTTAAGTATTGTAGTTCTGCAGTAACTGAGCTGTAGACACACCTTCACTGCATTCATATCAGCTATTTAAGCACAAATCCCTGTATATACTTAGGTCTAGTTTTGCAGCCCAGTGATGAACTCAGCTTTTTTTTTTTTTTTTTAAATCAACTGAATTATTATTTTTGCTTTTAAAGACATAGCAAGTTTCACAGCATTGTAGAAAGATTACTTGCTCCAAAGGATTGTGTAGAAAAGTATCCATCGTTTCAGCACTTGTAGAAGTTGTAGAAAACCACAAGAAAATTACCAGCATTCACATGCTGGTAGTAGCCTTAGTCCTAACTGTAAATCTGGAGGATAACTAGGCCTGAATGCAGCCCATTATGAGTGAGACAGCTGATCTGAACTCACTCAAAAATAGTAGGCAAATTTTAGCACAGTAATGGGAACATGGAATGGTTCCCAGGAAAAACCTGGGCCTGGTATCTCATTGATCTGTAATCGTTCCAGAGTTATTGCACTGAACTCTCCCTACTGATACCACTGTGCTGAAAATGCCATCTGGTTATCCCAGGTATCTTTTTTTTGGGGGGGGGGGGGGGCTAAATCTACTTTAACACAATATAAAGTCCATCTATGTACATGGGAAAAGCTAGTTAAAATTCACCCCAAGTTTTAGGGCATCAATATTTAACACATTTGTTTCTTGTACTTTTTTTTTCAAAATCCTTACGGATTTCCTAAAGTAATGCACCAAATTATTTATTCTCTATTAGCAGATGACTCTCAAAATACTTTCAAAACATTGGTATCCAAAGTAGCTGAACAGTAGCTACATCTTAATTACATGCAAGCTTTCCTGTTCAGTTTTAGTGGTATAAACTACAAAAGAAACTACATCTAAAACAAATTTAAACAGACAATCCACTGATAATTAAAGAGAACGATAAAGGCTGTACACACAGAGACAGGAATTTGATCACTTAAGGAATTCAGGCGCTCTCACCACACCCTCTTATTTATTCAAATTTTCTAAAGAGGAAACAAGAAAAAAAAATCCCAAGCCTAGGGGCATGATCTGAATGCTAGCAAACCTCCCTACACCAGGTGAATCTTTAGTAAGTACATCCTTCTGCCACCTTCCTCTTGCTTAACCTAAGGACTGTGAATTCAAGCGTGTTAGCACAATCTCCCTCTCTCCTCCCTCCCGTGGGTGATCTTGCTATACTACACTCTGTGAACAACATGGCACCAAGTTTCTTAGGACTTCAGAGACAAAGTTAGATTTTTCATTCAGGACACAGGTAGACAGCAGCGAACACAGACTGCTGTACAATATACTATTCATAGAAAACGTCACAGATAAAATGTCGTTCTCCAGTACTTAGAGAATTTATACTTTAATGCAGAGGTGACCAAACCAATGAGCGGTCAAGCCTTTAAGGAATTTAATATGTTATCATAAACCTGCATCTCCACCTCTACATCCAAACTGTTCCCAGCTTTTCTGCACATTTCCTACCTTTTCCAACACTCTGCTTGTCTCGTTGATCATCTTAAATATGCATATTATGCTCTCAGCAGCTGCTAAGGGTAGCAATCATTTTTATCAGTAGGCAAAGTGACTTGTTGGACTATGCATAGCAAAAATATTAATGCAGTCTACCACACTGCAGCAAGGAGCGTACTCAAAACATTATTTTAAAAATCATCAGGAATAAACAGCACTCGTTGCTAGTATTGCTCTTTTCCTACCCAACTCAACAAGCAGGCTGTGAAACTACACTACAAAATTCCCTCTCACCATCTCTGTTTTCAGCGTGGAAGTTCCAAGATGAAACTTCGCAAAGATTAAAACCAAAGATGCAGCCCTCACTTAAACCACTAAACACAAAGGGTTTCACTCAGCACAGTTTGCACCAACAGTACTGGAAAGGAGAAACGAAGAGTGCACACAGATTTAACTGTGCCACTATAACAGGAGAAGCATGAAAACAATGACAGAGAAAGAAATGTACACTAGTTCTGGAGCATACAAGCAAAATGTAATGGAGTTATACCGCCAGAAAACCCATGCAACTAATTTCTGTTATTTCCTTAACCTATAAATGGACAAGACTCAAAAATGGTCACAATTAGCATTGAATTTTATGAAAATCAAAAAAAAAAGATTATCCTAAAATTCAACGATCCCTTTTGTTTTTTCAGAAATCTACTTCTATACTTACGGGATTTCAAGTAAAAAAAAACTCAGCTTTCAAAAAGCAAAAACACAACACTATCTTCCTATCTTGCACAAGTTTGAAGGAAAGAAAACGTAATGCCTGTGAGTCCTGACGCCTCAGAAACATGTGAAAATCAGAAGAAACATTTTTTTCCTCTCTTATGGCTTTCAGGCAATTACACAGTTTTGGGGAACTGACTCATGGGGGTTTTGTTTGTTTTTATCCCTTGAGGTTAGATCTAGTGATGTCACACTTCTGAAGCATGGGTAGGTATTTCTATAGCTACTCAGAATTTGACCTAGTGTATTTAAAGTACGTATCTAGGCCAAAATATGTAATTCTTCACAATTAATAATTAAACCTTCTCAAGAAAAGTAACATAATTGTTTGTACTAACTCACTCACTCTACAATGAAGCCTGATACTTTCTTAATGCTAAACTGAAATAAAAAAAATGTAAGCTTATTGAAGTATTTGAAAGGACTTACTAGTGAAAGCGGCAACAAAATTCTACTCTTATGTTTTTCATTATTTCCCGTTTGCCAAATAAACAGTAGTATCAGACGTACCCAAGAAAGCCACTAGCTAAGCCATGTTCCTTGAAATGCTCGACTTCGTGGGCTCAACGAGACCTGAAATGCAGAACTCAGCCACGTGTAAGAATCTGCTTATGCCTTTCCACAAAAGTCAAGCCTAAGTCATGGCAGAACATACCTTCAGCATGTGAAAAGTGAAGGAGTAACCTTTAAAATTACTGATTCAGAATTCTTCCAAAAATGAATCTGAGCCTCAAATTACTGACCCCTGCTTAATCAAGCACATGCTAATCACCCGCGCGTGCTTAGTGCTGAAAGGCCGGTCCCTTTCCCTCTGGGTGCAGCGGGATTTTGCGTTAGGCGGGAGGGATCCCCGCTCCCATTTGTGCCCGGAGAAGGTAGGACCCGTGGCAGCGCATCTCCCCCTCCCCGCACCAGGGCAGCCTGTCCGGGCGCACGGCACGACCCGCGGGGCTCCCGACAGCAGCTCCCAAAAGTAACACCGACGATACTCAGGGAGGGTGGAGCATCGCCCCGGGGACCCCTCGGGGCCGCGGGCGGGCGCTCCCGGGGTAGAGGGCCTCCCAGAGCCGGCGCTGCGAGGCGGGGAGGCCCCGCAGGACATGGCGCCCGGCGGCTTGTCGGCCCGGCCCGGTGCGGGCGGGCCCCTCACTGACCTGTCCTCCGAGTCCATGCGGCTCAGGGGCTCGCCGTCCGACGACATCTCCAGGCTGCCCCGCCGGCCACCCGACGTGGCGCTGCAGCTACTGCTGCCGCTGCCGCCGCCGGTGCCGGTGCCGTAGCCCTCGTCGCCGCCGCTGGACACGCTGCTGCTGCTGCTGGAGGAGCTGGAGCTGCTTCCCCCGCCGCCTCCGCCGCCGCCACCACCACCTCCTCCGCCGCCGCCGCGGCCCAACCCGGCCTCCTGGCTGCCCCGGGGGCCCTTGGGCTCCTCCTTGGCGTCGGCCTCGCTGCTGCCGCCGGGGCTGAGCGAGCGGGTCTCGTCGCTGCAGCAGCCGCTGCTCGTGCTGCCGCTGCTGCTCCCCACCAGGCTGCTCGCCTCCTCCTCGCCGCCTTCCTCCTCCTCCTCCTCTTCCTCCTCCTCCTCGTCTTCTTCCTCCTCCTCCTCCTCGTCCTCCTCTTCCTCCTCGTCCTCGTCCTCCCCGTCCCCGGCCTGGCTGGCGCTCTCCGGGCTGGGCTCCGACATGCTCTCCGCCTCGCCGTTCAGCAGCAGCAGCGGCTCCGGCTCCACGGCGGCCACCACCGACGAGGACGACGGCGACGACGAGGAACCGCTGCCGGAGGCGGCAGCCGCGACAGCCGCCTCCTCCTCCTCGGCGGCCGCCGCCTGGCCGGGAAGCAGCCCCTCCGGCTCCGCCATGTCGCTGCGAGCGGCCGCCATGGCGCCTGCCAGTCGCTAAGAGGCGAGCGGGGCCGGGCGCGCGCGCGTGCCCGCAGCCGCGCGCTCCCGCTCCCTCTCTCTTCCCCCTCTACTCCCGCCCCGCGCCCTCCTCACCCGCACGATCGCGCGGCGGCGGCGCGAGCCGCAGAGAGGAGGGACCGCAGCGCCGCCGCCGCCACCGCCACACGCGCTACGGGAGGCGCCCGGGGACAAACAACGGGCGGAGGGCGGGGCGGTGGCGCCGCGCGGGGCGGGGCCGCGGGGAGGGGGCGGTAACGGGCGGGGAGGGGCGAGCCAACGGCCCCAACGGCGGCGCCAACGGCCGCTATGTGGGCACAGGGCGGGTTCGCGTCCGGACTGGTTGCTGGGGTCCCGAGCCAGGGAGCTCCGGGCTGAGGAGAGCGGGCGGCTGGGGGAGGGGAGGGGAGGGGAGGGGAGGGGAGGGGAG
>CM021731.1:68406516-68450317 GCA_011075105.1 Heteronetta atricapilla | reverse complement strand
GGAGGGGAGGGGAGGGGAGGGGAGGGGGGGAAGGAGGGGAGGGGAGGGGAGGGAGTGGGGAGGGAGGGGGGGAGGGGAGATGGGGAGAGGAGGGAGGCGCCGCGCTGACGGAATACGGGGTGACCGCGGGGGGGACGGGGCCCTCGGTCGGGCCGTGGCATCGCATTGGGGAATCGTCAAAAGGCGAGCCCGGCCGAGTCACAAAGGAGCTAGAAAAAGGGTTTTTCAGCGGAGCTAGCAAAAAGGAGCGAAAAGGTCCCGCTGCGCAGCCGGGAGAGAGCGGGGAGGGTGAGCCAGGCGCCGCCTTAAGCCTCCATTTGCTGCGAGGAAACGTTTGGCTGCGGGGCAAAGCGGCATGGCCGAAGGTGAATGCAGAACACAGGTTACTTCGTTTAAGTGGAAGTAAACCCAAAGAGTTTAACGTGCTAAAAACGAGGGAGGGGTCTGGTTTTGCCTCATAAACCCGAGGTGGAGGTTGTTAACTTGGTTGACTTGGGAATTGTGCCTTCTGAAGGAAAAAATAACTAGGTACGTGTAGAAGGGGAAAAGCGAGCGATAGATGAACAGAATGATTGCCAATTCTATACAGGACTATCGAAAAAAAATGTGAAAAATGAAGACAATATAAAATGGGATAAAGGTAGGTCACGCCAGGCATTGGTTCTTTCCAAGTGTCTTGTCTGCATAGACATAACGAGAGGAGTTGATAAATTGTCACGTGGAAGCGACTAACAAGTTTATGGGATGGGGATTTTCAGTGAAACAGGAAGCGGGTAGAAGCTGAGCACAGAGATCAAGTTAGGTAATTCGATGTTTTTGGAGAGATGACGAAAATTATTGAAAGCAAAAGAAAACAGTATTCTGCATGGATTTAAAATATCACATATAAATTTATCAATTTTTAACCAATTCTTACAGAGTTTGCCGCATTAAAAAAAAAAAAAGTGGTTGTAGTTTCATTTAAAAACAAATGACAAAACAGAACCACAACTCATTCCAGAAAAACATTGTTCATTCTGCGTAATAGGAAGAATATCACTGATTCAAGTTATAGCAAGCATACCTGGCATATCCACAGAGATCCTAGATTCAAGGAAGAGTTAACCACATAGGATTAAAATCTGGAAAGGGTGCTCCTAAAACCTGCATTAGCTTAATTGGAGATGGCTCCTAGCCCATCAACGTATGTAGTTGGTAGCAACATCAGCAACACACAGTGTAGCAATACCAAAATATAATGCCACAGTGGTGAAATACCACCACAGCGCTGGAGCAAAGGGGTACGATATTGAATTAATCTTTGAAAACAAACGAATAACATCTTTAACCTGCAGAGAAGCATACGCAAATACATGAAACCAACAGCAGTAAAAAAGTTATGCTAGCTTTCCAGATTTAATCAAGCCTTAGCTAGAAAAGTGGAATTGGTAAGAATGCTTAAAAAAAAAAAAAAAGCTGCAATGCTGTTTCATCTGTGTAGTATATGTATATGTAATTTATGTGTCACTGTTCTAACACTATCAAAATAGTGACCAAACAAAACCCTGAGCTTCTACATCCTCTTTGCCTCTCACTTCCCCCACCTCGCCCCCAAAACAAACAAGAAAAAAAAAAAAAAAAAAAAAAGTGCTCTATACTCCTCTCTTTGCTTGTAGAGGTGTGGCACTCCTGTGAGCGTTATTGTCACTAATCTCGTCTATCAATAAGTTTAAAAAAACAAATGAAACCCTTTGATTTCAGCAGATAGCAGTAACTGAAGTCATTCCTATGCCATTGACCCACGCTGGAGTTCTCTGAGTGCCAGCTGTAGCGAGGGACAGAATTGGAGAGGTATCAGGTCATGAGAACCCAAAAAAGATAAAAGGTAAAAAGCAGTTTTCACAACTTGAGAATATGAGCAAAAAGGCAAGGAGGAAAAATGTATCTCCAAGAACTCCGTGTAGCCTAAGGTACGTACGTTGTCCAGCGCCATCTAACCCTGTGCTCACAAGCCGGTCACCGTATGCTTTTTTCAAGTCTCGCTAGGTTCCCTGAGGTCATGTGTGCACGCACGGCTCCTTTTGTTCGTGTCCCGAAAGCTGACAGGGTGATTGAGACCGTCCAATTTCCACTTCCCTAAGGAGAGCGGTAGAGACGCCAGCTCATTAGGTAATTTGTGTATTCAAAGAGGGTCAGGGAATGAAACCTTGGGACACAAATGAATAGGAAGGATGGTACGAACCTGCCTAATGGAAATCACATAGCATTTAAGCAAGGGATCAGCACCGAAGAGGTCAGTCATCAAAGACTCTTTGATGATCTTTGGTGCTCTGCTCTCAGTTTTTCAAAACCACAAAATTCTGTGTCCAGGCTTGGTCCTCGAGCACTATAATAAAGTCTTAATCAAGCACAAGGAGGAATGATGACTTAAGTCTCTTGTTAGTGAGATTCCTCTGTAACAATTTATCCAGCTTAGTGAAGGCAAATCTCCTTTTTCTCCAAGGTTTTTGACTTTTTCATACACTGGCTCTACTTGAAAGAAGAAGTCAGTCTGAGAACAGGTGAGTCCAGAACTTGAAAAAGTGTCAAAATTAATTGTGTTTGAATAGTCTGATAAAAGATCAAAACAGGAGATGTCTTGTTAGGAAATCCTTTAGAAAAAGTAACTTAAACATCCAGTTACACTTCAAGTGTGAATGTTATTCTGTCATTCACACAAAGGGCTTTTGGTATGCTCAGTCTAACTTGGTATGATCATTACATGAGGGACTGTACTTTAAAGCTGAGATAGTTCTGCTGAGAAATAATAATCCATGGTACTTGGAAGTACCTATCAACGAGGTAAAACAGAAAAAAAAAATCAGTGGGCTAGCAAAGCTTTGGTCATGGTCAAAGAGTTGAAGTAGAACCATTCTCCACTAGTACAAGAACAAACAGCCTACACAAACCTCTGGAAGAGACTCATATTGCTTTGCAGACACAGTAGAGCAGGCAGAAGAAATGAAGGGCGTACTTTTTATTCTCTTACCTCAGAATCACGAGTGCAGGGAATTCACGTTGACAGCAGAATCAATAATGAGCACACTCCAAAGTAGTTTCTTCTTTTCTTGAGTCACAACAATTCTGCCATTCTTTTTAAAGGACAGTTAGATGAGATCATCAGAAGATTTGGTCCATATAGTGTAGGTTTTTTGAGCTTTTTTCCTTACGTTGATCGGCATCATAATACTATGATATAGGATGCAAGCAAAGCAGACCACGTCAAAATAGTGAGAAAGGCCTTTAAGGAGTGGAGAAAAAAAATTACCATAGGCCCAAGATTCAGGAAAAATTATATGCACCTGTTAGGATGCCACGGAAAATTCTGTAGAAGAAGGCATTTGATCACTGAGCTCTTGTCTTCTGCTCCAGCTTCCACATGCGTGTCTTAAACACTCTGCAGGAAATTCGTGCTGCCTGCACCTCATGACTCACCTTGCTCACAATATTCTACCTGCTCAGCAGCTTCTGGAAACTGCATCCTTCCCTTCTTTCTGCCCCACCCTTTTTCATCCAAATTCAAGGTCTAGAGGAAGAGGCTGCAATCTACCATTGCTTCAAATAAGCATCCAGCCCTCATTTCTCACCCTTCCCTTCAGACCAGACTGAAACTGCCTCATTCTGCAATCCTGGCCCCACCCTCTCCTGCAGCGCCCTGTTAATTCTCCCTTTAAACTCAGCTTCCACACTCTTTTAAGCAGCCTTTAATCTTTCCCCATATTGTCTGCTTGAAACCAAGGATGTGACCATAGGAAATTTCAAGCGCTGTTTAGGTTGGTTCAGTCTGAGGAAGGCAGCCAGAAATGTATGTTGGGCTGGAGGCCCTCTTTTGTTCCCAGTGGGCTGTGAACCCTCTCTGAGGATGTACACTGGTGTTGTACAACATTTTTTGGCAACTGAATATCTAGAACTTGGATTCTAGGTATTGCTAGGGTCCCTCTTCCCTGCCCCTGTTTTGTTGCAGCTGTCATGGTGACACACTGCCCCTTCTGTTCTGCCAGCACAGCAGCCTGTGAAATTCATGCCATTAGCTAGATCAAAAAACTGAGTTTAATGGTAATAGAAGGGAGAAAAAAAAAAAAAAAAAGTAATTCTGTGGATGTTGAATAAGGAAACTTCAGAAAACTCCAGACAGCTCAGCTGAATGAAACTGTGTACATTAAAATAAGGCTACACAAAGAACCAGCAGTTAGTTCAGAAATGGAAAACCCCAGTCTATCGTTCTGTTATGTATCCAAAAGCACATATTAACATTAAGTATATTTGCATTTGTATTACTGTAACAATGTGCAAGATCAGAGTATCTGTGTGTAAAGCTGTGTATAAGCACAAACTGTAAGAGGAAGCCCAAGTTCTATAAGTATGCTGATACAATGGAATCAAATATTTTACAAATAAAACCTATTTCTTAAAATACATGCTAACTGACATTAAATTTGCTGTCACATGATACTGAAAGAAAACAAGAAGCAAATCAAGAAAGCAGGAATATTTTTATAACTGAAAGATGTTAAAACTTTGGGTTCAATGAATTAGAAGGCCTCATAATATGGTTAATTTATGTCTATTACAGCTTGTTGCAAAAACTGAGACACAAGCACAGAATTTCAATAGATTCTATTTAGGTAAGGTAAACTTGTAGTTAGAATTGAGAACCAGCTCAGAATTTGCTTTAAAAGGAAGAGTAGCTTGCAATACTTCTATACTGGTATACCTAACGGAATAGTAATCCTGTCACCCTGTCTCTAAATTTTTGTGAATTCCAGGGACTTGCTTGAGTATTTGCTAAAAATGTATTTTGCTTTCCTTTGAAACTATTCAGAAAGTTTTCCACATTGCAAAATTTACATAGCTAATAAAATACATCATAGAAGAGACTATATAAATATATATATGCAATACTCTAACAGAAAATATAGATTATTTTGTCATGACTATTGTCAATATTTTTGCATTATGATTCAAACAATGTGTTTGTATAAATTATCAGAGACATTTTTTTATCATCCCAAAGTACCCTGTACCTCCTTGTGTACATTTTTTACTTGACTTTTTTTTTTTTTTCTTTTTCAATAAAAGGCAGCCGAAATTCTTACATCTCAGAAGAATCAACATTCTTAAAGGCTGCAATGTAGATTAGTTTTAACCAGAGATAATTAACATATATGCTTCCAGATTAAAGAGTCTTTACAATTTGGGGAATGCGTGTTTTCTGCATTCTTATGCAAAACAGAGCTGGGTTCCAGCATTAAATGAAGGTGTGCACCCAATCACAAATACAGGGTTGCCACCACTATGTCCATTTATTTTCTGTAGGTCAGTTACTACAGATCATTACAGCAAAAGCAGGGGTGGGTTTTTGCAACAGAAGGGATGATTCTGCCCAAGCACACTGGCCAGTAAATAACAGCATTTTTTTTTCTTCTAAAAATGTAGATGTGATATCAAGAGCAAGTCTTTCTTTGCACACATGGAGATTGTTTTCAAAACCAGAAAAATAATCAAGATCTTGCACGTTGCAAAACCAGTGTGTAACCATTACAACCAAACAGAAATGAATAATGAATTGAATGCTAATTAAATACAAATCACAGCTTGGAAGGATTACTATTGTACAGCAGCTTTTCCATGTTCTTCTAGGATTACTTTAAACTACCTGTACTGGGTCTGGCTGGGATGTTAACTTTCCCTGCAGCAGCCCATACAGTCCTGTGCTCCGCACTTGTAGCTAGAACAGCAGTGGTATCACACTGGTGTTGTGTCTGCTGCTGAGAAGGGCTGGCACAGCGTCAGGACTTGCTGTAACCCTCCTAGTGGGTGGGCAAAAAAGTGAGAAAGAAACATCACCAGGGCAGCTGACCTAAACCAACCAAAGGGATATTCCATACCATATGATGTCACACTCAGCAATAAAAGATGGAAAAAGAAGTGGGGGGGAAGGAGGGGCTCTTGTTGAGAAAACATCTGTTCTTCTCCCATACACCGGCTACGTGCGTTGAGGCCCTGCTTCAAGGACATGGTCAAGCATCGCTCATTTGTGGGAAGCAGAGAGTAATTTCTTTCCTCTGTACTTACACATAGCCTTTACTTGTTTTGTGTTGTTATTCCCTTTCCCCCTCTCTCTTCCCTTTCCCCTTTTTCCCTTTAGTTGAATTGTTTAATTCATAATAATATTTCCTTAATAATATTTTTTCTCTTTAATTAAATTATCCTTATCTCAACTCGTGAGTTGTTCTTTCTTTTACTTCTTCCCCCTCCTCATCTGAGGAGGGGGAGTGAGAGAGCGGTTGTGGTGTTCAGCTGCCTAGCACTGTAAAACCACCACATTACCATTCTTCATTTTGTGGTCTTATCTACAATACACATTTTCCATAGACAGATCTTAATTTTTTTTTACATTCATAATTTACAAATTATTTACAGTCTTCATTCCTGAAGATAGCCAAAACACTTCTGGACGTAGTCTTGGGCAACCTGTTCTAGCTGATACAGCTTTGAGCAGGGGGTTTGGACTAGATGATCCCTAGAGGTGATTTCCTGCCTCAACTATTCTGTGATTCTGTATAAGTGAGATACTATCCCAAAGTTACACAAGGACACAGCCATCATAAAATCTGCAAAACCAGTAAATATTTTTCTGTGTTCCCAGACATAACCATATATCCCGGCTTTGTCCCGTGTCTCCACAGGGTTGAAAACCATGTTCACGGCTGTCATCCCTTGCACTGGGATTTCTGAAGAGCAGAAGGGAGGCCCAGTTAGCAGCTACAGAGGCTGAACCTCAGTTCATGACAGGGACCAAGTAATGAGTCCCTGCAGGTAGATTTAGATGCAGCCTGAGAGACTAATAAGTGAACTCCTGTGACAGCACATATAATAAATTTAGGGTACTGCTAAAAATCTGTGAAATTAAAAGTGACCAGCAACTGAGAATACATATATTTCATGATTGCCAGATCTTGGCATGCTAGAGAGTTAAGATGGAGCAGTTATCCTTAAGAGGGGCATTTATCACACAGGCTGGTCAGCCTCAGGCAAGATGCTGCCATGGTTCAGGGTGTCAAACTCTGTATTTCCCAAAGCCTGAACAGCTGGACTAGTCCTCTTCTCTCCCCCCTACTCTGCTAATGTTACAAGAAAAAAATCAAGTCATGGAATGTTTGTCAAACAGCTGTATACAGACAACATTAGTGTATATAAATAGAAGCTATTATTTGGTAGGCTTGAGCATGAGCAATCAAGTACCTGAATTTCAGAAAAGGTCATATCTACATCCAAATGCTAGCTTTTCCATTAGTACAGTATTCACTGAACAGCAGACAACATGTTCAAAACCATTGAAACTAATGTAATAATAATTTTATTGTCATTTGGCACTAAGGACAAATATTTATTATAGCTAGTGTATTTCTCTTCTGAGCTATCAGGGTTGTGTTTCCAATTCATAACTCTTCAAACCTCTCCTATAAGCTCAATGATCTCTCTGTCATGTTCATGGAAAATTAGCCAAGTCCATAGAAGTACAGTGTCCCTCCTTACTCTCAATCAAACAAATCTCAGAGAGAGAGGGAGACTGATGAGAACAACCTACTTTTCTGTGCATGGCATTCACTGCATGTGAAAAGGGGTTTCAGCAGGCCCAAGAAAGTAGCTGTTGTCATGACAGCACTGGGAAGCCCAGAGTTTGAAAAGATCTTCATCAGCTCACTACAGCGATTCTGTGCCAAAGGAACCACATTGCCTGTCTGCAATGCCTGCAATGCTGACAACAGAGCGAGGGGAGTGCCTGCTTGTTGTCAAATAGCCCTAGTTTGACTTTACAAACTTCCCCACTCTTGCCTTTTGAAGCTGGAAAATACTTGCAATCTATTAAAAATTGGAATTCTCCTGCACACCTTTTCCCCCTTCAGTACCCCTGCCCCTTCTCTTGAATTAACCTATCTTGTTTTACAGGGGAGCAACCTAGCCTTCCTGTATTCCCTGTTGGCTCTTCCTGGCAACAAAAATGCCTTGAAGACAGCAGCAGTAACCTGCAGAAAACCTATCCAAGGACCAGCACATTCTGAGGTCCAAGGCCGTCAGTGTAAAAACTGTCACTCCTGTTACCTCAGGTGTTACAGGCCAGTGTGCCTTATGCTGTGATGTTTGCACAGCAGCCTTACGACAAGAGTCTGCAGGATTTCTGTGGCACTGGCAGCTACTTGGGGTCATACTCTGACAAAAGTAGGATCCTATCTGGTCAATTCTGGCAATTGCATTGCATGCAAATGAGATGTCTTTCATGCTGCAGTTAGAAACCCTGCTGGGTAATTGCCACAGGCACCAATTTTTGGGAACCTGTGAGACTATTCCATTCACAGTGAACCTTTTATTTTACCAAAGTGACTGAAAATGATTGCTGCATGGCTGAGGTCCTCATGATATAGACAAGGAAGGAGAAAGTAAGGCTTTTTTGACTATGCACGGGTTGATTGAGTTCCAATACTGTTTATTTGAAGCACTAGGGAATATAAACATGAACATTTGGAAACTTGCATTATGCCCATGCTGATTATCGCTAATGGAACAGAAATTTAACTTTGACACTTCCCATCTTGGAACTAGCACCCTAATTTAAATATCAGAGATATGAACCCTACAAGCCATGTCGAAAATTCGGCCTCCCTGGGACTGATTGCAAAATTTCTGTTGACCTCAGTTGGGCCAGAATGTCAAAAAGCCCAGGAGCTGGGGAACTGAGGAGTTTTGAGAAACACATAGCAAGTCCTAGTATTGTTGGCCTATGGTGAATGGCTGCGAGCAGGTGGGGACTCAGTATGTATCACAGGGGAGACTCTAAGTTGTACTGTGACCCCCCTGTAATTCAGAATTTAAATAGTTCAGAGGGTCCCTCTCTTAGGAAGCTCGGAACATGCTGCAGAATCAGGAGACCTAAAGCCTAAATTAGCTTAATGCCCCAATGACCTGCCCTACAGATGTGCTACGTATCTTCTAATAGGCGAAGCAGCGATTCCCTCTCCTGAAGTCTGTTCCCAGCTCAGTTGCTCACAGACTCACCAAAGCAGTAGATTATATAGGACTCCACAAACCGTTTTATTATTTTGTCCTGCAGCAATTTAAGCATGGTTAGGGTGGGCAAAACAGACTTTCTTTCACAGGATTTCTCAGAGCTCTAGCAGTCTGTCTCTGAAGCTCTCAGCTGAAAGCTGTTGTGATACGTATACTTATACGTGGAGTGCCTGCTACAAGTTTTTAATCGCATAATGCTTTACGCTATTGAATCTTTAAAAAAATATTGTTTCAGAAATGAATGTTCATTGTGTGCTTAATAATTTTTGCCTATTGACACATTTAAATTGTATTCAAGAAATAAATAACCTCCAGCACGACTTTTCCTAAGCAGTTCAGTGCCTCCAAAGAACCTACTATACTACTTAAGATAAGGTACAAAACTGTGGCACTATAAATTCTTAGCAATCTGCTTCTTGCTTGGAGTATCAGGACAAATGGCAGTGGTTTTGCTTTATATTACATTCAACTAGATAATTTATCAGAACCATTATCTTCAGAGTTGAATTTCTAGATGGGTTTGGCAATGCTAAGTACTTGTTTCATCTGGGTGAAAAGTAGATTCAGTTATTCAAAGCCTGGAGAACACAGGAGGCATTTTTTATTATAGCACACTTCAGAGCAAGGCGAAAAAGATCTAATTTTAAATGTAGTGCATCTTATGACAATTCATAATATACATAATATTATGATAATTCATTATATTATATTATATGATAATTCATAATATTATCATAATTCATAATAATACAGACATGTCTTTCACATAAAACTGGGAATGACAAGTTGAGAAAACTATTTGATTTAGGTTGTGCTAGTGTGTGAGAGGCACAATGAAATGGCGTATATTCTATAAGAAGTGTAACTCAGGCACTGAAAGGTGTTACGGTATCAGCTCTGTGGAGAGCGATGACCTACTTCTGCCTTGTTTCTTCCAAGGAAAATCCTTTTGTCCCCACTTCAAGACACGGTTTCTCTGCTCCTTGCTACTTTGAGCCCCCACTTCCTGATCTTACACAAATGTTCCTCAGCCATATTCACTTTCCAATTTCTCTCACAGCTACAAGTTGCATGTAAAGAGGCAGCAAAGCAGCCAGTTTAAATGGGACTTTACAGATAACACCCCCCCCCCCCCAATTTATTTTCATGTGATTTCATGTGGATTAAGTGCTGGACCAATAGCCACAAACCACTCCTCTTTCAATTTTGTTATATTTGCACATCTTGGAGATCTTTTTCATACTAATACAGTCAGATCTGGAGAGTTTCTTTTATTGCTCTGGGTGATCTCAGTCCATCACCTGCACTCGACTGCAGTAACTTGCTTTGGCATATTGTATGCACATTCCATTACATACAACTTAATATTATCAACTCATGTTCTGTAGTGTAATATATATGTAAATCTAAACAACACAGTTTATATCATGCTTAACAAACTATGGTAAAATAAATATTGGTTTAAAAGATATGCATATATTAAAACATGAAATATTTGAGTTACTCCCCTCCTCCCTTACCTAATTATAGTGTTAATGAGCAACATGCTGAATTTCGACTGAGATGCACGCAGTAACCACAAGAGGTTGGGCTCTTGCACAAAAGATCTCCTGTCATAATGTCTGCAGTATGTGTATATTTATCTTTTAATCATACAGGCTGTCCACCTGAAACCAAGGGGCTGCTCCCCTTAGAGCTCTGCTGTATGAACATGAACTCTGTTGCCTTGATTGTATGAGACTCCAGACTCAGACAAAACACATTTTCTGTTTTACAGTAGTTCCAGTTTAATATGACTGTCCACTTCTTAATGGTTGCTGTGTATGATAAAGCAGCAATACCATAACATTTAAAAGTCACTTCATCTTTATGGTTGGAAAAGCAACCCTATTTTATAGGGTAAAGGAAAAGGTTCTGAGATGTGGCTACAGCCCTGCAGAAAAACCTGTTTATGCAGAGTCACATTGGGAACTTCTTTCATGTAGTTTAAAGTATCAAGCCCTTAATATTTGAAAATACACAATAAGCATACAACACTGGATCATTGAGTATGGAGGTTAATAAAAATACAGCCTGGCATTACCATTAAAAAGGCTCTAATTTTTTCTTCACAGGTAATTAGTTCACACAATGAAATAATCTCCTTTCTTATCCTGGAAACACATGCATAAAGCAGCTCAGATAACATCATTTACATACGGGCTGCTGCGTGTGCATGTTAATGTCTGGCAGTGAAAAGTTCAGACAAGTTTGTAATCCTAGATTTCCTGTGCGTGCTCCGCACCCAGATTCCCAGAAAGGATCCCGAAGGGTGGTAGGTCTGCTGCTCTCTGTGCTGTGTCTGGACAGCTTGCAAGTCACCCAGTTTCCCAGCACACAAGACTCATGATAGTTCTGGGCATTTTAGCATCAGAGCTCTTTTCAGCACATGTTGGTATTCGTGTCGCAGTTTCTTTTGTCACTCATTACTTCTTGTGGCAATCTTTCTAAGCCTATTGTCCACCCTCTGTTGCCTTTGTCGGGGTTACTATATCACTTGCTGTTGGAGCCTATCTGAAGTCCCATTTAAAGTGCTGTCATGTTACCCATCACTAATCATTTGCTTTCATCCCTTAAAACTTCCATACAATGGCAACCACGCTATGAGGACAAAAGCTGGAGCAGAGAGGGAAAAGAGACAAGCAGCAGCAGCAACAGCTGGGCTAAGTTTGTCCTGTGGGGTCCTTCCAGGTGTGCTCTCCACCTCAGGCTGACAGGGGGCATTGCTTTCCTGCCCCTGCTTCCCCTGGCAGCACAGCTTCGCTGCCTGTCACGGGTACTAGATATGAGCTCATGGTGACCGCTTTAGGGTCAAAGCCAGCAGGCAGCCATACCAATTTTATGGCACAAGCCAGTGATGCTTTCCCTACTGAAAACTGCAAGAAAAGGGAAGATGGCATGGGAGGGAGAAAAAGGAAAGACTCTTATTGCAGTAATAGTGATTGTTAGCAACACTTTTCTAAGCAAAAACCCAGCTTGCTGGGCACCAACAGCATATACCTCTACTCTTGTTGGAGGTGAGTGGCCATCTGATTAACTGACTAGAAAGTCAGTTTGCTGCAAAAAAGACAAAGATGCAGTTAGAGCATTTGAGAGCTTGGGAATTGTTCTAAAAGCGTGGAGTGCTCCTAAGCACTCTGGGATTTACTACTACTTTTGCTACTACTTTATCTGGGATTTTCTCATGTATATAGCCATCCTCCTAACAGTTTAGAGCTATCAGCTGTAAAGAGATCCAAGAGTTCTCAGACTACCTATAATTAGTTGCCTGAAAATGGTGTATGAATTCTGTGCAAAGGTGAAATAACTGAAGTGCTCTAGCCTGCAAACAGGTGTACTGGGAAAGATGTAAGGTAATTCAACTCTGACCCTAAACCCTAACCCTGAAATAGGTCTCTGAAATAAGCATGGCTCAAAGCAAGGCTTTAAACCTTTTACAAGATTTTAATGAGTTAAAAAAGACCAAAATGTCACGAACTCTGTTCCTCCTTGTCCTAAATTCTGTGCAGTTAATGAAATGAAGCTTAGCTATGCTGTATTTTGCTAATGACACAGAATGGAATAGCCTGCAGACCATGGAAGAAAAGTACTAAAGAAAACGTGAGTTCAGAGTCATTATCTTTCCCAATGTTGCAATTTGAATATTAACCAATTCCTCTTCTCTAACACTGTGTGCTAAATGGTTGAGAGGCTGATTCTCTATTAACTTCTATCTTGTAAATCATGATCAGTATCTCATATGTAACCCAGACATTTTATCTTTATTACAACACTTACTATTTGCAGCATAATGTACTAGAAACAATAATTACAAAATAATAGTGTTGATACAGGCTAAGCACATAGACTTTAATTTTATTTATTTATTTATTTTTAAAGGTGCTTTTAGACCAAACAGTTCCAGGTTTCCAAGCAATTTCCTAGCTCAAGAAATTACAACTTTAGCTAGTCCCCCCCAATATACAAGTTTGCTTTAGTGCAGTACCAGTGCCTGTACGTGTAAAGTCTCTGGAACAGCCTCCAGGCAAGAAATCAAACACGAAATATCAAAAGTCACAAACACCAGACAAAGTTAATTGGAAAGTGCAGCTTTTATTTTTTCCTTCCCATCTAGATATGACCATTACAGCACTTAAAATGAGAAAATGCAATAGCCACTAATGGCTCTTTCTAAAACAGGTGGATAAGCATGAAAATATTAAAAAACAATAATTTATCTTTAAAGCTAAAACATCTGAAACAGCCTCCTTATTCTTGCTGACTTTGGATTTTACCAGGAAGTTGCACAATACACGAGACAGTCTACGCATGCAGTAAGTGTCAAGATGGAGCAGAAATTTGTATCATGACAAGGTGACTTATGAGCTGAGAGTTGCTGAATTTTACATTTTATTTATTTGCAATCACTTTGAAATGTACTTTTGTCAACCAATGGCAGTTTTTTTCTAGTAAATTCTCATATATTTGTACCTACTATTTGATTTCTAGCAATGGTACTAGCACTTCGAAAAAATCTTCTCTTCTAAATAGAATCTATTGCCTGAAAATGGGATATTCATATGCAAGTTACTTGGAAGTACTGAATGCCTCACATGCTAATGTTTTGAGTCTTCCAGATATTAACTACCTGAACTTTTTAGCAATTTCAAGCAAGAAACTGTTGAGCTGGATTCAGTTGTTCCTATGCTTCTGTAGGGACAGCTGTTGTATGGATAAGGCATTTTTTCTGCACGAGAAAAGCAGACTTTAAACACTGAGCTGAAGGAGTACATTTAAAATTGCAGAACAGAATTCTGCAATCAGTTCCCTCCAGTTCATGAAAACCAGCAGATGAAAGATGAGGAACAGGTATTTTTTGGAAGTTTTCAGCAACCAAATCTCTAGGTCAGAAATAAATTTTGCTTCTTCTACATATAAAGTTAAACACACAGGGTCTGTATTTTTTTTTTCTACTTTTAAACTACACTGATTTCACCTTCAAAAGAGGAAGAGGGTGTTTCCATTTTTAGTCTGAAATCCTTTGAAGTATTCTTGTTCCATAGAACAGGGATCTGGATAGAATTTGACAAAAAATTAATTCCTTATTTTAGGTTCAGTTTCAGCAATAAAGAAGTTAATGAGATGACATCTGTTTTTGTCCTGTTATACTCTATAGCAGTCCACTGGAAACAGCACCATTTGCCTATAGCTTTCTTTTATCCTGAACAGAGACTAACCCAGTCTAAACACTGTTTTTAAACACATCTATAGCAAGACTGTGACATGAACCAATTAGCAACCATTATGATATTACTTACCCATAGCTACAATTAAGAGTTGTGCTTTCACAACAGCAGCTAGCTAATGTCTAAGGCAGACCTTAAGAATGTTTTATTTGGCATAGGGCAGAATAGAGAAAGATCTCCAAAAACTACCAAAAACTTAACTCCACAAGTAACATTTGAATACTGATACATCTGGTACAGCTGGGTAACAAGTTGTGCGTGTCAACTTCAGAAAGCAGCTGCTTTTAGCCTTCATTTTGGGCCAGATATTTGCTTTCAGCCACCAATATATTCTATTTTATTTCATAGCAGCTTCTTCAGTGTTCCCATATGGACAAGCTAAGCAGCTCCAAGGATATAACTGCAAGTATATGTAATGCTTTTTAGAAGAAATAGAGGCCAGATGTTGCTTTTTTATCTTCATGTGTGTGCATCCCTTAAAAAAGTTAAATTGTTTCACATATAGTATTAAAGCCAGGTATAGGCAATTTGCTCATAGGCCATTTAAACGTCAACTTTCTAAGAGATGGAAAATAACATTTTAACCTACAATTCAAACTGAAATAGAATAACTTCATAAAATAAGTACAGCAGAATCCAGGATCACAGGGACAAAAAACAATTGTGCAGAAAATGCATGGCGACCCATTTCTGAGATCTGAATGAGTATTATTTATGGTTTTATTAGAAAAGAAAGAAGTTATCTTATTTCCTGAAAATAGGGCATTGCTGTATTAATTTTATGACAAATATTTATAAGAAAATATTAACCGATTACTCTCCCCCCCATAATACTATTTATGAGCGCTTTCTCTGTGAGACAGTCCGCAACATGCAAAAACTGCCAAGACACCAACTACAACTTTTTGAGTAATGTCACTTTATTAAGGGACTGAAAAGAATCACATTCTCCAGTAATCTTGGAACAATGCAAACGGTGAACAAAAGACAAAAATAGATGTAATTGGTTCTGAAAAGCATGAACATCTGTAGAGAATGTGTTGCATTATTCCTAAGGACTCTCGCTTTTGAAAAAAAGCACATGTTCTTTATATACAAGTGTCAGTGCAATAGCCAATAAAGCAATCAGAAATATAAAAATATCCTAGATAGAAACTTAAAATAAATCTTTGAAAGCTGACAATATCAGTATTCTGATACTTCTAGATATCTGGAAGGAGTATGATCACTGGGATGAGTTATTCTGATGAGGTAAGAGACATTAGATGCTCTGTGATAACACAAAGCCATTAATCTTTTCAGTAAGACAAAAATAGAGCACCCAATGAAGCTGCAAGTCTTTGCTGCCAGTGCCCGCAGGAAGTGAAATTACGGTCTGTGAGCATTATTACATTCCTGCACCATTTACATTTGCCATCTTTGCCAACAGTTGTACCAGCAAAAACTTGCAAATTCTCCCACCCTACCCCAACTTCAGTATAAACTGTACATACTATGTAGATATTCCAAAATGACAACTGTCTTAAACACAGACAAGATCTATAAATGTCCAAAAACCACTTAGTCATCTTTCCTTTATTGTTTGCGTTTTTTTTCACTTTTTTTTTTTTTTTTTTGGCAAGGACAGGAAGAGATTGCAAAGCTTGACAGCTGAACAGCTCTCTCTATAAGGAGTGAACAGGGTGTGTACTATTTGTTTTGCCCCACATGGTTCAGTGGGTTTGCCCCAGGTGTTTCACTGAACTTAAACCTCAGCTGGCTGAGCTATAAAAATCACATTCCTCTGTTTGCTCTCCATTTTGGATGGAAGGATGCATTAATCTGGGACTACTGTTCCAAAAAAGGAGGAAAGGCTATTTGGTCAAACTCTCAGCTAGATACCATCTGCCTACATAATGATTCATCTTCTTTCCTTCAGCTACCTCTTTCACTATGACCCTCCAAGCACTGCTGCTAAATTCTTCCTCCTAGTTCTTCACTTTTCAGAGAAAAAGGCAAAATGACAGGTAGACATCACCCTGCATCCTTTGTGGCAAAGAAGTCCAGGAAGAACTGGCAGCAGAGCAGGTTGTGGCAGAAGAGTACAATGAACACAACCTCCTTTTTAAGGTGGTAATGAGGATTTAATTTCAAACTGTGTGTCAGTCTCAGGCACTCCTCTTTGGAAAACACTGAATTATCTAGTCTCTAGTACATTAAGATTAACTCAAACAGGATGTGATTTGTACGATAAAAAAGCACAATGAGAGCTGGCAGTCACATTCTTATGAAACTTTCCTTACCACTTGTGGCACACACATGCACTGAAGCACACAGCAGTTGCTGGAATCTTTAAAAGATTTCTTAGCTTTAAATCCTAGACTCAAAAGCTTTTCTTTTAAATCTTCTCATTCTTTTCTAAACCTCTTGTCTCAGGCAAATTCAGAAAGCTGTGTGAGATGGAAAACCGAAGCTAGCGACATCTGTAGTGTGATGACACTTAACAAATTATTTTAGGTTTTCTTTCGTTTTCTGGAAGATGCTTTGCAGATGTCAAAGCCTCAATGATTCATCACACATCTCTCCTTAACCCTACTGAATGTGGCATTCAACATTTCCAAATATTGAATTACTGCTCACCACACCCCAGCAAGACAGGCTATTACGTCTCAAGTAAACAGGCAGGAAATGGAGGCACTCAGAATGACTAAGTGATTATTCCAACATTATGATACATGTCTGGGAGAGTCAGGAGCTGAACCTGTATTTCTTGCATCTCAGTCTCTTGTTTTCTCTTTGTTGCGTGTTGCAGCCTTTTTCTTTCCCATAGAGGAAGACTGGAATCTCTTAAGAGTCTGTCACTGCTACTCTGGTTGACAGGTGATGTTGCCAATGAGATACGAATCGTTGCATTCCCCACATCAAAAGGTGGAACACACTGTATGACATCTGTTTGCTGGAAGAAATACTAACCATAGAAGTCCTTAAGAACATCAACATTTATTTAATATGATATAAAAGAAGTGAGATATGAACAATCGTATTTGAACAGTAAGTGGCTTCTTATACTTACATTGTATGTGCTCATTGTATAGTATATACACAATGAACATAATTACATTTTTACACAAACTAAGCACTGGATTGAAAACCTGCTTATTGCTGTACACACTCTAACCCAAAGGAAAAGCCCAGTACCTCAAAATACCTACACTCCATTTTATTTAAGAAAAAGTATGCACTAACATTAATGTATTTGTTGACAGAAGTGGCAGTAACTGCTGACTTTGCAACCTGACCAAGAAGTAATTACAGCAGAAACAGGACATATTTTACTAAGCAATAATAAAAATGGCACATTTTAAATATATCTATATGCATATATATATATAAAAATTTTACAAATAAAATGTTAAAACAGCAAGTTGTAGTGTTAAAAAGTGTAAAACAGGGTTTAGTGGTGATATGTAAAATTAACTGTTATGCATCTAAAAGAAGCAAAAAAGTAAACTTATATGATCTGTAATTAAAAGAACATTAATTCTGGAAAACAAAGTTCTGACTGTAGGCTGTACATGAAAAAGAACCTTTATTTTATGTGCACAGAAATCATAGCAGCAAGCTGGTATCAGGAGAACAATCTGAAGGTTGTTGAGTGTACATGTGGGCCATTTAAAGCTCTCTTGGAATAAACATTTTCCAGGAAGTGATAAAATGATGCTCTGTGGCCAAAAGCATCAAAACTATGAATTTCATAGATTTAAAATATACTGTACAATATCTTCTCACATTTCCGTAGGTCAGGTCCATACATCTCAGGCATGAATTGTTTCAACAGAAGCCATTAGTGCTGGAAGACAGACATAGATTAAGTTACTCTATTTCAGCAACAACAGAATATTGTATAAAATAACTCCTGGTATTAAGCACAGCATGGAATTTCTGACCTCATCCTAGCAGGAGTTATCAGTGATGTAGAACTCATGAAGTATTTTAGGTATAAGCTGTTTCCAACATAAGTTTTCCTGATCATTCTTTGACATTTGAAATAAGCTTTTTTTCAAATTTATCCAACTTTGTATGAAAACCTATTCCAAGAGTTTTATCTTGTTTTACATAACTATCTCCAAACATCTTTCATATAAAACCAGTAACAGTATCCACAACCCTAACTGTTTTGACAAATGACAGGTATGATTTGAAAAGGGAAGCAACTTTATTTACGTGCTAAGCTGTAATGTCAGTGTAGCTGTGAAGTGCTCTGAGGTGCTCCACCCAGAGACTGCTGCATTTTGGTTATTGCTGAAATTACTTCTATAAATAGCTTTTAACAGTTTGTTAGTAGAAGTGTTTTAGCTTTAGATACAGGTGCTACTTAAAATTTCATTATCCCTCCATTACTCAGTGTAAATGTAATGCTTAAAAAGTAACAGTGGTACACACCCAGATTCTCTTCTGCAAAGCAAAAGCCATAACAAATAAAGTAGTTTTGTGTTAATGGGTTTTTCCTTAGTCTTAGGATATCCTATGCCACCAATTTCCTGTGCCAAATTCTCCTGGCATTGTGCCAATATTATTATTTTAGTAATTCACCATATGTGCTAAATGTAGGTATTATTTCATTATTTTCTGAAATCTACCATACATTTTCCAGATGGTGTGTATGAACAGGACTAATCCCAGAGCTCTGAATTCCCCTCCAGTGCACGGTATTTCTTGCATTTGAGAGACACCAAATTCTTGTACATTAGAAGACCTATCTTTCAGTATTGCACAATACTGGAATGGCAGCCACAGAAGGCAAGGGGCAGTAAATACTGCAGGCAAGCAGACTATGCCCCTTACATCTTCTGTGTATACTGGGCCCAGCTCATGGCTTGGATTTGTTTTGGAACTCCTAGAAAACAACCAACAGAGGCACCAATAGCACCAAAGAAATGGGAAATGCACATGCACAATGTTGAATAGTTTTTTCAATTCAATTCAAACACTAAACAGCCAAAAGGGGTATATTTTAATTTCTGAAATCCTTGCTTCATTATAGCTGTGTATATATAAGCAGAGCATTAGTTTTACAACTACCATCCCAGATGCTCTGTTTTGCCCTAAGCATAACAATACAATTATATTGTTGCAATAAGTAATGTAGAATCATACTTAACATAGGAATGTTATAGTTACAGTAATACCTGTGAGGTTACATCACACTGTGGGATGTCAAAGCTTAGGCATTTAATTACAAAGCAGATCACAATATGAGAATCATAGAATATCCTGAGTTGGAAGGGACCCATAAGGATCATCAAATCCAACTCCTGGAACCGCACAGGTCTACCCAAAAGTTTCAACAATGTGTCTAAGTGCACAGTCCAATCGCTTCTTGAATTCAGACAGGCTCAGTGAAGTGACTACTTCAATGGGGAGCCTGTTCCAGTGACTCGTTTTTGCTAATCTCACATTTAGCATAAATACTTAAAAATGAATTTGCTGATCTGATCACTGAAGCTGATGACAAAAGGTGAAAGCAACTTAATGCAACTGGTAAAAAAAAAAAAAAAAAAAAGTTCTGGTGAAGTTACAGGTTGCTTCCCTTTTCAGGACAGGCGTGCTGTAACTACAGAAATAATTCAGCAGTGCAGTTGCAGTCACACTACTGACCTGAAACTAAGTTGACAGGAGAATATTTGTCCTAGTTAAAAATAATGTGCATAAAAATGCATAAGCATTTATACAGTAAAATTTAAAAAGCATTAACACAAATCAGTGTTTCCAGAAAAACTGAACAGTCCCACTTACTTTTTTAAATAGTTTCACAACAATGCTTTTGAATAAAAGTACAATAATCCAAACTAAATTTAATTATGACAGACTGCATCCAGTAGGAAGAAAGGAACACTGGTGTCAGTATTGAATGCAGTCTTTCCATGTAAAACAAGAAGAAAATGAAAGTTTGCCCCCCCTCCTGCCCCCCCCCCTTTTTTTTTAAGAATATTAATAGTTTCCTGCACATAGTTCATGTAAATAAGGTGTTTATAGTGATTAATAAGACTAATTTTGCTAAGATGAAAGCTTGGCAATACAGGTTGGGGCAGTAAATAAGAAAATGTATTTTCAGATCTCCCCAAGGTAAGTGACTGGAAAAGTCTCAAATTTAAAGTTTTGTTAAGTTGCATTAGCTATGGCATTTAATGTTATCATTGAAACAAAGCTGATCCTTGTAGTAGGAAGCTTACTTAAACAGTTACTTCCTGGCAAAAAAAATTTTGATTGATTTAAATGCTGGCAAAGTGCTTAAGTGTCTACATTGGTGTCATATTAGTTCCTTTAAACACCCGTATAAACAAATATGCTTCCTTATATTTCCACTTCCATTTATTTAATAGGTAATACTATACGCAGGAACATGTAAATCTAGCCAAACTCATACTTTGTAACTTCCTAGTAAACATCTAAGATGAAGGGAGAGAAGCTGTATAGAGCTATCACTATAGAAAGGAAAAAACCGTACAGTTTTGTAATTTTTACATCTTCATCCACCCTCAATTTTTCCGCTTCCTGCTTGTTATATTTCATTCATCCATGCATTAAGCCATAGACTCTTTGGACCACTCCCTGTTATGTATCACTAAGTGATCCAGCTTTAGTTGCCTGTTACCCAGACTGAAGCATCAAGATTCATTTGCACCTGAGCAGTGATGTTCACAGCGTAATTGGGTATTTGTTTTTTAATAGCTTAGGTGTCTCTTGTAATACAAATTCTATTATCTTGCCAGTTGTGGAGAATGTGCTTGATAAGCCAATTACTTCTTTCTTTTTGTATTTGAATATAGTATACATTACTTGCAAGTCAGTACATTTATCTGTTTTGTTTTCTGGTAAATTTATATTCAACGTTGTAGACACCTTTGTGTGTCTCTTGCCAACAGATGTTTACATCTTGTCTACAGATGTTTCTAAGAAGGATAACGACAATATAAACACTCAAAAAAATAGAGAAATGGCAGGAGGGGTGGGAAAAAAAAGACGTACTTCTCTGTAACTATACACACATGAAATGTGATCCTTCTGTGAGCTGTGGTTGTGTAGATGGAGCTGGTGACAATGACGTTTCTGGTGAAGAAGGCAAACTTTTCACTGCAAGTCATACAGCAAGATAAATAAGAAAACAAGTTACAGAAGGCAAAAGCTAGCTGGCCTGAAATCTTGATTTCAAGCCATAATAAATATAACATTGAAAATCATCATTTAAGACCATAATACATATAAACAGAACCAAATGAAAGTTACACAAGTTAAGACTTCAGATCTGATCAGCACAATGAGCACAACTTCAGGGAGAAGATAGCTGTTCTCAACAAAGATAATTTCTTTCAAGAAAGAAAACATCTCAGGAAAGACTCAGGCCTTTACAAGACTAAAAGAACATCTCAGGAACAAACAACAGACACATGAATGCTGATGTGTTATGTTACAAGGAGGAAAAAATATGTACAATTTAACTACTTGGGATGCTTCCAGATCCACTTTTATATCCCAGCACAGATTAACTAAGCATTTGTTATTCTGCCTGGCACTATATAGTGCATTGTTAAATGGTTCTGGTTTTGATTATCAAGTCACAGGAAGGATTGCTGACTGCATTGCTAAGGTCCAGGTCACCTTTTATACCCATATATTGAACCATCTGCTTTACTTAACCATTCCCACCACTAAATATCTGAATAATATCTTCAATTCTATAATCTTCCTCCTCTCCTACATGCTCCCCACTCCTTTTTCTCTTTGCAAACAATTTTGCTTTACTCCAGCTTTTCATTCTAGCAAAACACACCACCAAGTGCTTTACCAGTCAGATAGTATCTCCTGTTTCTTCGTATGTTCTTTCTTCTGCAAACATGACCAAACTGATCTTTTACTTACTAGTTGAAAATCTACAGCACATATTGGAAACTTTCAAAGATTCCTCAATCTGTGCAAATCTGAGGCCATCCCTAGCCAGGATGTAAAGGCAAATAGTCTACACATATCCAAGACTGAGGTGGTGTTCTACAAGATGAACAGGGAAGGATTTGCTCCCAACCAAATCCAATAATAATATGACTCAATTTCTGGCAATAGTCACTTAATTCCCTGAATTAAATGCAACCACAAAATCTACATTAAACCCTCAGAAAAACTGAATTTCTGCAGTTATCTAGTGGGAATCTACTTTTCCCTGCGTTATAAAAACATATGCATGGCACCTAGACTAGCTCAGAACTTTTCAATTCACAGGGGTTTCAGAGCATCAAAGGAAACTTGATTTCATTGTGATAATATGTACTGTATAAGTTGTGCTTTAGTCAAACTCTTTTCCATACCTGCTGTTGCCTGATTTCCTTTCGAAGACTGTGCTGCTAATTCAAATGGAGAAATAATCCCTCCTTGCTCTTGAACACTAACTACTTCACTTTCTTCTGAACTGGTTTTGGGTTTGTGGTTTGTAACTGTGGTTACGCTCTGCAAGCTGATTGAAAAAAAGCACAGCATTTAGAACTCACTTGAACTTAATTTTAGGTGTTAACCAGTGGTGAGTTAAAATTCATTTTTCTTCTGTTAACAGAAAAAAAGTTGCAGTAGACAAGTTTGTGTAATATAAATTATGTATTTTCAAACATGTCTACCTTATAAAGTAAGACTAAAAAAACACACTAGAAACTGAATTCTCTTGTTTTACATAGCCATTCTGTTTCCTACTGTGTGATACCTATATTGATGAAGCATGCTATGAGATAGTTATGATCTAATGTAAGAACCCACTTAGGATCAGCAGTGTAACTGTAGAATCTGTACAGCTTAAAATAATGTTGTGAATCATTGAAGAGTAATATTCAAAACACAATATTTGTCTAGTTCTGCAATATTCCTAAACTGTGATATAAAGGTTAAAGCAGGAGGTATAAACTAAACTGTTTAACCTGTTCAAAAATGTGATGTTTTCCTAAATGTCAGTAGTAAAAAGCTTATTATAGAAGCCCTGGCTGAAGCTTTCATAATGAACTGATAAAGCTTGAACTGATGTTACTGAACACATTTTGTAAGGTAAAGCAAGATTATGAACGTATTCTATAACTGGGACAATACCTGAAAATAAGCATCTCCCCTCCCACCAACTCATCACCTCTTACTGAATCTTGGCAGGGAGTTAGGTTTCTCACTAGATTTCTCTATAGGTAAACCACTCAAAAACATATAAATATACCTTATAAGTATTTATGACAGTATTTCATTAGTTGCTTGGTATGTTCAACTAATAAATACAATATGTAAGTTTAAAATAGCCTCTGAACATCTTGTTTTGTTTTTACCTTATATCACCATCATGTGTTTTATCCGATTTATTATTCTTTTCTGCTTTCTCTTCATTATTCACATCTTTTGAGGCAGATACAACATGTGTATCTGATAAAATATCTCCAGTTTTTGTCAGCTATAAAAAAAATTGAAATAATGAAACAAAAAGCTGCAACACACAGTGGTAGGTAAGAAATACAGTATCAGGAAACTGTTTTATTAACAGACAAATTTTGCCATCATGTATACTTAGTAACTCAGAATTATGAACCATAAGATTTTTTTTTTCTTTTTAAATCAATACCATTCAGGTTAATAGAGTTATCCTGAAACTTCTACCAGAGCTAACGGGCAGGGCTTGCCTTAATAACTTTCAGAAGTTATCTGAACTCTTCAGATTGCAGTCTGTCTAGATTTTGTATGCTATCCCTCTCTTCAGAATGCCAGAGATTCTAGCAAGTGGAGTACATTGCAGATGAGCTTGAATTAGATACCTGAGGTCTAATTAGATATAACTGGTATTAGTGTATTACATAATATTCCTTTAAGGCATTTGCGTACTTAACATGAAACAGTAGACTCTCAAAAGAAGGTGTTCTTAAAGAATAGCAATGAATGCTACGTATTTGATTTTTATCTGTCAGAAATGTTTTAAAATAGCTAAATATAAAATTGGAAAGCAAAAGGAAAAATAAGGGAAGAAAAACACATATTGAAAAAGAAAAAAATATACAGGAGATTAAAAAAACATGACACTGCAAGGAAGATGTAACTATGCGGAAATACTTCCTGTAATCTGTTCTTCACAGTCAGTTTGCTTTTGCTGAGTGTTCAGGGCAGTTCACTACCAGGAACACTAAGGTAACTCACTGCCAATTGAATCTGAGACTATTTCAAGACAGAAATCAATCTGATGACCAAACAGCACAAACTACAGCTACTGCCTAATTCCATGTATAAATTGCTGTGTCAGCTTTTTTCTGCTTGCTATAAAGTATTTAGTGCACTAAAGCCCAGCAAACAAAAAAGTCAGATGTATTAAATGATCATGTATCAAAAAGTGTATGTATCAAAAAATACATAAACAATGATTATTAAAGATGTATCAGTAGTGAGTTGGTTTCCAAAGATGTAAAGACCATAATGTTATCATTTTCCAGTCAATCAAGATAGTAACAGATAAAAGTTAATTTGAAATTAAATAAGGTTAATTTAAAAATCAAATTAATTTGAAATTACAGTTAATTTGAAGTTAAGATGAAATTTAGCAAGACTGTATACAGAATAATTCAATTTCTAGGCTACAGACAGATCTGAAACAGTTTTGCACTATTCTATACAACATTTGTTTATACAAAAAGATATCTTAGTCTTCCAAGCAAAGGAATTTTGCTTGATTTCCCACAATCTGAGGTCTGTGTTTATAAATATTTTTCTACTGAAAGACAGGCTGATGAACAGTTCAGTTAAGGACAGTTTAGTACCTCTTTAGTAAAATCTGAATTATGTTCTTGTTCTCCGTCCTGCTTTAGTTGTGCTGTTTCTTCTCCAGGACTTCCATTATTTTGTTTCAAATTATTATCTTTACTGGTGCTCTCCAGTTCCTTTAGTATGTTACTAGATATGATATCATCCTTTTTCCGATTCTGTGGAACAAAATTGATATATAAATGTGTTTACTTAAACAGTTATTACCATTTCAGTTCTGAGTCTTGTGCTGTGCTAAAAAAAACTTCTTAAGCATCTGATCTCAAAACAATCTTTTACATGATATTCCACTACAAAAGACACCACAATGCAATAAGGATTTTTTTTTTTAACTTAGAATTTTCTAATTTTTATACTTCTTACAGCAATCAACCTAACCATTTTTTTCTCTTCAATACTATTGCATTTTTTTCCACCCATAAAAATCTCCAGCATTTTTATCTTCTGAAACTCCATTCATATTTAGCTTAGTCACACATAGATTTAGCAGTATTCTTATTTGCATTCATAGGCATTTATATTTTTTAAAAGTACTTTTTCCTGGTTAAAAAAAAAAAAGATGGATAAAAATACGCTCCCGGCGTAAAATTCACAGTGTGCTCGTATGCTCTTTCACCAGCTGTCTTGGGTATCTTCCAAACCTATGCTGTTAACTGATTTAACAGAGGACAATATAACATCTGATAACCGCAGAGTATGATCAAAAAAAAACATTCTAACCAGGATATTATTCCTAAAAAAACAACCACCAAAACAACACACAACAGAAAACCCACCAACACACACAAACATTGCACATAGAACACAGAATACATGTTAACATTATGTTGTCAGAATAGCATACCCAACATAATTAAAGTTCATACAGGTCAAATCAAACTAAGTACTAGGATGGGGAAAAAGAGGAGCCAGGAAAGCAGTAAATCTTGTGGCTGAATTCCTGTCAGATTTAGCACATGTATGCAGTTAAGAGGAAATTCTATTTAAGTCAGCCCCCAAATCAAGCTATGATTTCCTAAACAAAGTTGGAAAAAAGTGTACCCATATCGTACGCTTGCCCCAAACAATAACCATTTCTTAACAACTTGCTTTAGTATTTTGGTAATCATTTAAAAATTACATAATAGACCGTTTATAAAACATATTTTTCCTTTCATTCTTCAAAAAAATTCAGCTGAAAGAACTTCCAGCAGTTAAATGCCACTGCATCATTTTTCTGTTTAAAAATGAACAGGCACAAAAAATATACTTTTTAAAATAACAACTATCACTACAGCATAATACCTCCTTTTGGGGCCTTCTGACAAATGTTAATCATAAAAAAATTGGAGGAGCCATCCCCTTCCTATATGGCATTCCTGATGTCATCCAAAATACAGATGTTCTAGTGTAAAGGGAAAACACCTAAATTTTCAGTGTCTTCTGGGCATCCAGTATTATTGAATGAACTTTTGTATAGCTTTAATAACAATTGAGCATGCTCAGAGGAAAAAATAAAATGCTAAAGTTTATTTTAAGTGACCTCTAAATGGTACAATGCATTTAATGTCTAGGTGAAGCAGATGTTAAAATATGTACAAAACATAAAAATGGTGTTCACATGTAACTGTAAAAAGACAGCGTGCTCTGAAGAAAAAAGTATATGAGAGGATGAAAGAGAAACCTACTACGCTGAATCTATTGTTTTTGTCATGATTTTTTTATTATTATTATTTTTTGGTAACATCTCCCTCTCTCCCCACCCTTACGCATTTAATAAACCCAATGCTTTGCCTTAAATGTTTAAGAATTAGTGAAAAACAAAAGTGAGTGTTTTATTTTTATGTATTCAAGGGTTCAAAAACAACAGCTAGAGTGCACTATTATAAATATGGTAATGCATAATAGCACAGTAAGGAGCTACCATTTCAAATAAATATGCCTATCTAGCAATATTTTATAAATAATTTTACTGATGTTTGAAGATATTACATGACAGAAAGTCTTCATAATTTACACATCAAATGAATCATATTCCTCCCTAATAATGCTTTTAGTCACAGAGATTGCAATTTTATGTTGTTTGCAAAATTTGACAACAAACATAACTGTTAACAAACATCGCAATGCACAAACATGTAGATTTGTATTACTTATTTTCCAAAAAGAGAGGTGATTTCTATTATCATTAGGTATTAACATGAAGATTGTCATCTCTCTCTCGTGTCTGACTGAGAATTGTGATTGTCATTTTATATGAACAATCTCAAATAGACAGGTACCTATAGTATCATGTGACTTTGGAACCAGAATTAATTAATCCTCCCTTTTTTTTTTTTTATGTATTATTATCGAGCCCATTAAATGTTTCGAAGAACTTAGGACCAACCTGTGCTGATTTGAATGGATTATCTCTTACAAAAGACAGACTCTGTGAAGGTGACTGATCTGAAACACCAATAATATTTAGTCCTTTTCTCTTTTCTCTCAGGCAAGCTTGTTGGTGTCTTTTTATTCTTTCCATCTGTTCCTCCACAGTCATTCGAGGACGCACGCTTTCTGCAAGACACAACTGCTCCACTGCACTTCTTGGTCTTTCCTTAAATGGAAGAACATATACATTTTTTTTTTTTAAGAGCAAGCTTCTAAACTGTTTAGCATATCAGAAAAGGTCACCTAATAATAAAAAAGCAGAAGAATAGCGAGCAAGTAAAGATTTCTTATGTATGCAAAGAAAACACAAGAACCAATGATTAACAAACACCAACATTCAAATACGGTTTTTTGAACTGTGATGTTGTTACCGATGATAAACATCAAGAGAATGGGCAGATGCTTTCTCCAAGTCTTCCTCTGAAGCTGAAATAACTTACCAGACATTACACACCAAAGCAACACAGGTTACTCAGTTGTGACAGAAACATAGTTGAAATTTAATGATCAAGGACATTTATCCCAGTTGATCACTTCTACCTTTTCATTCCAAGAAAAAGTACAGCTGGAAAATATTTAATGGCAAGTGCAGGCTGAAACAAACTAAATTTAGCACCACTTAAAATATATAGTTCTAAGCACTGCATTACTATTGAAATAACAATAACTTTACCTGTATTCCTGAAATTCACTGTTTTTCAAATGTCTGCATTCAGTACATTCATAATAACTGATTTCACTTCTGAAAAGTGAATTCTTTCTCCAGTTGACACCCTCTCTCCTCCACCATTCTTCCTACTTACTTCTCCTCTTCTGTTCATGCTATATGTTCCCCCCCCTTTTGCCTGAACTACATGTAAATGTCTGTCTTCAGCCCAGAGACTACAGAACTCTCTAACCTGAAATTCCATGCTTATTACTCACTTACTGCTTAATTTTCTGTCTGCTTTAGTTTTATCCCAGATCATTCTAATAGTAAGAAACAAAAACAGCATTTATTATACAGAGGCTGCTAAGTTTCTTCAGAACCCAAATTTGTCCTTCAAAAGTTTTAGTCTAAGATGCTTCTTGTCCTTTCAGAGCAAGCCTGAACTTCAGTTTTCAGTTGCTTAGGAGATTTATCACTACCATTTAGTTCTTTGCCAGCTTCAGTGTAATGAAATCTCTGTGCAGTTTAACATACCTGACCTTTACAATTTTGTCATTCTTTCTACAGCTGTCTCCATTAACCTAGTATATTATATCTTACTTTACAACATAGTGATTTTTATCTAAAGGAAATTAAAAAGGTAACTACAACTTTTAAAGTAACTATAGAAATTAAACTTAGAAATTAGCACATCACTATCCATCAACACTTAATTCATTTTAAAGTACCGTTCTTAGATCTATCTTCTTATTCTTCCTTAAAGTGACATAGGATGCTATTGTTGAAGACTCTGGAGTTGGTGATTTGGTTCTGGGTGGTACAACTCCCACAGGAAAATGTGAGCCTGTGAAATAGTAAAGCAATATGCTAAGCACTACACAAAACATCACCAAAACAGCACACTTTTCTAGAACACTGTTTGTCAGTCTTGGAAACTAAAACTTATGCCTAACTCTGATGCCAGTTAAGGTACGCAGGCAGATAACTAGCTCCAGGAACGAGGTTAGGCTGAGAAGTCCACAATTAACTACTGTGCATGGCATGAGAAATTGCTGGACACGAAAAAAGCAGTGAAAAACTGACAGAAGTTGGACAGCACTGTGTGTAGTGGCTGGATTTCACAGATGGTTAAGGGGGAATTGTGTGAAAGATGGCCAGACCTCAAAGATAACTGGAAGACAGTATTTGGGACTATATGTGGTATACAATTTGCAAGGCCAGCAGTGTCTAGGTAACCATATCAGTACAACGATTTAAGGCAAAGCTTACCTATGAAATAGCATTTGAACATGTTAAAAGTAGCAAAGTGGGACTAATGAAAAACAACGCACCCATAACAACTTTTCCATGTGGGAAGAAACTAATGCTGAGAAAGGGAGAGAGCAAAGCAGGTGGGAAAGAATAGGCACAAAATAATATAGAGGTGGGGGATATAGAAAGGGTTAGCATTGCACAAGCAAGCTGTTTGTCAGTATGCTTGTTTGACCAAGCCCTGTGCCTGATTATTACAGCTGTCCTGTCTTGTACTAAACTTTATTCCTAAGTATTTTCCATGTGAGTAGGCTTTCCCTTCTGTGTATGGGTGTGCAAGAGATGCTAGTCACCTTCAAGCCAGGCTAGCTTGCCAGTAGAGTAAGAGGAGTGGGAGACAGCTATAGAGAGATCACAGGTCTGGGGCCAGAGATGGCAAAGACTGAAGGTCTGCAGGCTGGCTTCCAGAGAGGCCGTAGGTCTGGACCTGCTATCCAGGAGGACCCTGTTGTCTACGTGAGATCCTGACAAACTTAAGGCAGTAAGCAGGATACAAAATGTGGGAGCCAGGTGTCAAGAGATTTTAGGTATGAGATGTGGATACTGTCGAAACTCAAGAGTTGACTGCTGGAGGTACCACAGGTCTGGCCACCTCCTGGAAAGGGACCCACTGATGTGTGCAAGTGTGCTTTTATCTATATGGGTATAAGGTCAGCTAATAAGCTTCAAGTCTCATCAGCTGGCAAGTGAGAACAGGGTCATGCTATCTGTGTTGCTCCACTTTTTTTGAGTGCTGTTTTGTTTATGCAGTACCTGCAATGGTTCTAATCCTAAATCTGCTGTTTGGTTGCTGTTAGCCGTGTCTGTTCAGCTTACGTGTGCTTTTGCATGGAGGGAGCATGTGCTCAGCCTTGCAGCTCCTTGTACTTTGGGACAGGGAACTGCAGCAGCCAGGCTGTGTCTGGCTGGGAACTGAGGATATTTTGTGTCCTGATGTCCACCACACATTCAGCCTCTCCTAATAATAACCCACCACTGGAGTTTTTCTAATTAGAGAACGCTTGCCAAAATGTAATTAAGCTAGTAGAAAACTGAAGTTAAGACCTACCAAAATATATACATATAATTAGATAACACATGCTTCATTTTTCCTTCTTGATACATGCAGGAAATCAAATATTTTTTAAAAAAAGATTTCTTGCCCTTTTTGCCTAAAATAATAGACATGCCTTCTCTGACAGCCAAATTATTTCTCCTAATTTCTCCTGAAGTCACAGAGATTTCAGGGGATATATTGACTCAGTGAAGGCTCAACCGTGTCTCCAAATTGTTCAATAGGCTGACAAAGTAGTCTGCAGTTATTTGAATGCCAAACACATTATTCAAAACACAAACTATAAAACAACAGTTTGGGTCTCCTTTACACATGAAAAGGATAAAACACAGCTTAAGTCCGTTTTCCTTTTGTGTCACCTTTATGTGTCACTCAGGTCATAAATATTCCTTTGCTTGCAGAGAGCTGCAAGGGTTACTTTACATAGCCCCATTAAAACTTTTCTCTTTGATTGTTGACACTTGAAAAGAGAGGGAAATGGCTGACAGAAGAAACATGAGGAGTGTCTAGTACAGTAACATGCACAACAAACTAGAAACAAATTTTAAAAGTTTCCTCTGAAATTTACTTAGTTTCCTATTTTGGATGCTTAGTTTCCTACTTTGGAACAGTAGATCATTTCCTACTTTGGAACAGTACATCATTTAAGCATGACTTCTTAACACAACAAGAACAGAAAATTTCAGATATGAACTGTGTCTTTGAGTTTGCTTCCTTTTCAGCTTACAAACTGTTAAAATAGATCGGCATAAAAATGTTTGTTGAAACAGCACATGGTTATAATGGCATATGCGCTACAAAACAACAACACCACCACCACAGGAATGGTTTAATTTTTTCTACTGCATCATGTTATTATAAGTGAATAAACAGAACGTGAAAATATCCATCAAAAAATCTGCATGTTCAGAAGTGTGAACCAGATTATAAAACACTGCTATGATAAACCCACTTCACTTTTTTTTTTTTTAATGAAGATAAATAGCCTCCATCTACTTGCTACCAACCGCAGCTATTATCTCCCAAACCCCAAATATTATTTATATTAGAAGGTTCCCCTTACTGACGGCTATTTTACTGAAAAATAGAAAGCAGACTAGGGTGCTCAAGTATTATCAGTTAGCTTTATATAGTCACCATAGGTTTTCTTGCAGTATCTTTAAAATTAACTTCCCTTTTCTTGTAAATATCTATGAATAGTCTTGTACACTGTATGTCAATAAAACCTACATATGTTGTCAGAAAAGCAACTACCTCAATTTAGGTGGCTGATGATTAGTAAATCTCAGACTAAACCTTGCATTTTTCACTACCAAGTTAAAAGAGATTTAATAACTACTCTAAGCGAACATTATACCTCAAATATCATACTCAAACTAAATTGAGTAATAGTTTGGTAAACAGAAGCTTAATTGTATCATCTGTAATAGGGTCATTCACATTGCTTTGCACCCAAAATGTACACTACCTTTAGTTTTAAAAGCCTGTGCAACTGATCTGATGAAAGTAATATCCTTAAATGATCATTGTTCTTGGGTCAAATTCTCATACTGTTACACCAAGCTGCTACGGACGCGCTTAGCTGAACTAACTGAAGCCATTGATCTTGCTAGCACTGGAAACATTGATCGTTATGGAAAAAAAGGAGCAAGCTGAGGTATTCTGAAAGTTCTTAATATGGTTTTTGGGTAGCGCTCAAACTGCTTTTCCTGGAGTCACCTTTAACAAACTATTCTGTGTGTTTTAACAAACAGAATTGAGGAGCACTTCCTGGTAAAAGACTCTACCAAGCAATTAGTAGCTTTTATGGAAGCTAGATGAAGAGAAGAATCTGAAGTATTTAGCAACTGCAAAGACCTTTATTGTCTGTACACTCCAAGGTCATGATCATTATTCCTATTATATCAGAGGACAGAAGGCAATTTAACAATTACAAGATTAAAAAAAGAAAAAGACATTGTTTCCCTGCCTTATGAGAATCTGAAAATTCTCTGGTGCTGCCTTTTTGGACGTTCCAGTGACATAACATCGGGAGCTTGATTCAAGAACTGAATAATTGTTCAAGGGCATGAACATAAAATGGGTAATTGTTCAGGGGAATGGTGTGTGGGGAATGTGAGTGATGTGATTAGACATGGTGTCAATAAGGATTTCAGGGTTGTTGGTGAATATAATGTTTGATTTTTCGGTGGTGTAATTGATTGAAATCTTTCTCGTCATATAATTAAATGATTATTTTATTGTGAAAGTTGTTTCATCATATTAAGAAATGGACAGGCTACAAAAATACAAAGGATGAAATAGTTTCTGTAGCAGTTAAAGCTTTGTATTCCTTGTGAAAAAGGCAGAAAGGTCACAAACAACACTCCTGGGGACAAACCTTTAGCTGTAGATTCTGATTCTGACATTTGTTCTGTTTTTTCTTCACCATTAGATTCATCCACTTCAGCTACAGTAGTTAACTCTGGTTCACTCTTATAAAGCCTATAATCTGGACCCTGGAGAATGACAAGTTATGAGGTAAATAAACTGGTATTTTTTTTTTTACAAGCATTTATGTCTTAAGACTCAAAACAGTTATTCTGCAATGAGACTGCTCACTTCAGGACAATAGTTCATTGTTCAACTGCTATTGCAGCAGTATTCCTTTGTAATTAATTTGAGTAACATTTGCAGACTTCCAGAAATTACAGAAAAACTACCATAAAAATATGAAGGGCCTTTTTTGATTGAAATGATGTGGAAAAAAAAAAACTGTACAAGGCTTCAGCAAAATCTGATTCTGAGGCTAGAGGTTTCATAAAAACCCATGAGTAGAAAAATATGATTTTCTGGTATTTACTCTGATACTAAATGCACATATTTAAGTCTTAAGACTTCTTTTTTAATATACACAGAATATATGACAGGAAAATATGAAAAGTAAATGATAAAGCTATAAGTAAAGCCAAGTAGCAAAAAGTAAAAACAAATGCAAAAGTAGCCAGATGGCAGAATGACATTTGTGACTGTGCAAAGGAAGGGGAAATGCTTCAAGAACAACGTGGCAGTTTAAGCCACTTACACAGTAAGATCCATTTCTCTGATATCCTTGAACCTGGTGAATCTTCTTTTCTTCCGGCAGATGTACTGGGCCCCTGCTATAACAGAGCAAGGAGCTGCTATCACTGGGCAGAGGGGGGATTATGGGAGGATGCTCTGTAAAGTCATAGGACCGAGGGAGTGGAGGACGAGGTGGGACTACTTCCTCTTCCTAAAGATTGTAGAATAGTCACCTTATTTAGATGTGCACACCTGTTACAATTATTTATAACTTAAAAATAAAAAAAAATTATATTACCATAGCTACATCAGCTATAGATTTTGGAATTAAAGGGACAATGTCAAATTAAAAGAAAAGCCAAGACAGGATTTTTTATTTGTTAATTACTACGATGTACATTGAAATACATCAACAGCATCAGTATTCAGCTTACGAAGGTATACAATTCTGTTGCCTATACTTTCTGTTGGACACGTATGAATGCTAAATTATCATTTGAAAAATTAAATTCTGTATCTTTTTAAGGATTTATATATACATGAGTCTTTCAAAAAGTTCTAAAAGCTGGATATGTATTTTCACATACTTTTGATAATCATGACAATGTCCCTTTAAAATTATTACTTCTAGCCAGACTTTCAGAAGAACTAAACATTTGGGAGCTCCCACAGTTTCAGCTGCTCTTGTGGGTGCTCTGGCCATCTGAAAACCAGGCTCAATAGGTGAATAGACATATAAAGTAATGTATTTATTTCCATGAAAAGTGTGGTGGGGACAAAAAGCAAATCCAAAAATCAAGGTTTTTATTTCTAGGGTAAGAGACTAGGGAGAGGAAAAGATGAAAAATGGAAAAGAGAAATACTGGCTAGAATATAAAGACAAATAACAAACGAAAGTGTTAGAATTACTAGCTATCAGTCTTTAAAACTAATTCAAATTGCAATATTTTCAAAGAAACATACTGAATACATACTTCATACCTTAAAAACAGTTCAAATAATGTGCATTTTAATCATATGTATATTAGAAATACAGTGATGCTGAAATTGTAAATATGATAAAACCATACCTCATTTTTATATTTAATAGCTGAAAATGTCTTTGATCCCATGATGCCTGTTTGGGGGGCAGAGAGTAAGAGGAAACAGAAAAATTGTTTTCAATAAAGAGCTTATAAAACAGTGTAGAAAAGTATAATCTGATGCTATCAAACAAATTACAAATCATCAACTTAAAATATCCAATTACTTCATCATCCTCAGTAATTGTGCCATTATTCAAACATACAAAAGCAAATGTTTATCTTACAAAAATGCATATAGAATATGATCCAATCTCACTTCCTAAGAGTTAAAAACAATTTACCTCCATCTGAAGAGCTTCTTTGCTGTTTATGTTTACTTAAACCTTCCATGACATCCTGAATTCTCCATAGCTCCTTCTGAATCTGAGCACGCTGTATCCCTGCTGACTCAGTCTGCCAGTAACGAAAGAGCATATTTAAGTGACAGATTAGAATACACTGCAAGTGAAAAGAGGGGAAATGAAAGCTTTTATTTCTTTCGACTGTACCACATATCCTTTCCCAATGAACAAAAATAAAATGCAATAATGACACTCTCCCATTAAAAGGTAATATTCAAATATTGTCAGAAAAAAGCTGCAAGATTAAGTCATTTATAAAACACAATGAGTCTTATTTTGATAGTAATTTGCCAGCTGAAACTCCATTTAACAGAATGGCATCTACTCTTTACAAAGAAAATCAAAACCAACTTTGCATAGGAGATCTGCACACAACAAAACAAAAGGAATCATCAGTTCCAGTCCTGAAATAGTTGGAGATGAACATGGTTGTTACAAGCTAGCATATAAAATGTAGGCCTATTTGCATTTGTGGTTACATGTGCACTGGGCTGCATAACCAAATTTCTCAGCTCTTTGAGTTTCCTTGTAATCTCTCTTTCATTACTGCATACAAAATCAATTCCTAGAGCAAACAGCCTTTAATATCCCACAGCATGAACCACACCCATCTGCCTATTTCAGATACATACACACACACGTGTTTGTGTCGCAGAACCATTTCCTTAGAAATTCAGAACTTTAATTGGCCATACTAATTGGCCAATCCTCCAGAATACAACACAATCAACAAATAAGATGCATATGAACAGTTCAGATGTTTAACAACTGAATACCTAAAATATTTATTTATTTTGATAGAACAATTTAATTATGTTTTAAAATATTCACTTAAAAGAAGGGATTTATATGAACATTTAGTATAACTGTCATAGCAATTAAGGTCTGAGAAAAATTCCATGCCTGGGACACGATCACTGAAACAGAAAGAGGAGACACATGGGAAAACTAATGCCATAGCTTCAAAATATAGGAAAAGCTGGAGACCCCCTCAGAACTTATGAACTTTAAATTTCTTTTTATACTTTGCTAATACACCACATATTCTCCTTTTTCCTCCCCATTTGTGAACAGTTTTCAAACAAAACCACAGAAAATGAAAATGACTTAAACAAGACCTGAATTTCTTCAAATGCCACACCTGAATTTCTCCAAGACGATCAAGTTGCTCCTGCATATGGTTCCTCGTTACTGTTACATCATACTCCAGTTTATCATATTCTCTCCAAGCTCTTTCCAGTTCCTGAGTATATAATGAAAGAAAAGAATTGGATATGCACATTCAAGTAAAAAACAACAACTTTTTTTTATTCATTCAATGTCATGAAACTTCAGGAATTAGCCCATAGATATTGGCAGTAAGTATTATGTAATTTTAGAGAATGTCATGTTTAAACAGCATTTTCTGATGATAGTGAACGAAATAGGAACTAACAGTATTTTTGTCTATTCACAAACTAAAAAATAGGACAGGGTGAAATCTTCAGAATATGTTCTTACAGTTAGCAAGCATGCGTGTCTTAAGTTGTCCTTCCACATGGTCAGAAAACCCACAACAATGGATGCAAATTTCTCTATTTTATCACATGGAATAATAAAAAAATAGTAGCGCAAGGCAAGTGCATGTATATGAAATTTATTATGCAAGACAACTGTAAGTCATCCAACCCTGCCTGTAAGGTTACCAGTGAATACCCCAGGCTTGCTAATACATCACTATTTACATCTGTGAAACCAGAAGGAAGAAAATGCAAAAAGAATCCTAGAGGCCAGGTTTACCATCCCCCTCACTAAGCCTGCTAAATTTACTCCATTTAGCATAAATTAAAAAGGTAATGGGGGGAGTATATTTTGAATATTTCCTCTAGAAAGAAGATTTCCCCTTCTCTGCTTCCATTTTCCTCATCCAACCAATCCCTTTTGCAACATAGTTCAGACAAAAAACAGTATTTCAGGGCCTACACAATATTAAGTTCACCACAACAAACCATTGTAACTTGATGCTGTAATGCTTTTTTGGATATACACAAGTAAGCAAAAATGATTCTTTGCCTTGTCTCAATGTAGAAACCATCATGAAGTGGAAAAGGACAGTAAATAGAAACTCCTTTCCTTTCTTCTACAGTTTTCAAAAGTGCATGACTTGAATATCTTTGGAATACAATGGACCACTATAAAGAGAGACCAGGACAGTATTATCTTTTCTTCTTTTCATTATGTAGTTATTTTTTCCCACTTAAAATAAATAACATATCTGAGGGAATATCTGATAAAATCTATGTTTTCCATTATTTACTATCAAATGAAATAGCTTATTTGCTTTATTTACTTCTTCTGTAATCAAATACACATTACAAAAATGAAAATACCACACCAATTGGAGTCAGTATGCACTCAATTCCTGGCAAAAGCAAAATTCAAGAAAGACTACTCAGTGTATAGAGTAAGAGTTCCAGCTTTTACAAAACCGCATGCAAGTAAAAGACAATTGAAGTTTGTTGGAATTTAATGAAAAATAACTAGAGACAAACCAATTAAGAACACAAAGATAATTGTTTAGCAGGTCATTGACTTTTAACTGGCAAGAATGTATTACTTACTGCAGTAGCTCGTGATACTTCTCGACAAGTGCCCAGTAGTCCGTTCTGCAAGTCATCTCTCTGTAAGACTACATTTTGTATGGCTGCTGGATTATCTGCATTCATTTCTATTTCCTGACTTGCTGATAGCAAAGCTTGCTCAAGCGTGTACTATTATAATAAAAAGAATTATTTTTAATGTTCTGCATCATTGGTCTGATTTTCATTTTATTTCAGTTATCATTGTTCTGATAATAAGCATGTAAAATAACATCCACTTTAGGTAATAAATACAATTGTCCTACTTTTTCCTTGTGTAGCTGTTGAAGCTTCTCTTCCAGTGCTTGTACAACTTTATCTTGTTCACATAGACGGCTAAGTTTAGCCTAGTATATAACAGAAAATGATCACAGTTAGAATTGTTTTAACATCTTCAGTAACCAATACATAATTTCATCAAATCATTACGAGAAGCTATTTAAAAATTTATTACCACAAAACATGAATTCTCAAGTTCTGAAGGCATCAGTGTTGCATGTTCAAATTAACTTCAAGACACCTTCTTAAGATAGTAAAAAATAAGTGATATTGTAACATGAAACAGCACTGCTCAAAACATAACTTACAATTCTACAATTGGACCTTTACAATATAATAATACTGTTTTAATCAACATATTCTTCATTATTATAAAGAATATTGTATGCATTCCTTCCCATGGCTTACTTCAGGTGTTAGTTTTTGATAGTTACTTACTAATACCAGACATACTCTGCTCTGTTTTGGCTCTGTAGGCTTAGCTATGACTAAAACTGTTCCACTCCAGTTCCATTTGGAGTAAATGTTCAGTGGACTCTAATCAATCTGAAACTGTTTACTTTTCTATTTGAACAATTTTTTGTTTCAGTTTGTGCTACTCTGACTTTTTAAACTGTAAGTTAACACTGAAAGCCTGCTTTCTTTTGTAGCCTTAAAATAACTTGCTTAAACATGCTTAAATGTTTAAATCAGTAAGTCTACTCTTAGTTGCATTATGCAAATATGACTAGACATGCATATCTATGCATACACAGTATGACTATACATGTGCATTTTTCAGAAGCAATTTCCAAACTGACCTTAAAACCAAGCCCCCTTGTTCAGTAACTAGCAACTCAATACTCTGAATGGTAACTTCCCATGCCAAATTTCAGTTTTGGAGCATCAGTCACATTTCCTTAGAAATTAGTTTTCTCATGCTTATAACTGAACCTCATAGTTTTTTCTTTCTAAATAAATTCCTTTCTAGAAGCATTTATTCTTTGAACAGATAGGATGTTTAAAGTTTCAGTCTAAATTGTAATCATTCCTGCACGTTACAAGCTTATTAAAAAAGTTCTGTCTTCTCTCAAGTTCATGGACCAATTTCTGTTGGCAGTCACCTATAGGAAGTGCATTCCAAACTCCAAAATCAAGGGAGAAATTAGTATTGAAATAAAAAGGCAAATACCAACATTTCCAAGGAAGAAGAAACACAAATTACTTACATCAATATCCAGCTCTTCAGTTCTATATTTGTATAGTGTACCCCTACATTCTTCTTGAGTTAACTATAAGGAAGAATAATATTACCATAAAACAACTTAATTTGACTATGAAAATGAAACTGATGTTCAGCTTAGAAGTTTTAATATAGAAAAATTGCTTTTGCTTGAATGCCAACGTCACATTGAACAACACATATTTAGCCAGTATATATTACTGAAGGTAACTAAACAGAATGACAAGCAGACCTGTTGGTAGAAAGTTATATAAACATAATAGGCTATGTTTCTAATGCAAACTGGATATATAGGGAGATACAACTCAATCAAACATGGATCATGTAGAAAGTAAACTGCCAGAGTACACCCAAACACAGTTGTACATCATAACATACGTTTCCATATCTGCATTCTAAATACAGGGACTCATTCTACTTGGAATGAATCATTCTATAGATCCATTAAGATCAAGGACATTCACAAGGAGGATATTCTGATGTCAACCTGAAATTATGATGATCCAAGTGTATAAAGTATCTGTAAAATATATCACATCACATATGTACATCTAAGTAAGTGTTGCCATATACCTTTCTGCCTACTTTTTCCTATGGATCTCCCCCACAACAGAATTCATAGTATGAACACAAATGGCAGAAACAGAAATCCTTCTGTTTTTAATTTGGACCTATGCAAACTTGTTTTTTCATGCTAGTTGGCATGTAAGGTATCCTCCAACTACTTTTATACAGCCCCTCACATTAAGTTCTTACCTCTTTCAGTCTGTTAACTAACCAGTAACAAGATTTAAAAGTGTTCTACATGAAAAGAGGCAGCTTTCCATTTTAGATGGACTGGCATATACAGAATCTACTTACTGTTCTATAGAGTAAATACTTACATAATACTATCAGCCTTCATATTCTATTTAATTAAAAACATGTGCACACTGAGTCTCAACATGTATGCTTTCCTTTCACATGTATAGTATAATTAGGTCATCATGGCTTAGTAGTGCAAGAAAGACTATAAAAAAACAAGCCCATGTTAAAGGACATTTACAAATAAAAGGACTAGGGAAGGGTTAATCAGACAAGCATTCCAAACATACAATAAATCTTCAACACACTTAAGTGTTTCATTTCAAGACGTTATGTCCACATACCTCATGCAAATGCACCTGGTGACAATTTAAAAGTATGTATAGTGTATTAAAACCACAGAGTAACTTTCTTTGAAATGGACATTTTATGAAAATGAGAGTTGGAATATGAAAAAAGCCACAGCACTTTTGCACCTCATGAATGTCATAAATATTAGCATTTTAAGATATCTATTCAAGCCCATACTGTTCTAGAGTTGTGTTTTTTAACTGTTGATTTTATCTTAATGAGAGAAAAATGAGGAATGGAAATATTTAAAAAAAACAACTCATAAACATGGTCAATATAAATTTAAGGCCAAATATCTTTAACTTACAGTGAAAACCTGGGAACATTTCACAACAGATTTTACCAGAGAAAGATAAATATATCTTTGCAAGACACTGCTCAACATTCCATATGCCTTGCCTAGAAAAAAAGTTTTTTTTTTTCTTTCAAGCCAGTAAACATATATGTATTTCCTTTATTAAAGAGACATTTCGTTACTCAACAGTTCAGCCTTAATTAGAGCATAGTCGAAAAAAGCTTGCTGATTTAGAATCCCTGTCCCTGCCTACCTCCTAGAAGGAATACGTTTTACATTTTCAGAAAGTGAAACATTTTCAAAAAATACTATGCTTGTGCTAATTCCTCTTATTAAAATTCCACCACACTTTAAAAATTGTTGCCAACTTCTTGCTGATGTCTGTATTTCTTAGTTTACCACAACAGACACTGCTGGAGAGCTACTTCCACTTTCTACATTTCTACTGGAACATCTTACAAAGACTTAACACAAAAGACTCTGAAAATGGTATGAAACAATCCATCTCTGACAAAACAGCGGCTTCTCTTTGCGCAGCACATCTATAAATCAGCTTAAGGCAAAAAGTGTAGAATGCTATCACACTCTACTGAAATTGTAAGAGGCAGTAGACAAAATGCAATTAGACATTACAAGCAAGGCTGACAACCTCAAAACCCTGGAAAATGCATTATAAGAGCTCCAAGAATCAAGTTATTGAAATGTATTTTATGTCACGTTTAACAAAAGCCTCCTTCACCAAATCGTCCATACAAACGCTTCACCAGAACAGTAATTTCAGAGAAAGAGTGCCACCTACTGAACCACTGACACGGCTTGCAGCAAGCTTCTACAGTTTTCCTTGACAATTTCCTACTCAAATACAAAAAAGTACACTGAAGTACACTATGTATTAACGTTATATAGCAGCACCTTGAATTCTGAAATGCAAACTGCACAGAGTTCAGCCAAACATGTACCTTGCCTGTGAAAAAGTGACCTTAATTGAATCTTCTACTCATGCTGGAAATAATTTCTGTTAATATGCCAGTCCCACTGGTTAAAATGGCCACATTCATGTTCAACTGATCTTCAGTGTAAACATGCATACACAACAGAATTTAACAATTTTTTATCGTTAAATTGAACTTTCTAGAAAACAAGATGTCCTATCTCGTGTAGTCCCACCATTAGATACATCATCTATGTCAAAAGCTAATACCAGATGAATCATGAAAGTGGATAAACCCACCATGATGGACACTATACAAGATGTCTTTAGTGGGAAACTTCTTCTCAAATAAATGTAGACTAGGCAAATCTCCCTCTTGAGACATAAGCAGTTAGACCTATCTAACCTGCCAATATAAAATAGATTTGTGTGAAGGTATGACTTCAGCTTATAAGCTGTTTTCAGATTCCAATAACCATTTTGTCTCAATAGCTACATGGCAGCAAGTTTCACATCCTGAGAGGACACGAACCATCTCTGCAAAATTGCATCACTTAGGAGATTAAAACGGGATAAAATATAGGACATTTTGTGGGGAGCATGATGCTGAAGTCAGCCATGACTTTTTTTTAAATTCTAATAATAATATGAGGGGTAGCATTTTAAAGTACTGAGAACAAATATCCAAGTAAAGAAATGGATGTCATCTTGCTAAACACAAGTTTTCATTTTCCCCCATTAGTAAACACATACGCACATAAAAGGAACTGAGGTTAATTCTCTCTCCCCCTTTCCCTCTCCCAGCAGATCCAACTTTAGAAAACAAGATTAACACTCCTTACCTAGCATTAGAAGGAAACAAACAAAAACAAATAAACAAAAATACAACAAAACCAAAAAAGGTAGAAATGGCCCCAGGCTGCAAAAAGCCTGTATTGTTCTTGTCTGTACATATGAAATCAATGCCCTGGCTTATACCTGCATACTTATAGCACAGTGTACAGAACAGTCAAAGTGATTTAAATCATTTCAAAGTGATGAGGACTGAACAATTAAAAATTCTCTAAATAAGACATTTGGAGTAGTATGATTTTTAACTATTTTACTAAAGAACCACTGATTGTTGCAAGCAAATAGGTCACAAGACATTAATTTCTAATTAAATACAGGTTTTCTTGCTTTCCTTTACTTAACTCTGAATGAACTAAGTCATAAAATTGAACTGAATAGACTTAAGCAAAGAAAAATCCTTTCTGTACCTGCAGGAATGGATCTAGTCAGCAAAAACTAGTTCAACTTGACAAGAAAACAGATTTATACCTCTTAAACAGAGGGTTCTCCTAATTGTTGGTTCTTCTTTTAAATTTCAATGGCAGAGACAATTGGTGAAAATAATTTATATTATGCAAATAAAAACTTATGTTACTTAATCTTTAAAATAGGCTACTAGAATTTTAAATGTGCTAACTTTGCATTATGCAAAGTTAGAAGACTATTTAAGCAGTGAAGTTTTAAGTATATTTTTATCATTTCCAGGAAGTCAGTTTATGCAATATTTTGTATAGGAAATTGTCTGCTTTGTCTGTAAAAGCAGAAGGTCTTTCTTGGTGTTCTCCAACACATGGGTTCTTCTGCACAAGTCTGCCAACACATCGCTAGAGCTGAGGAGACCACACCTCTCGTGACAAAAGGTTGCTTAGTCTTTGTGACCCATTAGATTCACCGTTTCTCTGACAAGAATGTCAAAATGAAAGCATCAAATATGAAAGAGTGGCTATGTCGTCAAGGTGAAGGCAGTAGTTTGTGGTAATACCTTTGCAGCACAGCTTCATCAAGACAGCACTCTGAATTTTGGTGGTATTTCTAAGTCTAAGTAGCTGGGCAGATCGGACCAGGCACAGCTATACCTCCAATGCACCTTGCATAACATTTCAAGTTTTACCCTAACACATCCAAAGCACCTCTGTTCATTATAAGTATGTTGACTTATTTCTCTGACATACTCTAAAACAGAAACTTGATTTTCTTAAAAAAAAAAAAAAAAAAAAAAATTTTAAAACAGTGAGCTTCTTTAAAAAAAATACCAAAACTGCCTTCATTTCGGATTTGAGGGCACCTAACTTCACCCATTCGTCTTCAAATGGTTCCTTCAGATTCTATGTTAAAGCTCCTGTTTTGCACATGGGAAAACGATTTGGATGATTCTGAAATCAGAGCACTCAAAGCAAATTCCTTTTTCCCTTTGGAAAGCTCAGA
>CM021731.1:68360406-68406416 GCA_011075105.1 Heteronetta atricapilla | reverse complement strand
ACCACCATCCATGAAATTAACCTCCAGCTGTTTTTTGCACCTTTCTTTACTGCCCTTTTTTTTTTTTTTTTTTTTCATTTTTGGCTCACAATGACAAAAATGGGAGCTTAAGAGAGCTGCTCAGGTACTCCCTTCTGACTGGCAGCCAGAATTGCACACTTCATCTGCTGCTAAACAGAACCAGCATTTAAGTAAGAATAATATCTTCATTGCAGTTGTGGCTAGAAACTTCTAAAATATTCTCTAATATGACAGGAGCCACTGAGCTAAGCCCCAGTAAGCCTAAGACACTGCAGTGCCAATGGATATGTATTGGCCATGCTCATAAGTTAATGCAGGTCTCAATTCTTGGACAATATTTCCATTCACATTTCTGATTCTTCTTCCATCTTACCATATACAAGCATCACTAGATACTCTGTAAGTGTGCACTGTTAAGTCTGCTGTGACTTTATTAACAGACACTGCCTTTTGGATTTACAGTCCTCAGATCAAAGTAATTTTGATCCTTCCTTTCTTCAGTAGCTAAAGGCTTGTAAGGTGCAAACAAAAACCTGTAAATCCACTTCCTAGAATGAAACAAAATTTCCAGAAACGACCAGGTAAACACCACTCACATGCTTTTGTAGTGGTCAAAATGAAGAAGCACCTTTGAACACTAATAGCATAGGATCATGCTAAGACAGATGTTGGAAGGTAATCGGAAGTTTTATGAATTTACTGGACACCTACATATGACACCAACTAATTAAATAGTCCAGACAGTTATTCAAAGGGATACATTTAATACTTAACAACAAAAACGCAGCAAAAGCCATGCTAAAGATATTGCAGCATTTTATAAAGCATGGATGACTTGTGGTTTTCCAAAGCAAATAAGAGAAACACCAATGTTATGAATAAATCTGAGGAACAACCAAAACTGTCACTAAGAAAAATTTTCGCAGATGATAAAGCAATTTCATTCACTATCCAAGACCTTACTTGCTGGTACAGTTGCGGTCTTAGCGCCGAGTTCTCAATCATAGTGTGAACCATGGTGATTAAAGGTTCATTCTCTTTCATCTATTTCAAATCAGGAGGAGCATACAGCAAACATCAGTTTACAGCATGGCTAGATTTGAAAGACGACACTGTAAAATATAGCCTCTACTTTAATTTTTTCTAATAATGCAGTAGATTACATTTTACCCCATGCTTTTTATATATTCCATCATTCAGTAATATCAAACATCTGACAAGTTCAATGACAGCAAACAAATGCAGCAAAACCACATAAAAATACTCAAACCAATAAAATATTCATTGACCAAACCTCTCCTTTTTTAAAAATAAAAGTGCTTAAAATAAGCCTGGCTTTGCAAGAGATAGAAACGAAAAGTATTATTGGATTATTCAATAAGAACATTCAAAACTTTATCAATAAATCTTTTAAATTATAGTTTTAATAACTTAATGTACATTAAAAGGATGAAAGCATCCTCTTGGAATACTGAAGAAAGGTTTAGACTTTCGTTCACGTATCACAAAATGCCTTTATATACTGCACTGTTTTATATAGTTAGGAACTTTGAAACATTAGTCTTTGCATTTATCCACCCTCATATATGGTTGTGCAACTACTTTGGGGCTTACATTTCTGAGCTGGTCAGACATCAGTTAAATTAATTTGTATTTATTGCCACATGTGCAAACGGAAATAACAGGTCCAGTGGTTACTACAGTAAAAACTGCTTACATTTAGGATTTAAAAAGAGTATGCAAAACATACTAGCACTGGATTTTTCAATTTAAAAATAGACCTTCCTAACACTAACTGGAAAAATTAAGAAAACAGTTTTCATCTCCAAAACTGCAAAGTAACTTAAAAACATTATCTCCCTACTATTTTTGTTAGGCACTTTAGGACCTCTTTAACAGAAACTGCTTCAAGTATGGTTATGCAGGAAAGAAGAGTATTGTATGTGTGTGTATGGATATTTATGATCGTTCACTCTGCTTTTATGTGTATATACACACACCATAAATTTGCTTTGCTATGTTTAATTTCTCAGATTGAAAATGCTACAGAAAGACAGTTTTTGATGCCTTTCAGAACTTCTTGCCTCTATCTAATTATTTTAATTATTTACAAAAACAAAAAAACACCTAAGTTGTTTGTACATCTGGAGAAATATTTTTTTCTCCCTATAGGAAACATTTTTGTTGTCTCAGATACAGGACTTTTTGTTGTTGTTGTTGTTTTTTAAACATAGTATGATCAGGTGGTAAGTTAATTGTTCAAAAAGGACAATTATCTTAAGAAAGCAAGTTCATGATGCTCTGTTTGTGTAAGGCAGGGAAAAAAAAGCAAACAACTCCTTCCATTTGCTTCATCTTCTACAGCACTACATAAACAAAACTAGAACCGATACAAGAAGTTGTTCTCCTTTACATTAAAATTTTGTCCAGAAAGTGGGTGCATTTGGTGATACCAAAAGATATATCAATAGTAAGGTCCAAAGCCAAGCTATCGAACTACAGACAACTGAAATATTTGTAAAAATTAAAATTAGTGGTTGAAATGTTTTATTGGCAGTATGCTGGTTTGCAAGGATTTTTATTAGAACTTTAGCCTGTTCAACTTTTTTTTTTTTTAAAAAAAGAAACAATATTTTTCCTTTGACTGATAACAGACAGTGCCAAAAATTATTTCTATGGAACTGTTAAGATTTTTTTCATCCACGAGAAAAAGAAATTTAGAGCGTTTGCTCTAAAATTGTTCTAAAACACAAGGCGATGTGCACTGAAGAACTAACTGTGCAAAACGCAGTGCTGCTGTATACAGTGGCAATGCTCTCAGGTAAAGAGAACATCTCTTTTGTGCTCTTAAAGCATTACCATGAGGCTACTCTCAAACAGAAGGTGGATACTATTCACATTGAATAAACTTCTACATAGGTCAAAGAAAAATGCTTGTAACAGAAATCAGTCAATTTTCTCTCACTTAAAAAAAATCTATTTTGTTTCTCAAACCTCTGTACAATAAAGGGGACCTCTTAAATCCTGTAATACATTTGTCGTCTCTCCAATTATAGATGTCACAAGAATCTCTCCAAATTGGAATTAAGATTTTCTTTACACGTGAGCAAACTGAAGCGTAAGCTGCCTGATGCCACACAGCAACAAAAACCAATATAATCCAGTAGTCCTAGTTTTCTCACTCAGTCATGAGTGAGAGTAAATAACCTTTTCTCCCCAGACATCTTTGCTGTTGTCTTTGCTGACGTAGGATATAAAAGCCTTTCCCAGTTGAAAATGCTGAAAAACACCCATTGGCATGTGATATACCTGAACAGCTCCATTAGTGATGAGATAGCATCTGACCAGGTACTTCACGTTTTAAACTGTAAACCCAAGCTATTGACAACTTTTATTCTTCCTGCCTCCCCCTAAACTCTCTACTGTACCTGATAACACCCTAGGACAGACAACATTTCAGTCTGTACTGTTCTGGTGGCATCCATCGGCTGGAACAGCAGCTCTGTACTGGGACAGCTGACCTCACTGACAAGGTAACACTGCATGCTATAGGTAACATTAGACTGCGCTCAGCTCGGCAGTTCTATCTGTTTCTTCTCAAGCTTCATGAAGGTTAAAGTAGCTGTAAAAGGACCAGCCCAACCTTTCCTCCTGCCTTGCCTCTGCTCTTTACTTCTCTGTCCAAAACAAAGAAAGAAAAAGCTGTTTTCCTTCCTGCCTTCTTTTCCAGTAATGCTGCCTCTGTGCAGTCTTTTTTTTTTCACCCAGCAAAAGCCCCAGTCCTTGGGCCTGTCTTGTTCCTCTAGAAAGGAAAAAGGAAAAAAAGAAGCAGCAGAAAGAACAAGAGTCACCTCGCTACCTTTTCCACGTAACTTGAAAAACACAATTAAGAGTAGTAGTAACACAAAGTGCTGCTAATATAGGACACAGTACTTGAGGCTGAAACAAGAAATCAGGTACAATACACGATATGTGGCAACCCTATCCAAACACCCATTGCTCTGTTGTCCACTTCTAATTTATGACCTTTTTCCAGAACCACCTTCATCATTCCAGAAAAAGGGCAGTGAAGAGGAGGAAACAGGAGCAAAACATCAAGACAGTAGGGATGCTGGCTATTGGACCTTCACTCCTTTATTTGACAACTTCTTGTTCAAGTTCTTTTTTTTTTTTTTTTTACACCACTTGGAAACTAAAAGAAACCGAAAAGTGAAGGGAAGGTACCAGAAAAAGTGAAATAATTATATAAACAATTTAACACCTAAACAATACACATAGCCATTTCTACAAATACTAAAAAAAAGAAATGTAGCAGTGCTTATTAATGAGACAAACCAGCCTGAGATAGGCTGAGATCACTATGACAACATGCACAGAGAATTTGAGATAGCCTGAGTTCATTAGAAGATGATTTTTCAGCCAAATAAAAGTTTTATTATTAATATAAAATTCAAAACTTTGTTCAAAAACCAGTTTTTGCTGTTTTGCTGGAATTCTCTGTAGTGACAGAGATTCAAGTGGGACCTCCTGCCATAGCTGTATTTACAAATGAGAAAAACTATGTCAAGCAATTATCTGAAGAATACATTTCTAATTTCTATTACTGCTGTAAGTTGTTACTAATTACTGGGTAAAAATTCATTCAAAAAATATATTAAGGAGACTGCTGTCTTGGATTCAGCAATGCACAGTAAGTGATCCCTTAAAGTGTTATATGGCAGAAGACTGAGATTGTGTTTGTCCTCACAACATATTCCATATTGTGTCACCATTGCCCGGCCTCACTAGCCACATCCAATGAACTGCTTCCTAAAAGGCATATCAAACTCTCCAGCCTCTCTAGGCTTAAGCCAGCGGAGTGGTTCAAAACCCCATTTGAAAAAAGGATGCTGAACAAAAATTATTTTATCTGTAAGACATCAAATAAACCATATGGCTGAAGAGACTGATGCACATATATCCAATCTTCACCCCTACCCCTGAACTCCAACAACAACAACAAAAATTCTGAAAGAAAAATACTTAAATGCTGAGAAGTGTAACACAAGAATTTCCAAGCATCTCAAAGGAAACAGCTATAGAAAAAAGCAAAACTTATAAAATTCTATGGGGTATTCTTGAGTCTTGATAAGAAAGCCGCCTAACCCGTGGACAACAACTCACTGCAACAGTGTAGAAAACAACTTCTACACATGCTTTTTTCCCTGTTTGAAGAGCCCTCTGTGCAAAAACTTGCTAATTACTGTGATGCACAGTGTTGCATTCTTTGTGAATAAAATGTGAGAGTTGAAGATAACAGGACTGGAATTCCACCAAATGCTCTGAAAAAGCATCTGGAAAAAAGGAGGTTTTGATACTATTTATTTTCAGGGATTGAATAGGAATCAAGTGGAAATACCTAGTTTAAATACATTGTGCATTTAAAATTCAGAGGGTAAGTGATTATGCAATCTGGTTACAGATGTGGATAATTAGGAGGAAAGGCCTCAGACTAAGAGAAAATTAGGTCTTTCCTTTGCAACATAAAGGAAAGAGGATAAAGGACAAAGTAGTGAAAAGATTTAAGTGAAACACTACCCCTAAAAGCAGGGGTACTCAAAGTAAAAAGAATCTCAGGAGACTTATTTAATACAAGTTGATGTCAGTATTATACTAAAATAAGGGAAAGAAGAAAAACTGATGAGAAACTAGGATAAATATTTCAACCTGCTCTTCCATGATTTTATGATTAATATATTTTAGACTTGATAATGGTTTCTTACTGCAAGAAGTGCAGTAACATCTTGCAACTTTTGTAGAGGCAATTATGACATGTTCATAAGATTTAGGTACTTCCCTAAATTAATTGAACTTATTAATTCAATTAATAAATTTATCACATTACATTTAATCTGATGCAAGTTAAAAGGAAATCCTTTGCACCACTTTGCATGTTATACAAAGGTCATTCTCCCCTCTTTATCCTGTCTATTACACTGACAAGCCTTGCTAATCAAGTAGCAGCATGGAACAGTTCCACATTTCACATGGAGTTGTCGTTCCTTGGCAATGAATCACATTTTTGAATATGGAATTATTCCCTTATTCAAAAACATCATTAACTGGAAATATTTGAGTTGGATGAAATATATCAGTCTAATTTAGCAATTAGGAAGGACAGTTTTCCCTACTTTTAGGCCTCCTGCAGTCCCTAAAAGGAGATAAAATCCTTAGAAATGCACAGCTATCTAAGTTGACTGGTCACTATTTATGCCTTGTTTCCAAGAGATCATTGGAAGATAAACTCACTGGCAAATATGCAATTGCACATACATGTGTGTTGAAATCATACCACGGGAATACAGAAGACATAAAGCTAACTATTCATAGAGCATCTAAGTGCAATGCTGCGAATTATGCAATTCTGTTTTAAGTATTCTTAGAACTGTTAAGTGCAATTTCATTAGTAGAAAGAATATGAGAAAAAGCACTTGAGATTTCCATATTTTTAACTAACAGACACATACGTGCTTGTATTTCCTTTAAGCTCTTATGATTGTCTATGTGCTATTGAACATTCACCATTTAAAAACATCTCAAAGACAACTTACAACCAAGTCCCATTTTCTTCATGCAACAAAGACGTAAAAATGTGGTATCATAACTGTTCCCTTGGCAATAAAGTTGGTGAAGACAGAATTATATCCTCAGACCGACAGTTAGCAGCATTTATAAAGAAGTAAGATCTAATATAAATCTTTAAGAAATAACTAAGTAAAAGGAGAAAAAGCCATTACCATGCTAAGATTTATTTAAAAACTTTCTATGTGTTTGACTTCCATTTCATTTTCTGTCCTGTGGAAACATTTAATTATTCTGAATTTATAAACTAAAATAATCAGAAGAACTGTAAACTGTGTGTGTATCATATGAGCTTGGAAATATAGTACCACTTTGGTTAACAGTGGTAAAATGCTGTTTTTTTAATTATATGAAGAATATAAAGAACAGAAAGATTAAGCGAAGAATGACTACTGTACTTGGAAAAGTTTAGTTTGAATTTGCTTTTTCCATCACGTGCCAAGTCTGTAATAAGTTAAGATACTTTGTGCTACCTAAAATCATCATGTATTAAAATCCAGCTTCACCAAAAGCACTAAAAATCATTCTCCCCAAATATTTCCAGCTTGACAGGAGCATGCTAAAAGCATTAAGAAATGTAAACACACAAGAAAACTGCAAATCCCACCTGATGATCCAAATATATGGCATTCCTTTGAAGGTGATGTGAAAGAATCTCACTCTAGCAGGCAGCAGTCAGAGGGAAAAAGGAAGGGAAGGGACAGAAGGTGCAGAATGCATGAAAAGAGTTTTAAAAGATGTAAACTAGACAGTGATCTGTTTTATGTAGAAATACCTTTTTTTTAAATGATCTATTAACAAATTCTGACTCCAAAACAGAAGCAATGAAAGTTTGCCATGAATCAGACTATGAACTAAATACTACATTAGATTTTGGTTTTACACATAAAATACAGTATGCTCACATGAAATGCCTACTTAACTACACAGAAAACTATAAACCCTCTGATAAATCGGTTTTAAATATATCCTGATTTTTGTACAAGATTCATTAAGGTTATATCTGATACAAGGCAATATAATCAATGAAATTAATATCATGATCTTTCACTGCTATTTTTTTAATAACAGCAATTGGTTAAAAGCTCATAACTTTAAACTACAATGCATTTAAAATATTCCTATGTCATTTTAACTCAGCTAATATCAAAAAGCTATGAGCTAAAACCTCCAAGGGTTCATAGCAGAACATCCATACACAAAGAAACAACCACACTCTATTCTACACCCATGGTAGTCCGAGAGTTTTGCACTCAGAGTACAACACAAATTGATTAATGAATAACTAACAGTTAGTGAGAATGGTACATGACACATTGCTTTATAGCTGACCTTTGGGCTGCTGGCCTCAAGTTTTAGTTGCATGAGCTGTGCTAGTGTGTGTTCCCGGATACTACTCAGTTCAGCTTGCTGCCGTCTCAGCTTTATTAGCAGCAGTGTGAGCTCCTCTGGCTGAAGGAGTGCAGTGTGAGAAGCCAAAGAGTAGAAAAAAGGTTAATTGGTATCCTAAACAACACTTAACTAAAATAAGGGTTCTTAGAATCTTTCTCACAAAACCTTTTTATAGCAATACAACAAAAGATGTATCATTTTTCTCAAATTGACTGCTTTCAAATATATAACAAAGGATTAAGTTTTTTAACTACTCAAAGCAATTAACACTGCAAATGCCATAAAAATCAGAGCATTCTGAATAAAGGACAAGGTAAGTGGGGATTTTTCAGGAGAAAGTCTGTGTAGCCCTCAAACTTTTTCTGACGTGCACATCACATTGAAGATACTGACTTAAGTGAAGTAAGATTAATTCCAAACCTTAGGATATCATTAACTGTACACAGACAGCCATTTGAGCTTGGGGAAAGAATCAAAAAGTACCCTCAGAAAATTTAGGTTTCTAGAATAGTTCTTCAAATTTTTGCATCAAGATTAAGAGTAAAAAAAAAAAAAAAAAAAAACAAACATGATAACTGAACTATGTCAGAAACAAACATCTTTAACAAAAATAAAACTGAACTAGCACAGTAAAAAAAAAATTCAGTCCCTCCTTCCACAGGTCTGAGGCATTAACTTTTATGACTAAGAGGTACAATACAGCCTTAGGAAGGGATACAGAACAGAAATTTAAACCCAAGATTACATGAATAGAGTTACACACAATTTTTTTTTTTCCCTAGGTAATTCTGCAAAGCTTAGGTCAATTTGGAAAAATCTCCCTGAACCATTCCTGGGAACCACTTCTATTAGCAACACTTCAAAGAAAATGAAACATTATTAACATCACAAGTATTTTTGTTATGTTCCTGTTTGCTTCTGTTTCTTACACTTCTTCAGAACTAAATCTTATAATAGGTGAAATAGTAATCCAACAATTTACTTTACTTATATGTTCTGTGAGCTTTAAAACAAAAACAAACAAAAACAAACAAACAAAACCAAAACAAACAGAAAAACTAGGTGCTTATTCTCTGCCACAGTCATGGAATTTCCCCAAAGCAGAGAATAAAATGGCTCCAAAGAACAAGGTGTTAAATTACTGAAAACCAAATGCCCTTTTTTTTAGAATAAAGAAAAATGTCTTAGAATAAGCATGGCACTGTTGTGAGCTTGTACCTAAGTAGCCCACAAGAGGGAGCAAGGGATTTCCACATAGCTTCAGTTGTCAAAACCATTTGCTTTGAAGGAAAACCAACACCAAAGCCAAATTGTCCAGTGGCCAATCTTGCTCTTATATTACCCTTTCAATACCTGGATTTTAAATATTTGATTTCAGAAACAATGCATAAAAATCTAGACTGCTATACAAGGTACTTTCAAGTTATCTCCAAAAATAAGTGGCAATGCTTTCAGTTTGAAAATTCACGTTTTTTTTTCAAAGCCCAAGAAAATTTATGTTTGGAAACAAGAGAAGAGGAAGTAGCGAGTTTGAACAAAAGGAATAACAAACCATATTTTTTTCAAGATCAAAACTTTTCTTCATATGGCCAAATCCCAGTTTTAGCACATTAAGAATCAACTAATTGGTGGTACTTACATACAATGTTTGCAAGTTTTTTTTTTTTTTTTTTTTTTTTTTCCTCCATAGAGGAGTCCTACTCTTCCCTAGACATTCACTGTATTGCAAACAATTTTGACATTTCTGTAAGTGCTGTAGTTTTGATGTAACTCTTGGGACTCTTGCAACAAACACAGACTTTTGTTTAAAGAGCTACCTGCAGATTGTCCTCCTTCTGGCCTCTATAATGCTTATACACTTCTTACAGGCAGAAGCTTGGACCTCCTTGCCCCCTACACCCTGCTCATCACCCCAACTCCAGTAGCACAGCCCAGGAGAGCTGATGGGGCCATGAACCCAAAGAAATGTCTGTGAAAAATAAGGCAGAGATAAGGCACCAGCTGCCAAAGGCTATCCCGTAAGTTGCTAAAGATGCTAGAGATTCATGCTGGGAAGTGCAAGTAACAGGGAGGTTTAAGCTGTGGAAGGATTAACTGGGGAGCTGGTGCCCACAGTATGATTCACAGTCTGTAGTCTCTATTCATAACTACCTCAAAGATTACAGAAAAGAGATAAACACAGTCAAAGAAATCAAATAAATTCAGCACAGTTTCTTTGCTTTTAGCCAAGAGTCTTTTTTCAGTTAGGGAGATGGACTGTATTCACCAACATTATTTTGATTAAATACCTTCAATGAGAGTTCCAAGTCTATGACAGAAAAATGGGAGATGCTCAAAAGAGCTTCATTTTACCAAATGCAGTTTTAGTATCCTTAAGATCTCCCCAAAACAGTAAATTTTGTTTCTACAATTTTCTTAGGAAGTATTGGAGACATAAGTATTCTGTGATACATCACTGAAATTCCTCAGGGTGGAATAGCTCAAAGATGATTAAATAAATCCTTATTTCTGAAAGAAAATCTGGACTTAGTGACTACAGAATATTCTCAGAATTCAACATAAACACAGAGAAGTTCTTCACTTGCTTAAAAAAAAATCCTCACCAATTAAAATAACGGTTTCATTTAATGTAAACTCTGAATAGACGAAGATTTCAGTGTTGCCTCTTTATACTTAAATAATTATTCTTTAACTAAATAAAGATGATAAAAATGATGTACCAAATAAAAATACAACTCACTGTTTTGCCTTGGAGGCTCTGAGGAGTAACAGGCTGTAAACTCAGACCTGCTGGCATTGACCTTCTGTCAGGCACAAAGACATGCTGTACAAAAACAAAATTGCACAGTATGATACATAGTTATCTAGAGACTGAGCAACTATTCAATGTGGAAAAATAATTAACCCAACTTCATGCTCATGACTTCATGCTCTCTCCGGACCTACTATCTACGACACTTCAGTAGCTACTTTTACATTGTAGAAATACCTGATTTCATTGTTCATATATTGTTAACAGCTATCTCATAGTTGTTGCCCTACTGATAGCCCACATAAACAACAGCAATTTTAGTTTATAATTGAAAGCTGTTTAAAAACTTAAGATCTTTACATAGGTGAAGTGGTTTAAATCTTAAGTTTATTCTACTGATTTTAAACAGTCTCCTAATCACCTACCTCTTAAAAACAAGCTTGTGTTTTTAAGTTAATGGGAAAGGCTAATTATGTAACTATAAAAATACAAACAACTGAAAGGCATGAAAAAATGAAGGAAAACAGAAGTCTTGCGTAAAATATGCTAAATATGAAATGAAATACTAATAGAAGCATTACAGATGGTAAAAAATATCTGAAAGCAAAACATGGCTGAAATGACAAAAGCACATACTCTGCATGGCTGATATCTCTCAGATTTGCGAGGATTGCTGAATTTCCAGTGCAGTTGAGACTTAAAGGATGCCAAAACAAAAAGACTCCTCTGTTTATATGGAACTATTTTTTTTTTTTTTCTCCAGAAAGACGACTTAATAAATAACTGTAAGATGTTTAAAATGCTTTAAAATTAAGTTAAAGATTTTTTGCCTGCATCAGGAGACACTCCAAACTATAAGGACACCTGCGCTAAAGATTTGGGAAAAAGCTTCAGGAGCATTTTAAACAGTCAACTCTAGGAAACCAAATTCTAATTTTATATTCAACTTAAAGAACAATTATTTTGTAATGAACTCCAGTCTCTTTAAAAACATGCATAACACAAGCATGACAGATATAGCAGAACCACAGGCATCACCACTCAGGTTTACAATTTTTAGTCTCTCTTCTTTTAGTCTCTCTTCCACTGATGAAGACTAGACAAGTTATGCTAAGGGTTTATACAAATAGTCTTATCTTCTTCAGTGATTTCCCTAAGAACTCCAAGGCATCAAAAGAATCTCTTACACTCAGTTTTCCATTGGAACCCAAGACAGCCAAAGTTGTGGCTGAAGAATAGACTGAATAGAATATACAGAAAGAATATACAGAAAGAAATACAAATATAGAAATGAAATTAGAAATAGAATATACAGACTAAATAGAATATACAGAAAGAAATATGGGACTTTCAGTCCTCTTGGAGTTCCAATTAGAGAAGCTAAAACGAAGAAAGATGTCTATACATACAAAAAATGTATTATATTCAGAACAGACTATTCTGAACAATTCACCAACTGTCTCCTTTTCTTCCTTTTTGAGAAGTGTAATATCACAGACAGTAATATTAGGATAGGCCTTGCCCAGCATATTGAAAAATTATTATTTTATAACCATTAGTTTAAGTGCTTTTTCAAATCAAACCTTTCTCCATGAAAACAGCAATACAATTTAATCTTCATTGCAATCAAATATGACAGTTCAGCGTGATCTCTAGAGTAACTATACACTTTCTAATAGAAATCCTTGTAAATATGTTTGACTATTAAAATAAGTCTTTTACCTTAGTATGATGCACCCTATGTCTTCGATCAATAGTGACATCTCCTCTTTGCACAGGTGAAGACACTTCTGACCTGTAGGTGCGCTGTGGGGAATATCCTTGGAAACCAGCTATTGAACCATGAGAAGGTGAGGTGGGAATTGAATGCATTGTCTGATCAGAAATATTAATCATAGTTTTTGGGCTGCTTAAAGTACTGTGTCTAGTAAGAGTTGTTTGCTTATTGTAAAACTGGCGTTGCTGCCACTCATAGAGCTGCCACATCGTGTCATCACGCATCGACCTTCGTTTTTCCTCAGCTGTTACTGTTCCCATGGTTCTGTTGTAAGTTGAAGGTGTTACACTGCAGATGCTTTCTGGCCTTGCTTTGCTGTTTCGTGGCAGTGTTCTGTAGCCTTCTGGGTACCGCGGTAAAACTTGAGGTCGATGGCTTGGCATATTCCTTGGTAACGTCTGGTAGGAGATTATGCTGAAACATATTTTTTCTTTTTATTAGTGGATAGCATTAATATTATGGCAATATCAAGTTATTCAATATAGATTAGGTTTATCTAGCTATTACCTTTTTTGAGTACTGCAAGAGTCATTTTAAAAACATGCAAAAAATCAAGATGATTAAAGAATCACCTATCTTGATTAAATGCACTGTAGCAGCTGAAACTGGATCCTATCTCTGATGAAACACTTAACTACTTAATTCAAATTTCATCTTTTTACCAGTTTAATAGTCTAGTGATGACAATTATAGATCAATTCTGTTCTATATGCTAGATAGCTCCAAATTTTTTTTTACACTTATAATTTCTGTACTGTACAAATATAAGCCCCTCTTAAACGTTCACTTTTTCAAAAGTGAGAAAGTTTCCTGTTGCTTATTTAAGAAAGTCTAAAGCAATTACTATGGATATTAAATATGCCTTTTTAACAGCACAGTAAGAGAAAATAGCAGTAATTGTCAGAGGACAGAATTGAGGTCATAAACACAAAAGGATTCATTCAATCCTTATCTAAAATTCTGAGAAGTCCAACTTAAAGCCATTTTCTGCTGATCACACCTATGACAGATAACTTGCCCAAAATCTCACAGTGGACACGAAGCAGCCATCAGAGGGCAGCAGCTTCCAGCTACACCATGGCAAGCCTACTTCAAACTTAAACCCTGGTACCACAAAGTAACAGGATCTGAAGTCAGTTCTGCGTGACTTTTGTGCATCAAACACATTAAAGAAATGATGTAGGGCAAAAGGCAAGATACAACATTATGTATGTTTGGTACTTATGAAATAACTTAAGGAAATTGATGATGGTAAAAAACACTTTTCATTGAAAATAACTAAACTGAATATTTATAATCACCTGTATCATTTTGTTGATGAAAACTGATACAAAAAGCTTTACATACAAAGTCTGCTACAGTTTCTGAAGCTTTCCAAGAATTACTGAAGTATTATCTCCATTCTGTAGGTTGGACACCTTTCTATTACCACAGAAAAATTATAAAAAGGGAAAATAGATTCTCAATCCAGTTCTTTTGTTGCAAAACCTACCTAAATGCCTCTAAATTTCTCCACGCAATGTATTATTAATGATAAGGGCTTTTCTCCATCTCCATACTAGAAAAAAGCAACCAAGACACTTCTAAGTTCAATTTCAAACTTTCAAAATACAATTTTAGCTGTTCACAGATGGGTGTGGCGAAGTCTGATATTTTAATGCAGATGACCAGTAAGCTGGATATGCTTCAGTCAGTGAAGCTCCTCTTCTATTTTAGGGCACTGTAATCCTGCTGGATTCTTCAAATATCCCAGACAACTTGAAGAAAAGCTGCCCGAAGTTCTTAATACACAAAGACTGCAATTTCAAGTCCGGATGCAATTAATTATGTGTATTCTGGAACATTTAGGAAGGTGACATATCAATCATTTATTGGCAAATGAAAAAAAAAAAAAAACTGTAAGAAGTCCAACCACCTCAATATTAAACCTTGGTTTACATTGTTTGATAAAACATAAAACAAACAAACAAACACAACTGATTCACCAATGTCCTCTAGATACTTGCAGAAACATCCTTCCAATCAAATCCAAAACTGGAGTGTATTGCAGATTGCAATACTCTACTCTAATTTCGCTGCCTGGCATGCAAACTTACTACCACAGTGAATCAGGCAGTCATGCATACCATGAGGTTGCAAAATATTTCTGCAAACACCATCATAAATAGCTCACTACATGTGTTCACATACATAAAAAAAGGGCTTCCACGTGAGTGCATAGACTCTTTAAAAACTCTTTCAGAAGTTGACTGTTGGGGTTGCAATATTCATTCTGGTGTGCAAGCTGGACTATTTGGTAAAGGGACTCCTGGTATGGCCCTGGGTGCTTAGTATTCAAGGTTATGAATACCTTCAGATCAAAACCTCAAAATATTCCTTCATCCTAAAAAATGCAAATACCAACTGCCACAATGTACTCAACCTCCGCATGTAAATCACAAAAAGGGTGACTGAGTGAAGATGACAACATGGTGTTGTACAGCAGTCATTTACTACTTAGGATGAAGCTTACATGGGGCAAGGTAAGGAGATGGAGGTTACACCATGGATTAGCAACAACAAAACAACAGACGTGATACCATGCAACCCCTCCTCTGTATTTTTCACATTTCAGAAAGACCACTCACTTTTCACCAAAGGTGTTTTTTTGGTGGAGGAAAACTAACTCTATCCTAGCTGAAACCAGGATATTTACTCATGACTGGCTTGTGCAAAATTCATTCAATAAAATGATACTAGATAGAATGGTTTTATCTTTAATAAAACATACAGGGTTTGTCCTCCTTAAAGCATCGTTTCTCTTTCAAAACTATGTCTAGATCCATGGAAGTGGCAGATAACTTCAAGAATTAAAACGTTACCATCATTCCCATTAATTTCTGAGGCAATCAAACTACCAAGTAAACAGCCTATTCTTCTGAAAAATTAGTTTTACAGTGAACCCCCTTCATTCCAGACTGATGATAGCTATTAGCTCTTATTTTATACATAATTATTTAATTGAACCTCTTCTTGCTAACACTTCAGTACTATTGAAGTCCTAATTTTTATTTTTCCACAGAGATTCAGCTTGGTCCTTCATGATTTCCCTGAACGTAGAGATGTAGTAGAATGCATTTTTGTTACAAGTCAGCAACTTCACCCCATAAAGTGAAGACTACTTTTCTCAAAAAAAAAAAAGTAATGAGTTTAACAGGTCTTACCACAGCCTAACTATTCCCCCGCCCCAAACTTCAATATAAACTGGAGCTTCTTTCTACTCTCAGTCACCAACTTCAGTTCTACTTAAATTTCTGTCTCCGGACAGAATCTGAGAAAATCAGAACCAAAAAAAGCTGCACATTTTGAACACACCACTAAGCATCCCGGTAGTTATTCAAGGCCACTTCCACACAAAAGTAATAAAGACAGCACAAGGTCGATTCTTTCTCTATTCTATTCTAAGAATAAAATATTGCTAATTAGTAGAATATGGTTAACAGTACTTCCCAGTACAATGAAATCACTTTTAGGATTTTATGCTTGCTCACAACTGAAAAATGGCACAGCTACTCAAATCTCTACAGTTCAGATGCAAGTTTTAAAGTCCAATTTAAAAAAATCTAATTGCAACATAGAACTTTCTCAGTTCTAATTATACAAGCATGCATAAGAAATAAATGTCAGGTTGTGCAAGTCACTCTCTGTAGTGCAAATTTCAAACCTGATCAAGCTACTTATGTTGAGTACTTCATGAAACAACACATTAACAATTCCTAATTATATTTAATGAAGGAGTAAATGCAATGAGGAAAGTTTGAACCAATTTTGGCAAATGTAGGTTAAACTAATGTAAAATCTTTGCTGTCTTGCAAAAACTGAAAAAAAAAAAACAGCCCCCATATTTTGACATTTGAGGAAAACAGATTTTCTGAACTTGGTTCTATTTTAAGCTCTAGTTTCCAGCTCTTTGAAATATCTTCTGTGATACCATTCCCATTATTTCTAATCTTATGTAGCATTATTATTTTTTTATACTTTATTTCTAGAGCTGCTTGTTTGTAAGCCAGCCACAAAGTAGCGTCCCTATACTTCTGTCAGAGAGAAATTGCTATCAGCACAAAATTCAGTATCGTCAGTCACTCACACGTAATTTTAAATGTTCAAGAATAAGCATTGGAACTCAATATTAAAACTGGAAGATATTTAATTTCACAAGAAACAAATTGCTAGGCATGAAGTTAGACTTCTATGACTTACTCCTACATAAAGCTTCTACCTCTCTGATTAAAACTTGTTGAAAATTTAAAAAAATGCATGAAATATATTTAAGACTTTCAGATAAACACTAGTACAAGAATTTGTAAATAAAAATGCTGTAGACAGGCACTTTCAAGAACAGACTTTAAGAAGGACTTTTTTTTTATTTATTACAAATTCTCTCTGCTAGGACAGAGATACTTCTAACACCCCGAAGGGGTATCTGGCCATTTGTATTTATTATTAATAGTTGAATAGTTTATTATTAATAGTTTAACTTAATAATAATTCAATGTTAATAAAAGAAACAGATCTGTTCTGAGTAAGCACCCAAGTCCTTCTTACAGAGAACAATAAATTATTCATTTACATAATAGGGACTGAAATATAACTAGCCAGTTTAAATATTATTTGGTAGGAAGTCTAGTTTAAAAAAAAAAAAACACATAGCACTCACCCTCTCGCTTCTTCCTCTTGCCCTTTTCCTCTTTGTATTTTAATCCACTGTTCCAACTGCAGCATTGAATTAGTTCTCTGCATAACTCGTTCAGACTCCATATGTGACTGAATTGCATTGTGCTGACCTCCATCTTCAGCATCTGCCAGGACAACACCAATGGCTTTATTCTCAGACCCATTTAAATGAACTGGTGGTCTAAAGTGTCCAGCCTGAACTGTGCTTATGGGTAGAGTCCTGTATTCTAATCCCAAAGGATTCAGCTTTACACTGTTAATTTTTGTTAATGGTTTATCTTGCCCAACTTTCTGAAATCCGTATTTTTCAGCTTCCAAAGCTTTCTTCTCTTCATTTTTGTTTGCTTCTTTGTTTTTCTGGTTATTCTGTGCCTCTGGCTTAATTAGCACCCGATGGTTTGAAACATTATTGGCCTCTCGTGGTGGTGTATTTTCAGTGGTTAACTTCTCAACTCTACAAAGGAGAATATATGACATCCTATAATATCAACAAAATATTCATTAAAAACTAATAACAATAATAATAAATAAGTGAATCCCTTTCCTGTATACCAGGGTTTTTCTGGTGGTCACTATCCAGATATTTTAAACTAATATCTTGTCTTTGAGAGAGAAATCCAGGACAAATTTTCCCAATCATCAGTGGTAACTTCCTTTCCCCCAATCCCCAGCTTCTCTTCCTTTGATGTTTTTAAAACATTTGTAACATAGGCTTTTTTTTTCTTTTTTAAGCCAGCTTTATATTAATCCCCCTTCACAAAACATGCAATAAACAAGACGAAATAAAGGAAGAGTCTGAAAAGTAGATGTTCAATTCCCAGAGGGCTGGACATTTAAACAGTAAAATTACTCAGTAGTTATTCAAGAGCCAAAGCTTCCAGATGTCAACAGCCTTAAATTCAGACTATTTTTTAAGTCTATCTTTAAAAATGGTAGCAGATTACACTGTTGACTAGCTTGTGATTCACAATACCACTGAATTTAACATATAACAAGATCCTTTAAAGAAAACAAACAACTTTTCATGGTCACTCACATCAATTAGGTTTCTCTGGTATGCTACCACTTTGGCTCTCATACATTTTAAGGAAAATAACTGTGGCTTCCCTAATTTTAGGGGAGAAGACAGCTGCTGACTAAGGGAACTGCACCACAAAAACAATGGTATTTTTAAACAGCTACTGCTTGACAATACTTACACAAGTAGTCAATGCATATAATTCTATTAACTGTCTTAGTTTCAAAATGTCAAGAAACTGCACACTTTTCAGCACAAGGACATGATCTTAACATCCAGCTCTGATAGTGACATTTTTTATTTCAACTTCCCAGAAAAAAAAAAAAAAGCTGAAATGTATTGATCAACATTTTTGGATATGGGATGAAGAAAAAAATGTTTTAAATGCATATCTCTTTATAAAATGAAACTAAGAACAAAGCTATTTTAAGATGATATCAAACTAATCTTTCAGACTGCATGTTTTGGCAACATTATTCATCTTTACAGTTTTGTCCAGTTCAGGTGCCTAATCCATTTGCAGAGAGGCCATCACATATATTTAATTGACCAATAGCAAATGAATGACCACTCCTCTGAAAGGTGCACCAGTTCCAGGTAAGTACAATCATAACAGTAAGCATTTTTGCTTACCCAGTCTTGAATGTAAGGCCAAAATTTGTAACAAGTCTACATGGCTTAAAAAACACGTTGGGAAAGTGAACTGCCCCTAGTGGGTTTACGTGGCAAGGCTTTGGTAGCAGGGGACCATAGGGATGGCTTCTGTGAGAAGGATCTTGAAGCTGCCCCATGTTAGGTAAGGGCCCCACTGCTGACCAGAGTTGAGTCAATAAGCGATGTTGTTTTGCACCTCTGTGAGAGCATATTTAAGAAAGGGAAAAACAAACAAACAAACAAAAAAAAAAACACTGCATCACACAGCACCTGGGAGAGTGAGAGGAGTGAGGAACAGCCTTGCAGGCACTGAGGTCAGTGAAGAAGGAGAGGGAGAGGTGCTCCAGGCACCGGAGCTGAAGTCCCCTGCGGCCTGTGGTGAGGACCATGGTGAAGCAGGCTGTCCCCCTGCAGCCCATGGAGTACCACGGTGGAGCAGGGTTCCACGCTACACCCCATGGAGGAGACCACAGTGGAGCAGGTGGGCCTGCACCAACGGAGACTGTGGCCTGTGGAGGACCCCTGCTGGAGCAGGTTCCAGGCCGGACCTGCAGCCCATGGAGAGGAGACCATGAAGGAGCAGGTGAGCTGCTGCCCATGGGGGACCCAGGTTGGAGCAGTTTGCTCCTGATGGATGGACCCCGTGGTACGGACCCATATCTGGAGCAGTTCTTGAAGAGCTGCTGCCTGTGAGCAGCTCACACCGGATAAGTTCGGCAAGGATGGCATCCCATAGGAAGGACCCCACAGCACAAGGGATGAGAGTGACCGAAGAGCGGCAGCAAAGAAACACTATAGACTGACCATAGTCCCCATTCCCTTGTTCCCCTGCACCACTCGCAGGAAGGAGGTGGAAGAGGGTAGATCGGGGAAAGGTGCTTTTGGTTTCTTTCCTTTGTTTCTCACTTCCCTAGCCTGTTAGTAATAGGCAATAAATCTTAATATCTCCCTATGCTGAGTCTGTTTTGCCCATCATGATAATTACTGCGCGATCTCCCTGTCCTTATCTCAACCCCTGAGTCCTTTTCATCGTATTTTCTCCCTGTTCCTCTTTGAGGAGGGGTAGTGAGAGAGCAGTTGTGGTGGAGCTCAGCTGCCCACCCTAGTAAAACCACCACACTGCCAACAAGCCAACTACTTGAGACAGAACCCCAGTAAATGTATAAAGGACTTAAGACTGTAAGGTCCTTACGTTATCCACTGTTTACGAAGTTGGATGCTTAATTTTAGTTGTATCTCCCATTATCAGTATACTCTTGCTATGAATTCTTGGTGGAATGGAATCAAGAACTCATTTTGATAACTATGCCATTTCAAACGAACAGCAAGACACCAATGTCTGTTGCACATGGTATATGAGTTAGTACGAAATGCACATGCACTTTGTGTGCATTTCATACTGTGATACTTCATATGTGCATATGAGATGAGATTTCTTGTGTATTTCTGACACAGCCGTGATGATCCCAATGCCTCCTGGATAATTCACTATAGTATGAAAGTTCTATAAAATTAGTTCTATTAATGTAAGCATCTCAAAACAGTCTTCTCCCTTTATTTTCTTCCAGTGATTATTCCTGAGCTCCTGACACAAAAGTGTGTACACATTAAGTGTATTGCAAATGAAAATATTCACATCAATGATCTAAAACATATCTCTGGTTACTTGTATCATCATTATTTTTAAACACCATTTTTTTTCTTGAACAACATTATTAAATGAAAAGGCTAGACACATCTGATGATTTTTCATAGCAGAAAAATTTAGCCAACAATACCTTTTAGAGGAAAAAAACCCTTACATAGACGTATACCCAAACCATATTTTCTATAGTTTCCAAGTATCAGCAAAGAAATACTAAGCTAATCTCCTGCTGTGCTTTAAAAGTGATTAGTTCCTTTTTTTTTTCCCCAAAAACCTTAGAGTATTGCCAAGACCCAAACATTTCTGACAAGGTTCCTCCTTAAGGATATATGAAGAAAAGGATCACCTCCTCACTCCACCTCAAAACTGTACTATCTAGTGATTTAACATAAGATAAAGGAACTTACCAAGAAAAAAAGTTAATTAAAAATCCCCATTTCCTGCAATTATCAAGCCAAAAGAGGTAATAAAATTTAAGCTTTTAGCCAGCACTCAGTAGTTTGCAAATAAATTCTAAGTACTACTTTGGAAATAATCCTAAACACAGGTAGTATTATATGTAGCATGCCTTAATACTACCATCTACCCTCTTATAGAAAATTTTGTATCAATCTGCCTCAGGTTGCTTTATTATAGAGAAGCAGTTGACATTTTATGGATAGAAAAACTGTGGTGCAGACAAGAGCGTGGCATCCCTAAGGACACTCATCCGATAGGTGGCAAAGTCAAGGCTTAGCATAGTGTTCTATCCACGTTATCATACTTCTCACTGGAGATCTTAATTTAAAAAGCAATGAAAAAGAACACCACATAATTGTTTTTCCATGCTACCTATGTGCTTTATCACTTGTTACTATGGTTATATGCAGCAGAGCCAAGCATTTCTATTTGACATCCTTTCTGATGGTGCAGTGGCTGAACGACTGACGTTTGAATCGATAAAAATAGACTTTTGGGCTCACCTTCAACTTTGTGCATCAGATCAGTCAAATCAGTGTGAACAAAAGATCCCTTTCAATAGCAAATTTTCCAAGAGGGAAAGAATTATCAGAAATTAGCATGTAAATCTAAGAAATATAAATCCCTATTTATTTGTGTCCATTTTACAGTCTGGCACTCAAAGACATTTAACAAGACTCATGGGGTATTCAGAAGGATAAGAGATGAAATGAGAGAATGAGCATCAAATACACGTGTTTCAGCTTATAAATTGCATTCGGTATATATTTCTGCTAGAAAATATGTATGGAACAGTAATACATGAAAGGTACTAATTTCAGCTTTTATAAACAAATCTAAAATAATAAAATGGATGGGAGGGCTACGTAATCAAATATCAGATGGACATGAGGACTGCAAATGTAACAAAGCCAGCTAGAGGCACTTGAAAAGAAAAAGCCATGTTTTTCAAACACAGCACTGTCAGTGAACCCCCATTGTGGATGCTGTTATGCTAACAAGTGCTTTTTTGGCAACTTAGCTTATGCTGTTCAGGGAGAATAATTAATAGGAGAAAAAAGACAGTTCTTAGTACATACTGCAACATTCAGAAGAATGAACAAGGAGGGCTCTAGCACACACAGCTGACAGTGAGAGTACAGGAAAATCAGGCTCAAACTTAAGAGTGTAAAGAAATCAGCATTTAGCGTAAAATGATGGTTGATGGACATCAGCATCCACAAGCACAAGCAATCAATCAGTTATCAGACAACTTGACTGGGTTCTGTAGTGTTACAACACTGAATTAATAAAATGGTCTGCTAATACAGAGAGGTTGTTTGAGGCTGTATTTTGAGCGATAAGCTTAAGTAGTTCCTCACTGATTACAGTATTTGTTGCTAATGATTTTGGTAAGTTCCTCAGTACATTATTAAAATTGAATTTACTGCCTAAGTAAAAAAAAAAAAAGCATAGCAAGGTAGAATTACAGTTAAGTCAATAGGACCAATTTGTAATTGTCCTTTCCTACAGTTGTATGTCATAAGGGAGTTTTTCTACTGGAAGTTTCAGTTTCACATCAATTCTAAAAGGAATGGTTTTATTTTTCTCACCTCATTTCTATATTATGTTGCTCATTATATGTGGAAAGAAAGATTTTTTTATGGCAAACCATGCGAAAGAAACCCACAACTTATTTAAATTTTTGTTTTATCTTTTTTTTTCCCCTCTAAGGAAATCACAGGCTCAGAAAAAGAATCAAGACAGATTCTAGCTCAGAAGTTATTTCAACCTGAAATGTGCCATTTGACAAACTCTTGTGCATAAATTTTCAGAGTACCATAAGCACAGAAATCCCTTAACTTCTAGATTAAAAGAGCTATGCCTATAACAACTCTGATTTATTACTGGGCAATTTATATTAACAAGCAGAGGAGAGTTCCTCGATGTCAACTTGCATAAATATTTAAGAAACTAAGTTCCTAGTAACTCCAACAACTGTATCGTAAGTAACTTGGTCTGTTAGAAAACTATATTCAGTGTAATGACCTAACTTCTATGAATGGTAGAATTGAGAAACAAAAGCACTGCATTTCTTCAACGCAAATCATTTATTCTTAAAGCTACTTGCATGCCAAACTTTAGGTTACTTAAAGATGAGGTAATATGATACTTAATACTTAACAGAATTGTACAGGGAAGAAACAGTATTTCTTCTGGATAAGATCATATCCTGCTACATGGTTCATTTTAAGAATTGGATCATTAGCCAAAAGATGGATTCTTTAGAAACAGATGTCTGAGTGATTTTTTCCTTATTATAGCTAACAGACATGAAAGTTTTTAGAGACTTCAATGGTTTTGAAATGTGTTCTTTCTCAAGTAATTATTTCAAGACAACTAGCAAATTTTTCAAATAGGTCAAATTTCTTTTGTTCATTTTTTTTTCCTTCCTCAATTAGAACAACAGGATAATGTTATGGAGATGCTTTTTGTGTTTCTGTCACTTGTTTCGTCTGTCAGTAAATCCATTCATCTTGATAACCAGGCAGGAAACTACAGATTTCACTGCTGAGTGCTTTTCTACTAGTTCAGTGTACTACACTGATTCACCAAGGACTGAAGCAGCTGAAGCAACCCATGTCAGATAGCAAGAGCATGTAGCTGGATAAAAAGCATTAAATAAGTTCAGCTACACTGTGAATCCCCCCCATTTGCCTATACACTATCAAGCAGGTAGACATCAGTGCTGGAATAGGCACTGCAGCTGAAAAAAGGAGATAGGTGCGTGACCAAGCATTTGGAGAGGAGGGAATACCCTTAACTGCAATGGACTGCACGTCAGTTATAATAAAGCAATCATGGAACCGCAGCCTAGGAAGAATGACAATCACACAATGCTGGACCAAACACCAGCAAAAGATTACTATGCATCTTGATAGGCTCTAAGGCAGGAAGCATGACTGGACAGCTGCATTACAAACCAATAAAAAAAGTGAACGTTTACATAAACGAAACTTTTGATTGCTTATGTTCAAACAAATATCACAAGCAATACTGTAGCATTTGTCCATATATTTGAATTAACTAAGCATGTTCTACACAACATACATGACTATTACATCAGACTATGAAGACACTTAAAGAGGTTCTGTCAGAGATGTACCTTTTTCCAATTATTTTTTTCTACTATAGAGATGTGCTTTCACATGTTCAATCTTACATTACTGCATACCCCAAATCAAGGTCCTTTCATGGGTTCAGAAAGATTCAGAACGACCCACTTCAGTATTACTACCCCTATAACCAAGGCATTATTTTTGTTCAAAGTTCAGTGGGTCTGATTTGGGTTAATCATGTCTGTCTATAAGCTACCACAGCTATCTGCAAAACATTTGCAATAAAACCCAACCCAGAGTTTTAAATTAAATGTATTATTCACTAAGTGAAATGAGATATTTTGTCAAGGTAATCTAATTGTTTTAAGTGCAATCTCTTTTAAAAGCTCTAAATTGAAAAGTTAAAAGGTGAAAATGCTATTATAAGAAAAGTATCAATGTTTGCGCTCTTATCTCACTCTGCTCATCCCTTCCCCACATGTATTGTTCCCAAACAAAAGTGGAGTTACAGGAGACAAAGAATAAAACATGTTTATATACAGTATGAAATCTTACATCAATTTTATAGCAGTAATCAGACCTACCACTCCTCATTTCTACAAGCGGAAACGTTTATTTTCAGCAATTTGGAACTGTTCCTTGTTTACTTTTATCTGCCTGAAAGTCCCACAAATTGATGAAAAGAAAATTTTCATTATATATATATATATATATATATATTTCATTATATATATATGTAATCTCTCAAAACATTAAAACATCTAAGATTAAATGTATCAAATCATTGTGTCTCATTTAATACTTCTGTCAGCACCATACCAGAACACAGGATACAGAAATGACACAAATGAGTTAACAGCAATGACTTACACAAGTGATGCAAAATTGAGAAAAATTCCTTGTGCTTTGACAAGTTTAATGTGCTCACTCAAACACAAAAAAGGTACCTTTTCTGTCTTTAGTATCTATGTCTATGGAATTTTATTTTATTTTTTAACTTAAGATTTCTTAGCATTGCTGCCACTCATTTAGCTCCAACGTAGCAGGAACCAGCATACTGCAGAAGTAGATCAACTGACAGCAGCCATCAGCAACAATTTCTGTGCCATCAATAATGAGGAGCTTTTACATTTTGTATTGATGAGGTTTCCATTACAGATGCCATGGAGCTGACCCAAGGGAGCACAGTCAGGGAGAAAATCATTTTTACTGGATAGACAGCAGCAGGTAATATTTCATTTCTGAGAACACATGGCTTCCAGTGATGACTCACTTTTTGTTATCAACACATGGGTACATAAAAGATAAGGCTCCAGATCAGGTACGTATAATTTTAATGATCACTTAATGATATAAAAGAACGTGCAGACTCACAGATGCAACTGTTTAATTTGGCCAGAACCTACAACTGTGAATTTGACATTTAAGACAGGTTTTAGCCAAAGACTACCACCATTTGAGATACTGTTAATCTTCAGTCAGGATGATAGAGGACATTAAACACACCTGCACATAGTACTTGCCATTGCACTCCTGATGCCCCTGACTAAAGGAACTAGTCATTTTTTTCCCCCTCTCCCCCCTTGCACTCAAGCCATCTGTATTTGGAACATAATTCCAAAACTGTATCCAACACTTGTTAAATTAGCAGGGAGTCTTCAATACAAGGAGGAATTATCTCAGACAATTGATGTTCTATTTTAAGGTACGCCTCTTCATTTAAATAAGTCAAAGTAAACACGTGAAAGAAGGACACTGTTCCACTGTTTTATCAACCCACATTACCTTTTCACAGGCTCTGTCTGCACAAGTGCTGCATCTGTCATGGCTTTCATCCACAACTCCATTTCCTTTCCTGTATCTGTGCAGAAATAATACGTCCTCATGTTTGGATGAGCTGCCTGATTGGAAATGACATGGTCATTGCAATTAAAACATAAGATTCTGTAAAAGAAAAAGAGGCAAATAATGTTATTGTATATTTGTGGTACTTTCTTCTGTAATAAGATTTCTGAATATCAGAAAAAAAATACCAGAAGAAATACTTCAGTTATTTCTTTTTCAGTCCATTAATATCTTCAAAACAGCATCATACAATTTTCAATCATAGTTGTCTATATATTAACATACCTGATAAAAGATCCTTAATTTTTTTAATCTATTAAAAACAGCCTCAATTAATCATTAATATAAGTTAATATAGTTAACTTGAATAAGACTGGCATGTATTTTTGCCATCTTAATGATACAGCATGTTTTAATTTGGACTTACCACAGTAAATGATGTGCTGTTTAGCAGTCCAAATGAAGAACCAAAAGGAGCTCATAAAACACAAAAAAGTTAAGAGATAACATTTAGTGGAGTGAGTTATATCATGATTATAAAGATTAACTATGAAACATTAGCGATAATAAGAAGTCTAAGTGATAATAAAACATTATCTTTAAGTAAAGTTACCTTGTACCTAAATAACTACAGAAGTTTCCTTAGTGGCTAAGTCCAGCGATGGTTGTAGTTTTAGAATTGTAAACACCACACAGCATTTAAGAGCAATGAACTAAAAATAAAGAACTAGCTGTATGCAATACTTAGGCATTTTCTTCTTCCAGTAATAATGTCTGTACTTACATCTGACTAAATACTTGAATATTTTATGCAAAAGTTAATATCAGAAGCTGTTTGTCAATCCCATTTGGCATCATAACTCAGTAAAATGAATTCTCATCACTAGGTTATTGTGTTATCAGACAAAATTCAACACCCCAAAAATCATTCCCTTACCTTAAAGGCATATTTGCGGTTAATATGGTCCTCAGGAGAAAGCACAGATATCTGAAAACTAGGTAGAAGTATGCTACCTAGAATTCCTTCTTCTTTTTCATCTGTGAGCATATATATTCTTTGATTAGAGAAACAACTATTTTGATACATAATACTCATATTCAAGCACTTAACTGAAACTGTATTTAAAAGTACATGATCAGTAACAAGATTTTACCTTGGAAAAAACGTGTTAATCACAAAGCCAGATCCATTTACTACGTAGGTATCTGTATAACCTCGTAAGTGTGTAGCCCACAATAGTAATTGTGCAGTCTGTCTCTGCCAACTCATGCCACATAATACGTATCACACAAACGTATACACTCCCCAAAATCTGCTCAGCACAACAAAATCTAGGCCATCGGAATATGGCCACCTTTATGCTCTTCCATCTTGGAGGAAAAAGTCAAAAAAAACACCTCCTGAAATTGCCAATTCTGTAAAAGTTGAAATATCTCAGCTACCTTATAGCAAGCAACATGAGTAGCATTAGCTAGAGTTTTTCTGTGAATTAGTGCTTACCTACAGAAGACTTCAAAACTGAAAAGCAGAGGTAAGTTAAGACTAATTCAGTGACAATACCTGCAATCTGTTGTTTGTTTAGTAAAAAAATTGCACGTCCTTCTAACTGTTCACTTATATCAGGCATATGAAGACAGGAGATTGTTATAATTCTCAGGAACAGTTTACACTCAATTACATTTGTCAGCATAGATATGTCAGACCACTTACAGAAAACAAGCAAAAAACCCACTCTTTTCACTGAACCCTATTTTACTTACAACTAAAAAACATTATAAATAATAACTTGACATTTTAACTGGAAGCCACAACCAGCTGTCAAATCCAATTATGCTTTAATAGAAGAATAATTGGATACAATTCTCAAAGTCATTTTTAATTTTATTTCAGACACAGAACTTCTATTCACAACCAAAATCTTAAGATATAGCCATATAATGCTCATCTTAGTTGAAGACACTGCCCACAATAAATGACTATGTATCCATGAAATTAAGACAAAAATAAATATCCTAAAGTTTCAAGCACAGAAAATTAATACTGCTACAATTAAAAGAATTATAGGAAAATACATGTAAGCAGAACAAAAGGACTACCTTATACGTGGATTTACAAATCTTTTCCTTGTTCTGATCTGATCTATGTACTAAATTCTGAAAAGCCACATCTTTCTTTTAAGTTATCCATAAGTGTAAAGCCCTGCTCAGCTATACTAGCATCACACGAGATGTCAGATGTAAAAATTAAGCTGTCTTGGCTAGATATTTAATTGAACTTAGTATAAAAACATTTTGTATAAGATAAAGATAAGAAGGGAGGACTTTCAGGTCTACTCAGAAGCACGCCTGAAACAATTCTCCCCCACTCTTCCCTCATCCCCAAATATTTACTCCTTGCTAGACACGCAATGGAATATCACTGTTTTTTTTTTGTTTGTTTGTTTGTTTTTTTTCTGTGTCCCAGAATGAATGGCAAAGCTGGGGTTTTCTACTTTATTTGGATTGGTTTGGGGGGGGAAACATTTTTTCTGCTGCTAGATTACACTTCAACTTGTTTATTGCACTCAGTAATGCCATATAAACGCATTAAGCATTTTTGTTCCACTAAACAGCTGTGTTTGGAGGTCTTTGGTCTTTGTTAAAGACATACTGCTACATTCCATTTCCAGATTTTTGAAATCTGTTTCCCATCAGAGTAGCTTTTATCTACACATTATACTGCCCCATACCCATCTTTACTTGTATGCTCTAACTGAATAATACAAGGGAAAAATAGCATATCTTCTGTACAGCTCAAAGATCTTTTATTTGTTCCAACAATAACCTTTTGATATGCAAGTAGGCAGTCTTTTATCCTCCAGTGAAAAAGAACAACATTCTCTAAGCTCTGAAAAAGTACAGTGAAATCATTTTTCATCTATAAATTAGATTTAAAGTATTAGCTGCTAACATCATAACAATATCATAAATCTTCAGTAAGATTTAGTAATAAAATGAAAAAAAATGCACCAAAAACAAACTGCAACAAACCACCAACAAACCAGTAATCGTAAACAGACAGACAGCTAGAAGCACTGTTTGCGGTCTAGCATTAAGTGCATTGCTCCCCTTTTCCGTTTTTTTCCAATATCTGAAACACAATTACTACAAAAAATTAAAAGAACAGGGTTTAGAGCGTGTATCTTTTCTTCTAATATTAGTAGCCATTTCTAATACATTTAAGATTCACTATATTTCAGTTTACTTAAAGTTCAGAGGCTTTAACTGCTTTCTTGAAAGACAATGACAACTAAAAGTGAAGTTTAGCATGTAAACAATTTAGACTACTCTGCTTGTATTTCTGCTTATGAGGTTCAGTAGAACGTAGAAAAAGAAAGATTATAGAGCTGTCTGGATTTATTTTTTTTCAATCAATTTGCAGCGCTTTAAGTCAATTTAATCTGTTATTAATGAAATGACAAAGCAGCAATTTCTTTACAACCTTTGAAAAAGAAAGCCTGAAGACTTTTTTAAAATAAGAAAGCCCCATAAGAAAGCACAGAGTATGTAATGACCACTTAACTAACTGCAGTGTAATTGTAGAACAACTGATGCCTTCATGGCTGAAATGACAGATTAATTTTGACTCCACAGCTGTTTATCCACCAATGCATACTTTTCTGGGTAAAGAGACATAGCTAGATTATATATCAATAATTCAGAATTTGTTAACTAAAATAGTTAACAAAACAGAGCTTTTGTGTTTTATGACCTGATTTGTCTTGGTTAGCACAGAAATATGCTACACTTTAATAGAAAAGCATTTTAATTTAATCAGTCACTGCTTTCAATGTCACCAGCATCAACACTTCTGCCAGTTCCAAGTGTCTCTCAAACTGAAACCCTCTCTTCACAAGGCTAACAAGTTCATTTTCCTCTATTTTGCCATGCTTTACTCTCTTCTTTGCTCTTAGCCTCCTTTAAAACATTATTATTGAACACCCTATTTAAGGACTGAATACGTTTCCACAGGCACAAGTCCTGTTTGCTTATCCTCTCAGGGGCACTAAAGGCAATAATCCGTAATGGTGAAGAAATCAGTTTTCTAACATAGGTATCTCTAGACTAGAATTGCAAGCAGCTCATTTTTCCCCTGTAAAGGTACTAACAGTTTTCTTCTATGTTTCAAATGCAGCAGAGACTTCTACTCACATGAAACTGGACATTTACATTACAAGTATTCATGAGCACTGATTAGATTCCCAAAAGGCATACAAACTCTTTTTCTTTCTAAAGGCAGAGTTTCAGCCCCCCTTCACTATACCTTTCATATCCCCATTTCAGTTACTTCATTTGCATGAGAAATCAGATTTAACTTGGCATATTTACCTTCTAGCAAAAAAAACTAGTGAGAAAAGTACAATGTAGAATATGAATGTATTAAATAGGTGGTTGTGAATGGATTTGCCCTTTGAGCATACTTGACAGGAAGGCAGTAATTATATGAAATTGCTAATTAAGAAAGGAAAAGAAAAAGATAAAAGTAACAGGCCTGGATATTGGCAGCTATACTACTATTTCTTCCATTAAGTTAAGTAGCAGCTTTTTTCTTACGTTGAGTAGCGAGTCAAAATTTATCTGCTTGCAGTGAAACTAGCAAGCAAACCTTTCCTGAACAGAACTTACCTCTGTAATAGAAGAGGCACAGATCAGAGAGCACAAACCACCGCTTCTTCCACAACTTCATTCCAGTACTGTCCTGTATTAATAAAAGCAATCCTATAAGTACTTTCACATCTGTAAACAATAAACAGTTCACGAAGTAAACAAAGTACTACAAAACTGTGGTGGTGTGCTAGTTTTCCTAGCTAAGTACTTACTTTAAATACCTTTGACTTCTCATTACAGACCTGATCCTGCAAACCCAGGAAGCCTGATATTAACATGGTTCAAAGAAGAGATGCAGTGGGAGCCCATTATTTCCAGCATGCTAGAGACTACGATCTACACTAAAAAGAAAAATCTACACTTTTTTGTTAAATAAGCAAGGTAGCACTTAAAAAGCCATCCTTTGCTTTATGAAGAAACTGTCTACTAAAATTCTAATCTTCCACTACTGCTCAAGTGTCTAGAGCAAATTCTTTCCCACAAAGTTTATTCCTAAAGCTATTTCGTTTTCTTTTATGTTTCTAATCAATTTACACCACACAACTCAGAATGAAGGACTGCCACTACACTGCAGTGTAAATAAGCTGAAGCATTGCAGCATGCACATCCTAGCAGGATTAGATTTCATAAATATAATAATCTGCTCCAAGAAGACAGGTATGTGTGAATTATCAATATTCTTTTCACTAATAGGTTTTCTGACAACCAAGAAGGAATGAAATCCAAAAGCTTGAGGAAAACTGTTGGAAAACTCAAGGAAAACTGTTGTTTTTAAAGAAATGCTTGCATCATTTTTAGCCTCTTACTTCAAACTCTGCTCTTTTTGGGATGGGGGCAAGATCTGAAGGATGGAAAAGGAATAAGTCAAGAATTAGCTATGAAATACTATTCAGAAAAATGTTAAAATAATCTTTTGCTACAAAACTCTTGATAAATAGAATAACATTTTATAGTCCCTTTCTTCTAAGGACTTCAAAGTGATTTAACAAATACTAATCAAGTCTAGAAGCAATGTCCATAGCAGTCAGCTCCTATTTCACAGATGGCAAAGCAGACACAAAGGGGGCAGACTGGCTTCCTCCTTTTACCGACAAGGTCACTAACTTGGTAGTGGATTAGAATGCAGGACCCCTGGCCCAAAGGACACTGTCCATAAAAATCAACCTTATGATTTGAAAATTTCTAAACTTCTTCAGTACAAAGGATTAACTCAAAACTTCAGACAGGCTTGCTAAAGAAGCTGTTATGCAACATCATATTTCTCCCATCACCCAAAAACATCAACAGGTTTCTACATGGCCACGTGCAAAAGTCTGCCAAAAATGAAACACTCCAGGAATGATCTTTCTGCCTTCCTTACACATAGCAGAAAGGCACACAAAATTACTACGTGGGTCTCATATTTTATTTTTTTCTTACTTCAAAGTAAAATCTTTCTGTATCGGTAACTTACAAATTATTTTTTCCTCATGATTCTGATTATAATAATTCAACATATTACAGAAAATTGGCATTATATGCAATGAGATACCACACGCTGGGTCAAACAAAACTTACTGTACTCTGTGATTATATGATTATGTTAAGAAAGTTATTTTATTATCAAAAAGGAACCTGCACATACTTTTACTGCAAGTTCCTGAGGGACTGTAGATTCCTGAAGATAATATCTATTGGTGAAACTCATGAGTAAATTAACTTTCATTTACTACTACAACATGAAAACATACAGCAATCATTCCTTACACAACACAATCAAACATCAAAGCATTTAAATCATTTTACACACAAAACCATTCAAATGGACAGTCCATCTCATCTTAAACAATGAGATGGACTAAAAACTGGCTGAAATGCCAGGCCCAGATGGTGGTGATCAGTGGCACAAAGCCTCCAACTGTGGGGATATTCAAAACCAGACTGGACACAGCCTGAGGCAACAGGCTCTAACTGACCCTGGTTAAGCAGGGGAGGTTACACTAGATGATCTAGAGTTCCCTTCCAACCTTAACAAATTTGCAATCTTAAAATATAGTTACTGTTTCTTCATGAGTTAAAGACCTGTACACTATAATGGACTTAGAACATTAAGCAAAGTTTTTGGGAAAGTAACATCTTTACACTACTTTGTATACTGAATATCCATTCTGACTATTTCACTATTGGACAGAAACAAACAGAAGACACATAAACAGCAAGAACCTTTAGAGCATTCCAGTAACTTGCTGTAAAGCAAGTCAGGTACAACTAAGTTGAATTTAGGTGCTTAACTTCACTTTCCATATATGTAAAACTCAATGCAAAGGACCTCAAAATGAAAAGCCAAACCATCAAAATGAGGAATTCAAAGGGCTCTAACGTCTTCGGAAGTGTGAAGCAAAGTATAAGAAAACTTCAGTTTCTACTGCAGGGGGAGATTTTTATATTTGCATCAGAAACACAGACTGCGTAACACTGACACTCATCCGCACAAATACCTGTGCTGTAATTTAGACTTTGTATTTCAGTTGAGTTATATGATCATCTCAGGAATAAAGTTGCTTTTTTTATGCCAAGAAGTGTAATACAAATAGCTGCATAAAGAAAAAAAAAAAAAAAAAAAAAAAAAAAAAAAAAGTCACCCTTGTGAATTTTCTCTCTCAACACTAAATGAGAATAGAGGCTGCAAGAGTATCTAAACATGGAAAAATCTACCAATGTTAAGTACAGATACTTACTACTGAAAATATCCACTAAAAAATCTGTTTTGTAGTAAATTTTCAAAATTGACTCAACAGCATCCAGAAAGCTACTTTATCAGAGTAGGGAGAATAAATGACAATGGATAATCAAAATTATATACAGGCATTCACAGCTTGATAGAGTTTAAATGGCAAGTTCTTAGAGTATTCTTGTTGGACTTGAGAAGACATACTCCTAATATGACCATCAGTTTTGCTGTTTCTTGCAGAGTAAGAAAGTGCAAGTGGTCTGGTATTGCAGACTAGCAAATCTACAGGTATACTGTCACTAAACAATAAAGATCAAATGCTTCAGATTAGTTTACGTTCAATAAGAAAACTAAACTGTCCTCTGTTTTAAGATGATCATCTTTGATTTAAGAAAACTATCATGCATATTGCTATTCCCCCATCTTTCCATACGTGAGAAATTTGCTTGAATGACAGTTTGCATTGAAAATATTTACTTACTTTAAAAAATGTGAACAGATACAGCCTAACACAAGAAATTACAGAATTTCAAAAACAATATACTGGATCATATATCCTTGTCCCATTATGTAAGCATGCCTCAAATTCATTTGTCTATTTACCACCAGCATCTGCCTAGACTTTTCAAGCCCATAAAGGCTTGGAAAAAAACGCATATTACTCATTTATATCACAATGTTGCCTAATAGGTAGATATTTAATTAAAATATTACATCAGTTTCTCCCACTTTATACTTTCACTCTGGCATTACCACCATTATATTTTCTACAAACGATCGTCTTCTGTACATTATGCACCTTACCAAAAAGAAACCAACACCAAACAACCAAAAAAGCCAATAACCACAAAAAAGCAACCCAGGATTAAAGGGGGAGAGAGTACCTGCTTGTAGAGCCAGCCACGTCTGACAACTGGTGCATTAGGGTTCCTCTTTATTGAGTTTGATCTCTTTCCAAAATTATGAACCTTCTTTGAAGATCGTGATGTCTAAATTAAAATGAAAAGGTTAAAGAAAATGTGGTATCAATATCTGTTAAAAATCATAATGAATTCTCTTTGAGATCTTTTTCTTATACATCTCTTAGGGGGATTACAGAATGCAAACTGTATTCCTTTTTAGGTGAAGAATCATGATAGTTATACTGGCTTCAGCATTTCTTCCTTATTCCTTCGCAAAAAAAAAATAGAGACAAATCCCAAGACAAATACTTGAAGAATTTTTTTAAAAAATGATATAAAACAAATACATACCTGACCTTCTTATTAGTCAGGTAGAAAATCTACCAAGCTTTAGGTCTAGTTCCATCCAACAGAACTGCTGTTAATTATGAAAAATTAAATCAACTGGGTATGAAAATTCTACTCTTTCCTGCTTTAATCATAGACCTAATGAATGAAAACATGCTCAGATTTCAACAAGATATAATTCACAGGCTTCTCAATGAGTCTTCCACTTTCCTAACATATAAGGTAACTTACTAAAATTCTTTCTTCCCCTTCAAGAACCTCCACTCTATAAATCCCTTGGCTAGTTTGAATATTCAGTATTTTACCTACTTGCACTAAGGCCTACTTTGAGTCTTTACTCCTTAAACTCCACCAATTACTTCTGCTGTCACTGGGATCTTTTACATCCTTACAGCTATGCAACAATCACGGATGATTAAGAGAAGCCGGAATATAAACCATTTTAGATTTCACTCTTCTTGTATTTGAGAAACCCAAAGAAATTGGAAAAGGCATAAAGAAATGTGCAGTGTTTTTCCAATTCACACTTCATTCTTTTCAGTCTACATTTAGAAAGTTTGTTGTGCAACTAAATCTACTAAGTGTGCATGTTTTAAATTCTGTAAGATTGGTGCCTCAGAAACATGCAATACAGGTAAATGCAATGCAGGAAAGCATCCCATTCTGCAGAAAAAGGAAAATTCATATAAGTTTTCTAAGCTGTGTTCTTGGCTCCGCTCCAAATCTACTATTTGAGTTTAAACAATATAATCTTGTGCTTCAGCTTCCCCATCTCTCCTACTGAGACTAAGTGAAATGTTATACAAAGTTTCTAAATAAGATGTTCAAATAGGAAGGCTAAACACACACAATTTTTGTTGCAAATTAGGGTATGGGTTTCTCTAGGAAAATTCAACACGTCTCACAGAATTGCATTGTGATTTATACATGCTTTAGAGAGAATTCCACAGTAGGTTTAAAATCAAACTGAAAGCTGCAATTTAAAATGATGTGCAGCTTTTGTCAACAATGCCATTTACAGAAGAGTACAGTATAGCTTAGTCGAAAAAGAATGACACTACAAAACTATACGTGTTTGTCTTAAGTCTACAACACAATGAAACAAGGATGTTTTGTGTTTCTTTCTTTTTAAAGAATCAGGAGGGAATATAAAAACAATCTGAGTACTTTTGATTTCCCTTGGGGATACAGAAATTTGACTCAGCTCTGTTTGGAAAGCAAGAGAGAGCAAATGATTGAAAACCTAATTCAAACTGTAAATCAAAATCTTTCACATTTTCATCTGGAAAATTCTACTAGTGTAAAATGGACATTTTAAAGAAGATAATAGAAGTATGACATCTAGATGTAAAAAAGGAAAATACAAAGAGCCTCTAACAACCTACAGCACATTATAAAATTAATTCTACATCTATGCAGTTAAACCAGTAAGGCTACTATATTGGCATGTTACACAAGAGATTTGGATCAGAATTAATTTATAACACTCATCCCTTCTCTAGCATTACATATTAAAGGGTCAAAAACTCTTAGTATTTTTCCAGACCTCCATTACTTGTAACATGGTTAACACATGACTTCTGAAAACACAACCAACTACAAGTACTACTAATGTCAAGTCTACTAACAAATTCAGGTAATCTAAATAGATTTATCTTAGATAGGTCTGACAATAAACCATATTGACTCCAACTTCACTGAACTCTGAGCAAAGACTTAATGCATTAATTATACATCTTTGCAACTGTAAATACAAACATACATTAACTAAATAGAACATGAAGTGATTTCTGATTTTAGCTAACACAGAGAACAGCTTAGATGACTTGTGATTATTTTACCACAAGAGAGTATTTGTTCACAATGATTTCTCAGCCTCCTTTGAGGCTGAGAATACAATACGTACGGTGGGATTTAAATATTGTAGGTGTATATATATAATGATTATCTGTTCTCAAACTTTTTAAGACCATCTCCTCCTCTTTTTATGTCTGTCATCCCAGATCATTCCACCACATGTCTAATATATGTTATACTGAGGAAACAGTAAGAAAGGAAATAACTAAAAATGGAAGGGTTCAAATACTTCTCACTCCACAGCGCACTGTAAGTATTATTTTATGCATTCTGAGGAATGGTCCCAACAACTGTGATGCTTCTGAAAAGCTACAGGACTGTGCACAGTTCCAGTACCAAGAAAGATGCCAGGAAAAACAGCCAGTCACTCTTTCCCCAGCCTAAAGAAAAACACTAGCAAGGTTTTTGAACTCTGGACAAAACCAGAATAGCTGGAGCTGCACATTTAATCATTATATTATCTGCTTTTTTCTCTATTCAGCTGCTAGAGGACACAGAATTTACGTGAAGCTTCCTTCCCATTTTCAGAACTGCTAAGTATACTTAAAAATGCTCTTCAACTACCAGAAAAGTGATCAACACTAAACTTACTGCTTCAATATTTGAAAAAACAGGGCTTGAGAATCTTCTGCATTTAAACTCAAAACAGCAGGAATCTAAATTTTTTTTGGAACTTTCAACTTCTGTTCAAAAGTATGTTTCTAGTCTTTATGGCTCCTTTTTTTTTTTTTTTTTTCCCCTAAACCACAAACCAAGATGATACTGCCTTCTGGATTTTGTAGGCAATTTCAGTGCCTTCCAATATTGCAGTTTTCCATGAACTGAGGGGGTTTCTGCCTCAGCATTTTATCTTGGATTAGGAGGTTGCTCTTCAAAAAAAAATCTCCCAATCATTCCATCTAACTGTGCTTCAGTTTGCATAGGAGAGAAAACTGGATTTATTTTGGATAAGACCAAAATGTAAGATGCACAAGGAACACTATTGGACTAACTTGAAGATAAGACATGAAAATATAGTACAGATGTTTGGTCCTGAGCACCAATAGTACCCTGCATGTATAGCTCCTGTTTACTGTGTTATTTGCTAATGTAGATACATCTCATGGTTATTACTCTGAAATTTCTGGCTAACCTGAACCCTGATATGATGTGTATGGCTACACGTAAACTAGCCATTTAAGGCTGGACTAGCTTGAGTACGCTGTGAAATATCTACCGACAAACTGATGCACACATATATGAACAATCTGACCTATCTCCTGTAATGTAGACTCCATTCCACTTACTGTGAGAAAACTGTTAGCACTGTTCTGCTGATAATCAGGGCAACGATGAAAGAGCAGGGGAGAAGGAACTGTGAAGGGGAACTGACAACAAGCCTTACTTTATCTACACATCAAAAAAATGATCCCCCAAATTAATTTCAGGATATGTAATCATATTGGTCTAGGTAGCACTTAAAAAAGAGGAAAAGAGCACAACAAAAAAGAGGAAGACTTCTTCATTTTAAAAAGAAAGGTAGAAACATATATATCTGTAGCAGCCATAAGCCTATGGAGATCTTCCTCAGAGGTCTATGCTAGTGGTTTTAAATTTAGAAATACACTCTAAGCCAGTACAGGAGAAACAATACTTAAAAAAAAAAGTACTCTGACCAAGACTACGATGTATTAATTGGTCACCATGCTTTATACATTGGGGAAGAAGGAGTAGCAGTAAGACTTCTGTCTGGGAGAGAGTGATTTTTGTCTCATGTTATACAAACCTCTGAACAACAGTATCAGACTCCAACGAGTCTTTATGCCACAAAACAGAAAATTCTTCAAGTGTCATGTCTATTCTGGATCAAGTAACATCCATGAAAGGGAGAACTTATTTCTACATCCCTCAACTGTCTTCAACTTAAGTTCTACCATAAACTTTACCTCCATTCCTCATTATCTTCCAACATTAAGCACATTGATTAGTTCTCTCTGCAAAAAGGAATAGATGTCCTAAAAAAATAGATGTCCTTTTGCTAGTCAGTAACCTACTTTCCTCACCAGTATTTTATTCCTCCTATTGCACTGTAATACACAAAGCCTCTACATACTATATTCAAATGTTGTTAAAGACAGCTAAGAATATTCCACTTGGGAGACAAAAACAATAAAAACATAGATGAAAATTAGTTGTTGCATCCAAGTACAACCAGTGGGCAACTTTTATATGGTTATCTTTAAAAGCAATTACTATTAGCCTTAAAAAGCCACCAGAAAAGGCTGACTAATATTAGTTGTGGTTCCACTTAACAATTATGCTCCTCCTGAAAACAAAACATTAAAAACGGCATTGCAGTAATTCAGACAAGTTTACCTTCGAAAACTGATGTATGGCAATTGCATATATGTCATATTATGTCATTTATATGTCATATAAATATCAAATGCACTTATAACATTAATGATTAATTTCCTATGTTTAATCCGAAAGTGCTTCCTAGAAAGCACTATTGTAGCTAATTTTCTGTGTAACTATTACTACAATCTACACCACTATTACAACTCTTACTGCTTCATATGCTGGCTGTCCTGCACAAATGGAAACATACAAGAATCGAGATTATGAATTTTATTACTGTTTATAATTAATTTGTGACTCTTTTTTTCCCCCCCAGCAACAATGATAGATGAAGACACTGAAAGCTAGACGCCTTTTCTCATTAAATAACATGTTTCTTAGGTCTCATTAGACAGGCAGAATCCTTAATTTATATTTAAAACAACAAAAAAGGTGTTTCAAAAATGCACTTTAAGAAATCTTAGGATGTTTCTTTCCTACTACATGGAAAATAAATTATATCAGTTCTTTGAAATTAAGGAATCTGTTCAATTAAAAGACATTCCAAAATTTATTTTCTCTATCAGGCTGGATTAATCCACCAAAAACACTTCTCAGGGCTAAGGTTTAGTATTTTTATACTAAAAATGTGGTTTATAGTAAAAAATATGTGGTTTATAGTAAAAAATAAGGTTTAGTATTTTTGTAGTAAAAATGTGCCTTTTTTTTCCACTTAAGTGATAACTGCTTGGTAGAAGATATCAGAGGGCTTGCATCTGTCAACACTGATCACAGCATTCATCTTGGTATTCTAATAAACTTAATGAAGGAAATTAATTTTGTAGCAAGTGCACTTTCCTTTTATGAAAGCTCTCCAAAATGGAAGAAAACACAAACAATAGCTTTGCCAACTTTATTCAAAAAACTTAAGGTAGATATAATTGAATACATCACCTGGATAAACAGCTGGGCATTCATCTTAGCTTTCTGAGAAGCTGGGTAAATGAAGAAAGTGGGATACAACAAAGTAGTCTTGGAACCTCCAGGATTTTCCCTAGGAATTTTCTTAGGAAACCAGTATTTTTAGTTCAATGTCAGCAAATCATAGCATCTGCCCTTTTGGTTTACCACAGGATCACCTTACATCTCTCTCTCTTGTAACCACTTCTTATAGATAGTTACCTTACCAAAAGAAATCTAGCCAGATGTGTATCCCTAACAATGCTTACACCCAGATGCCTGAGCAGTGACTCAAGATTTTGCTCATTCACACTTACTTATAAAGGTTAGATTCTGTCAACAATTTATGTATGTGCAAGTCATAAGATCTGAGATACCTGATAAAAATTACAGCTTGAGTGATAATTTCAAACACTTCAGCTTCCAAGTAAAACATCTAAAGAACTGAATGTCCTGAAAAAGATAACAAATACACTGTTTCTCTTTTAAAATGGAATACTAATAAAGCACTGTCTAGTATCTGGTGAAATAACTAAATAATTTTAACTTAATTTGGACATACTTACTCTGCCCACAGGGCTCATTGGATGAACAGCATAATCTGATGTCAGATTATAGTTAGTTGCTTCAGATAACATGCTTACTGGTCGCTCCTTCTTTTCTTCAGACGTCATCGCTGCAGCAGTCCTGAAAATAGAGTATGTAATAGCACTAGAACATGCTGTGTATGCAGACTGCTATTAAAAAGCACCCCTAGATGTAGCCTAATATGGGCTGTGTCCTACTTTTTCCATTTGCAAGCAGTTCATACTTCATTGTTAAGTTACCTGCACTGTGTTTTAAACTTAAATCTATCATAGCTTAATTTCAAGATGTTGTTTTAAAGTAGGATTTCTCTATTAGTTTATGGTGTTGGTGGGAGGGAAAAACATGAGACAGAAACAGGAAGAAACGCTCTCCAAAGGCTCCACATGGCTTTACCCCACTTCTGTGAGAATATGCACATTTGTGCAATTTCACATACTGCAGTTCTGGCAGTTTCCATTCTAGCTACAACAGGTGTCACAGCAATGATGATGAACTGGACACCCAATATTCAGCCACCTATAGTATCTTGAAGTCAGGTCTTATCTTCTCACCTTGTATGCTACAAAATTAATGTGAAGATAGCAAAGCCAAGTTAGTACTCAATGGTTCAGAAACTGTCTCAGCTGGTCAAGAAAATAACCAATAAAGGAAAAAACATCAGATAAAACAAGGTAAATTACACTTGACTGTTGCTATAAGATTGCTAATAAGATTAAAAATAAATTCCTTGTTGGATAATTACATAGCATATACATTGTTAACACTATAGAGTAACTGAAGTGACAAATAGAAATCCACACAGTTAAAGTGTATTTCTACCATATATAACCAATTCAGGTTATGGCTTTTACCTTTTTAGATAAAATAATATTAAGCATTTATATTACTTTCAAACAATTTCAAAAAATAAAACTTTATACATGCTAATCTGACATGGAAAAAATAAATATCACAATTAGCAATCACTGAAGCTTAGCGCAATACTATAGTATACATAGATTAAAATTCGTTAGCCACTTACTGTTCATTCACAACGAAGATACAGTTGTCCTGTGAAGGCTGTCCTGTTACCGGATGCTTACAGGTTACTTTTCGTTCATTATGACTGTGGAGGAGAGATACGGAACAATTCATAGGCAAAATTATTTTTCAATTTTCCATCTCAAGTGTATAAACCCTGTATATAAAGTATATCAAATCAGTGAAAATCATGAATGTTTCATTATGACATAGCACACAGACATACATACAAAAAACAAAAAAAGATGACAAAATGATGATAGAATGACTCAAAAAAATCTTCATGAATATTCTGGAAATAGAAGATATTTGTGTTAGGTTGGTATTGGTTCTGAATTTAAAAAATAGTAGCATAAGAGTATGACTAGTGACTATGATCACTAATAATTTACTTCAGCAAAATCTGTATATACTTTTAAGTAAGACTTCAGCTACGCAAGAAGTATGCAAACTTAAGGCATAACTGTTCTGTAAGGATAAAACAACAATACACTGAAGACAATTGTCTTCTAGCCTAGAACATAAAGCTACTCAGTTAAAATCTTCAGATAAAGTAGATAACTGTCCAGTGACCAGAACAGCTATCAGTTACCACCACTCAAGAAGGAAATGTTTTGACTAGAGCCATCCAGCCCAAGAGGGGACAGGAGGGATGGGGTCAAGATGAGTTGCCTTAACTGCCGCCAGGACGTGCCAACCAGCTCATTCCTGCTGCAGACCAGGGCCTCTGTACCTGTAGCATCCCTGCATGTTGCAGGGTCTCACAGCCCCAGTCATGCCATGTGCAAGCACACCTGCAAGTGTGGAGCTGCCAACTGGCAGAGCAGCAAGCCTGTGACACTATGAGGAGCAAGGGGGATGGACTGCAACACTCTCCCCCTGGAAACTCTCCCCGTCATGTAGGAAGAGAGCTGGAAAGGGGCACTGATGAAATTTAAACTTGGTTCAGTGATATAAAAGCACACAGGCTGAATTCAGAATAAGGGCAGGCAATGGACACAGAATGCAGGTGGATATATGACAGGTGTTTCACAATGAACTCACCTCATATATTATTTAAAGTGTTAAAAGCATAGATGTCATCCAAATTATATAATGCAGAAAGCAAAACAACAGTAACTGAAAACAGCAATGTAAATGATGAAGAAACAGTAATTCCATTTAAAATATTTACTTTTGCAAAGAATAAGATTCTTTTTTTTTTATTCATTGTAAGATTTTATATAACACAATGCCTTATCACAAGTTTAGCTCTAAAAATACTCCTGGACGGAGAACAAAGCTGGAAGAAAAAAGTGTGCTTCAACTGTAAGGTAGCAGAAGAGGTGCAAAACACCAGGAGTCCTGAATGCCATGTTGTCCTTAGCTGGTACCTCTTATTGCCTGTTTGCCTAACCTTTTCAGCTTTCAAATCTAGGAAGCAAAACTCATCTTGAAAATGTTCTGCTCTCTACTATTCTCACTTCATAAAACAAGCTAGACTTTACAGGTCCCCAGGTTGTTGAAAATCCCTCTGAATTATAATCATTTTGCAGTTTTTGAGCATAACTTAATTACAAGTTACCTCCGTATAAAAGCCTAGTAAAATATTCACTCTGCTTTCACAAAAGACAGATAGTTGGATGAATCTGCATAAACCTAAAGTCTAAGAGTAGCATTATAACCCTGCTCTTTGCACACTCTGCCTCCCCTTGCTGCAGTTTACAGACACCTAAATGGATAGGCATGTTATGGAGCTTAGCTAATGAGATAAACTCTAGTAATTAATCTTCATCTTCTCAATATATTCCGCAGAATTCTAAAAGTTCAGCTTCTAAAGAAGATTCTGTTGGAGAAGCTCATCCATCCCAATGAGGGGACTGGAGACAGAGCACTGGCAGAATGTTTGTACCATTCCAAATAGCCATGATCCCACAATCACCTTTCAAGTGAAAATGATTTAAGAGAGCTAAAATTAAATATTCCTGAAGAAGTATCCTGTGTTTATTTCTTTAATTATCCCTCTTCTTCACTTCCAAAATATTTTTTTTAATTCACTCAAATATTTCAGAAACTCTTGTACCAATCAGAAAATAAAATGGAGATGAACTAGCACTCCATAGGTTTTGACAAAATGATGCTGTTCACGTTAAACCTTGACATCTGGCTATCAGCTGACATCCAGAAATGTTCAAAGAAATGGATCAGGACTTCTGCTCAAGGACCAGCAACAATCAGACTGCTACAGCAGTGGCACATCCCAGGAACTGTGTGAGTGCACCTGGCCCACACTGGCACAGGAACAGGCAACATTCAAAGAACCTAGAGGGACAGTCATATAAAACCAGAAGGGAAAACAAACGGGGAGGAGAAGAATATAGAGAAGAGTGGGTGCAAGGACAGATGATCTTAAGAATATTTTGTTTCAGTCTCAAATCATATAGTGAGTCAGTACTCCAAAAGTATCAAAAAACGTTTTTGAACAAAACACAGCTTTCCTTACTACTCAATTTGACATTGAGATTATTGAGATTGAGTTGCATCAAAGTGATACACTGAGATTATTGAGATTGAGATGTATCAAAGTGTATCTGACATTATATACCAAAGGCAAGAAAAATCAGACTTGAAATGCTCTCCTGTGGATATAAAATTCTTTCTAGCATTTTAGAGATCTTCGTAGTCACTTCTCTCTAAACAGGATGGAAGAAGAATCTTTTCTTTCTCTTCAGTTTAGGAGATGAAATCTCATGAGTAAATGCTGGAAAATCAGCTTGTACATAAGTGTGACTACTACAAATACTATAAAACTGGATGAATAGACTTCAAATCATTCAATTTGAAAACCTGTTCATTACTCATCTGAATTATTGCATTTTTGGCACTCACTTCACTGGTATTTTGACAAGACTCCTCAAAATACTTGTGTAAGATGTAGAGTATCTTGGTAATTATTGTCATAACTCTCCTACATAACAGTAGGTAAAGACATTTGTTTTAAACCAAATCTTACAGAAAGTTTCACTAAAAGCTACCACAAAACAGTCACAATCTTTACCACATCCAACTTAGACAGTTGTTCAGTTATCTAAGAAATGTCACTTCGGATCTAAACACAAGCTTTATATCTCATCAATAAATCTTAGGGGAAATAAAGCAAAAATGTTCTTTTAACGAGAATATAATTTTCAATTTTATACAAACCCCAGTCTGCAATTCAGAGTTTCAACTCTGCGTATTTTTGTGTCTATACTTTTATTACATGGTAAAGACTGATTTACTTTGATAAAGGCAGCTAGAAGTCAGAATGCTAACTTTCTGGTTATGCAGAGATAAAGGCTCCAAGACACATGGAAATAACACGCTTTTGGAAATCACAATTTTCTTCTTTCTCTCTCGGGATCATAGTATGGTTGAGGATGGAAGGGGCCTCTGGAGGCCATCTGCTCAAGCAGGGACACCAAAAGCAGGTTGCCCAGGACCACAATGAGGTGGCTTTTGAAGATCTCCAAGAAAGAAGATTCCACTAAAGTCTCCAATCAAGTTTTGGTAATAATACTTCGATAGCACAGGGTAACTATATACATACACTGCTGTGCATATAGTAAAGGATGTAAACTGGCCTTTGGTATTTTAGCATTCATAGTGAGGTTGTATTAATGGCTTGCTACACACTAGAGCAAAGGTGGAAAAAAATTCCCCGTATATTTTCGTTATCACACTGAAAGAGCTAAAAATGGAGCTTATCCCTGAGCAAGCTATCTCAGTGCAAGACAACTGAACAGGACAATTTGACCTATTTTCTCTGATTTTTTAAACTTCTGCCTGATCATTCCTCTGAACACTGCAGGCTTTGGCATCATTTAGCAGGTAGCTCAGCTTTGGCACATAGACAAGCCCTCAAAGAAAAAGAATTTATCTTGTTCAAGTTAAAAGTTGACTACAACCTTGAATTTGACTCACATTATTTGCCTTCTTATCCACTCTTTCTCCTTTCCATTCCTTGAGAGTCTTTGTCTCTTTAAAAGACAGTTTATTTTACTTATTTTCACCAGTGCCAGACATGTTGAAAAAAATCTTTGTTTTAACCTACTCCATACAAGTACAGTAAACAGCAATCTTTTCAATGGCCAAATGTGATGTAAGGACTACTGAAAAGAACCCTCAAATAGATTATTCGAATATATCATTCTATTTGTGAGTAGCAACATAATCCACAACTTGAGGAGCAGCACTTGCTAACTGTTTTAGGTTTACCTTGTGTTTTACAGGATTGCTGACCCCAAAATGCTGTGTACCAATGACTTCTTCTAACCAGCAGCACTGTGAAATCATCAAATTGAAAATTCTATCCAGGCTGGTCATTTTGAAATTGTTATGATTTTTATTAGTACCAGGATTTTTTGGATAGGAAATCAATTCAGGTTATAGCACTATAAATAGGAAAAAAAAAAAAAAAAAAATGTCTAATCCAGTTGGTAGAGGAGGATGCACACGAAACCGAAGGGTCACGCTATCTTTCTTTGGAAAAGAGCAGTTCACTCCAAAGTGAAAGTGGTAAGAAAGATCTGAGTACAAGGGTGGGGATATTCAGTATGGGGTGTCTCCATTGTATGATTTGTTTGAGTTCCCTGTACTTTCAAAAAGAAAAAAAAAAAAAAAAAAAAAAAAAAAAAAAAAAAAAA